>CP136061.1:152574516-152964951 GCA_032622095.1 Siphonodentalium dalli | reverse complement strand
TAGATGGTAGAGTATGATGTGGTATAGATGGTAGAGTATGATGAGGTATAGATGGTAGAGTATGATGAGGTATAGATGGTAGAGTATGATGTGGTATAGATGGTAGAGTATGATGAGGTATAGATGGTAGAGTATGATGAGGTATAGATGGTAGAGTATGATGTGGTATAGATGGTAGAGTATGATGAGGTATAGATGGTAGAGTATGATGAGGTATAGATGGTAGAGTATGATGTGGTATAGATGGTAGAGTATGATGAGGTATAGATGGTAGAGTATGATGAGGTATAGATGGTAGAGTATGATGAGGTATAGATGGTAGAGTATGATGAGGTATAGATGGTAGAGTATGATGAGGTATAGATGGTAGAGTATGATGAGGTATAGATGGTAGAGTATGATGTGGTATAGATGGTAGAGTATGATGAGGTATAGATGGTAGAGTATGATGAGGTATAGATGGTAGAGTATGATGTGGTATAGATGGTAGAGTATGATGTGGTATAGATGGTAGAGTATGATGAGGTATAGATGGTAGAGTATGATGTGGTATAGATGGTAGAGTATGATGAGGTATAGATGGTAGAGTATGATGTGGTATATATAGTAGAGTATGATGTGGTATAGATGGTAGAGTATGATGTGGTATAGATGGTAGAGTATGATGAGGTATAGATGGTAGAGTATGATGAGGTATAGATGGTAGAGTATGATGAGGTATAGATGGTAGAGTATGATGAGGTATATATGGTAGAGTATGATGAGGTATATATAGTAGAGTATGATGTGGTATAGATGGTAGAGTATGATGTGGTATAGATGGTAGAGTATGATGAGGTATAGATGGTAGAGTATGATGAGGTATATATGGTAGAGTATGATGAGGTATATATAGTAGAGTATGATGTGGTATAGATGGTAGAGTATGATGTGGTATAGATGGTAGAGTATGATGAGGTATAGATGGTAGAGTATGATGAGGTATAGATGGTAGAGTATGATGTGGTATAGATGGTAGAGTATGATGATGTATAGATGGTAGAGTATGATGTGGTATAGATGGTAGAGTATGATGATGTATAGATGGTAGAGTATGATGAGGTATAGATGGTAGAGTATGATGATGTATAGATGGTAGAGTATGATGTGGTATAGATGGTAGAGTATGATGATGTATAGATGGTAGAGTATGATGATGTATAGATGGTAGAGTGTGATGATGTATAGATGGTAGAGTATGATGATGTATAGATGGTAGAGTATGATGTGGTATAGATGGTAGAGTATGATGATGTATAGATGGTAGAGTATGATGTGGTATAGATGGTAGAGTATGATGATGTATAGATGGTAGAGTATGATGAGGTATAGATGGTAGAGTATGATGATGTATAGATGGTAGAGTATGATGTGGTATAGATGGTAGAGTATGATGATGTATAGATGGTAGAGTATGATGAGGTATAGATGGTAGAGTATGATGAGGTATAGATGGTAGAGTATGATGAGGTATAGATGGTAGAGTATGATGTGGTATAGATGGTAGAGTATGATGATGTATAGATGGTAGAGTATGATGAGGTATAGATGGTAGGGTATGATGAGGTATAGATGGTAGAGTATGATGAGGTATAGATGGTAGAGTATGATGTGGTATAGATGGTAGAGTATGATGTGGTATAGATGGTAGAGTATGATGAGGTATAGATGGTAGAGTAGGATGTGGTATATATAGTAGAGTATGATGTGGTATAGATGGTAGAGTATGATGTGGTATATATAGTAGAGTATGATGTGGTATAGATGGTAGAGTATGATGTGGTATAGATGGTAGAGTAGGATGTGGTATATATAGTAGAGTATGATGTGGTATAGATGGTAGAGTATGATGTGGTATAGATGGTAGAGTATGATGAGGTATAGATGGTAGAGTATGATGAGGTATAGATGGTAGAGTATGATGAGGTATATATAGTAGAGTATGATGTGGTATAGATGGTAGAGTATGATGAGGTATAGATGGTAGAGTATGATGAGGTATATATAGTAGAGTATGATGTGGTATAGATGGTAGAGTATGATGTGGTATAGATGGTAGAGTATGATGTGGTATAGATGGTAGAGTATGATGTGGTATAGATGGTAGAGTATGATGTGGTATAGATGGTAGAGTATGATGAGGTATAGATGGTAGAGTATGATGAGGTATATATAGTAGAGTATGATGTGGTATAGATGGTAGAGTATGATGTGGTATAGATGGTAGAGTATGATGTGGTATAGATGGTAGAGTATGATGTGGTATAGATGGTAGAGTATGATGTGGTATAGATGGTAGAGTATGATGAGGTATAGATGGTAGAGTATGATGTGGTATAGATGGTAGAGTATGATGAGGTATAGATGGTAGAGTATGATGTGGTATAGATGGTAGAGTATGATGTGGTATAGATGGTAGAGTATGATGAGGTATAGATGGTAGAGTATGATGAGGTATAGATGGTAGAGTATGATGTGGTATAGATGGTAGAGTATGATGAGGTATAGATGGTAGAGTATGATGAGGTATAGATGGTAGAGTATGATGTGGTATAGATGGTAGAGTATGATGAGGTATAGATGGTAGAGTATGATGTGGTATAGATGGTAGAGTATGATGTGGTATATATAGTAGAGTATGATGAGGTATAGATGGTAGAGTATGATGTGGTATAGATGGTAGAGTATGATGAGGTATAGATGGTAGAGTATGATGTGGTATAGATGGTAGAGTATGATGAGGTATAGATGGTAGAGTATGATGAGGTATAGATGGTAGAGTATGATGTGGTATAGATGGTAGAGTATGATGAGGTATAGATGGTAGAGTATGATGAGGTATAGATGGTAGAGTATGATATGGTATAGATTGTAGAGTATGATGAGGTATAGATGGTAGAGTATGATGAGGTATAGATGGTAGAGTATGATGAGGTATAGATGGTAGAGTATGATGAGGTATAGATGGTAGAGTATGATGAGGTATAGATGGTAGAGTATGATGTGGTATAGATGGTAGAGTATGATGAGGTATAGATGGTAGAGTATGATGTGGTATAGATGGTAGAGTATGATGTGGTATAGATGGTAGAGTATGATGAGGTATAGATGGTAGAGTATGATGAGGTATAGATGGTAGAGTATGATGTGGTATAGATGGTAGAGTATGATGAGGTATAGATGGTAGAGTATGATGTGGTATAGATGGTAGAGTATGATGTGGTATAGATGGTAGAGTATGATGAGGTATAGATGGTAGAGTATGATGAGGTATAGATGGTAGAGTATGATGTGGTATAGATGGTAGAGTATGATGTGGTATAGATGGTAGAGTATGATGAGGTATAGATGGTAGAGTATGATGTGGTATAGATGGTAGAGTATGATGTGGTATAGATGGTAGAGTATGATGAGGTATAGATGGTAGAGTATGATGTGGTATAGATGGTAGAGTATGATGAGGTATAGATGGTAGAGTATGATGTGGTATAGATGGTAGAGTATGATGTGGTATAGATGGTAGAGTATGATGAGGTATAGATGGTAGAGTATGATGAGGTATAGATGGTAGAGTATGATGTGGTATAGATGGTAGAGTATGATGTGGTATAGATGGTAGAGTATGATGAGGTATAGATGGTAGAGTATGATGTGGTATAGATGGTAGAGTATGATGAGGTATAGATGGTAGAGTATGATGTGGTATAGATGGTAGAGTATGATGTGGTATATATAAGTAGAGTATGATGAGGTATAGATGGTAGAGTATGATGAGGTATAGATGGTAGAGTATGATGTGGTATAGATGGTAGAGTATGATGAGGTATAGATGGTAGAGTATGATGTGGTATAGATGGTAGAGTATGATGAGGTATAGATGGTAGAGTATGATGTGGTATAGATGGTAGAGTATGATGTGGTATAGATGGTAGAGTATGATGAGGTATATATGGTAGAGTATGATGTGGTATAGATGGTAGAGTATGACGTGGTATAGATGGTAGAGTATGATGAGGTATAGATGGTAGAGTATGATGAGGTATAGATGGTAGAGTATGATGAGGTATAGATAGTAGAGTATGATGAGGTATAGATGGTAGAGTAGGATGTGGTATAGATGGTAGAGTATGATGAGGTATAGATGGTAGAGTATGATGTGGTATATATAGTAGAGTATGATGAGGTATAGATGGTAGAGTATGATGTGGTATATATAGTAGAGTATGATGAGGTATAGATGGTAGAGTATGATGTGGTATATATGGTAGAGTATGATGAGGTATAGATGGTAGAGTATGATGTGGTATATATGGTAGAGTATGATGTGGTATAGATGGTAGAGTATGATGAGGTATAGATGGTAGAGTATGATGAGGTATAGATGGTAGAGTATGATGAGGTATAGATGGTAGAGTATGATGAGGTATAGATAGTAGAGTATGATGAGGTATAGATGGTAGAGTATGATGAGGTATAGATGGTAGAGTATGATGTGGTATATATGGTAGAGTATGATGAGGTATAGATGGTAGAGTATGATGTGGTATATATGGTAGAGTATGATGTGGTATAGATGGTAGAGTATGATGAGGTATAGATGGTAGAGTATGATGAGGTATAGATGGTAGAGTATGATGAGGTATAGATGGTAGAGTATGATGAGGTATAGATTGTAGAGTATGATGTGGTATAGATGGTAGAGTATGATGTGGTATATATAGTAGAGTATGATGAGTTATAGATGGTAGAGTATGATGTGGTATAGATTGTAGAGTATGATGAGGTATAGATAGTAGAGTATGACGTGGTATAGATGGTAGAGTAAGATGAGGTATAGATGGTAGAGTATGATGAGGTATAGATGGTAGAGTATGATGAGGTATAGATGGTAGAGTATGATGAGGTATAGATGGTAGAGTATGATGAGGTATAGATGGTAGAGTAAGATGAGGTATAGATGGTAGAGTATGATGAGGTATAGATGGTAGAGTAAGATGAGGTATAGATGGTAGAGTATGATGAGGTATAGATGGTAGAGTATGATGAGGTATATATAGTAGAGTATGATGTGGTATAGATGGTAGAGTATGATGTGGTATAGATGGTAGAGTATGATGAGGTATAGATGGTAGAGTATGATGAGGTATATATAGTAGAGTATGATGTGGTATAGATGGTAGAGTATGATGTGGTATAGATGGTAGAGTATGATGAGGTATAGATGGTAGAGTATGATGAGGTATAGATGGTAGAGTATGATGTGGTATAGATGGTAGAGTATGATGAGGTATAGATGGTAGAGTATGATGAGGTATAGATTGTAGAGTATGATGTGGTATAGATGGTAGAGTATGATGAGGTATAGATGGTAGAGTATGATGAGGTATATATAGTAGAGTATGATGTGGAATAGATGGTAGAGTATGATGAGGTATAGATGGTAGAGTATGATGTGGTATAGATGGTAGAGTATGATGAGGTATAGATGGTAGAGTATGATGTGGTATAGATGGTAGAGTATGATGTGGTATAGATGGTAGACTATGATGAGGTATAGATTGTAGAGTATGATGAGGTATAGATGGTAGAGTATGATGAGGTATAGATGGTAGAGTATGATGAGGTATAGATGGTAGAGTATGATGTGGTATAGATGGTAGAGTATGATGAGGTATAGATGGTAGAGTATGATGAGGTATAGATGGTAGAGTATGATGAGGTATAGATTGTAGAGTATGATGTGGAATAGATGGTAGAGTATGATGTGGTATAGATGGTAGAGTATGATGTGGTATAGATGGTAGAGTATGATGAGGTATAGATGGTAGAGTATGATGAGGTATAGATGGTAGAGTATGATGTGGTATAGATGGTAGAGTATGATGAGGTATAGATGGTAGAGTATGATGAGGTATAGATGGTAGAGTATGATGTGGTATAGATGGTAGAGTATGATGAGGTATAGATGGTAGAGTATGATGAGGTATAGATGGTAGAGTATGATGTGGTATAGATGGTAGAGTATGATGTGGTATAGATGGTAGAGTATGATGTGGTATAGATTGTAGAGTATGATGTGGTATATATAGTAGAGTATGATGTGGTATAGATGGTAGAGTATGATGAGGTATATATAGTAGAGTATGATGTGGTATAGATGGTAGAGTATGATGTGGTATATATAGTAGAGTATGATGTGGTATAGATGGTAGAGTATGATGAGGTATAGATGGTAGAGTATGATGAGGTATAGATGGTAGAGTATGATGTGGTATAGATGGTAGAGTATGATGAGGTATAGATGGTAGAGTATGATGAGGTATAGATGGTAGAGTATGATGAGGTATAGATGGTAGAGTATGATGAGGTATAGATGGTAGAGTAGGATGAGGTATAGATGGTAGAGTATGATGAGGTATAGATGGTAGAGTATGATGAGGTATAGATGGTAGAGTAAGATGAGGTATAGATGGTAGAGTATGATGAGGTATAGATGGTAGAGTATGATGAGGTATAGATGGTAGAGTATGATGAGGTATAGATGGTAGAGTATGATGTGGTATAGATGGTAGAGTATGATGTGGTATAGATGGTAGAGTAAGATGAGGTATAGATGGTAGAGTATGATGAGGTATAGATGGTAGAGTATGATGTGGTATATATGGTAGAGTATGATGTGGTATAGATGGTAGAGTATGATGAGGTATAGATGGTAGAGTATGATGAGGTATAGATGGTAGAGTATGATGAGGTATAGATGGTAGAGTATGATGAGGTATAGATGGTAGAGTATGATGAGGTATAGATGGTAGAGTATGATGTGGTATAGATGGTAGAGTATGATGTGGTATAGATGGTAGAGTAAGATGAGGTATAGATGGTAGAGTATGATGAGGTATAGATGGTAGAGTATGATGTGGTATATATGGTAGAGTATGACGTGGTATAGATGGTAGAGTATGATGAGGTATAGATGGTAGAGTATGATGAGGTATAGATGGTAGAGTATGATGAGGTATAGATGGTAGAGTATGATGAGGTATAGATGGTAGAGTATGATGTGGTATAGATGGTAGAGTATGATGTGGTATAGATGGTAGAGTATGATGAGGTATAGATGGTAGAGTATGATGTGGTATAGATGGTAGAGTATGATGTGGTATAGATGGTAGAGTATGATGAGGTATAGATGGTAGAGTATGATGAGGTATATATAGTAGAGTATGATGAGGTATATATAGTAGAGTATGATGAGGTATAGATGGTAGAGTATGATGAGGTATAGATGGTAGAGTATGATGAGGTATAGATGGTAGAGTATGATGAGGTATAGATGGTAGAGTAGGATGTGGTATAGATGGTAGAGTATGATGTGGTATAGATGGTAGAGTATGATGAGGTATATATAGTAGAGTATGATGAGGTATAGATGGTAGAGTATGATGAGGTATAGATGGTAGAGTAGGATGTGGTATAGATGGTAGAGTATGATGTGGTATAGATGGTAGAGTATGATGAGGTATATATAGTAGAGTATGATGAGGTATAGATGGTAGAGTATGATGAGGTATAGATGGTAGAGTATGATGAGGTATAGATGGTAGAGTAGGATGTGGTATAGATGGTAGAGTATGATGTGGTATAGATGGTAGAGTATGATGAGGTATAGATGGTAGAGTATGATGAGGTATATATAGTAGAGTATGATGAGGTATAGATGGTAGAGTATGATGAGGTATAGATGGTAGAGTATGATGAGGTATAGATGGTAGAGTATGATGTGGTATAGATGGTAGAGTATGATGAGGTATAGATGGTAGAGTAGGATGTGGTATAGATGGTAGAGTATGACGTGGTATAGATGGTAGAGTATGATGAGGTATAGATGGTAGAGTATGATGTGGTATAGATGGTAGAGTATGATGAGGTATAGATGGTAGAGTATGATGAGGTATAGATGGTAGAGTAGGATGTGGTATAGATGGTAGAGTATGATGAGGTATAGATGGTAGAGTATGATGTGGTATAGATGGTCGAGTAAGATGAGGTATAGATGGTAGAGTATGATGTGGTATAGATGGTAGAGTATGATGAGGTATATATAGTAGAGTAAGATGAGGTATATATGGTAGAGTATGATGAGGTATATATAGTAGAGTATGATGAGGTATATATAGTAGAGTATGATGTGGTATAGATGGTAGAGTATGATGTGGTATAGATGGTCGAGTAAGATGAGGTATAGATGGTAGAGTATGATGTGGTATAGATGGTAGAGTATGATGAGGTATATATAGTAGAGTATGATGTGGTATAGATGGTAGAGTATGATGTGGTATAGATGGTAGAGTATGATGTGGTATAGATGGTAGAGTATGATGAGGTATATATAGTAGAGTATGATGTGGTATAGATGGTAGAGTATGATGAGGTATAGATGGTAGAGTATGATGTGGTATAGATGGTAGAGTATGATGAGGTATAGATGGTAGAGTATGATGTGGTATAGATGGTAGAGTATGATGAGGTATAGATGGTAGAGTATGATGAGGTATAGATGGTAGAGTAGGATGTGGTATAGATGGTAGAGTATGATGAGGTATAGATGGTAGAGTATGATGTGGTATAGATGGTCGAGTAAGATGAGGTATAGATGGTAGAGTATGATGTGGTATAGATGGTAGAGTATGATGAGGTATATATAGTAGAGTAAGATGAGGTATATATGGTAGAGTATGATGAGGTATATATAGTAGAGTATGATGAGGTATATATAGTAGAGTATGATGTGGTATAGATGGTAGAGTATGATGTGGTATAGATGGTCGAGTAAGATGAGGTATAGATGGTAGAGTATGATGTGGTATAGATGGTAGAGTATGATGAGGTATATATAGTAGAGTATGATGTGGTATAGATGGTAGAGTATGATGTGGTATAGATGGTAGAGTATGATGTGGTATAGATGGTAGAGTATGATGAGGTATATATAGTAGAGTATGATGTGGTATAGATGGTAGAGTATGATGAGGTATAGATGGTAGAGTATGATGTGGTATAGATGGTAGATTATGATGTGGTATAGATGGTAGAGTATGATGAGGTATATATAGTAGAGTATGATGTGGTATAGATGGTAGAGTATGATGTGGTATAGATGGTCGAGTAAGATGAGGTATAGATGGTAGAGTATGATGTGGTATAGATGGTAGAGTATGATGAGGTATATATAGTAGAGTATGATGTGGTATAGATGGTAGAGTATGATGTGGTATATATAGTAGAGTATGACGTGGTATAGATGGTAGAGTATGATGAGGTATAGATGGTAGAGTATGATGTGGTATAGATGGTAGAGTATGATGAGGTATAGATGGTAGAGTAAGATGAGGTATAGATGGTAGAGTATGATGTGGTATAGATGGTAGAGTATGATGAGGAATAGATGGTAGAGTATGATGAGGTATAGATGGTAGAGTATGATGAGGTATAGATGGTAGAGTATGATGTGGTATAGATGGTAGAGTATGATGAGGTATATATAGTAGAGTATGATGTGGTATAGATGGTAGAGTATGATGTGGTATAGATGGTAGAGTATGATGTGGTATAGATGGTAGAGTATGATGTGGTATAGATGGTAGAGTATGATGTGGTATAGATGGTAGAGTATGATGTGGTATAGATGGTAGAGTATGATGAGGTATAGATGGTAGAGTATGATGTGGTATAGATGGTAGAGTATGATGAGGTATATATGGTAGAGTATGATGAGGTATAGATGGTAGAGTATGATGAGGTATATATAGTAGAGCATGATGAGGTATAGATGGTAGAGTATGATGTGGTATAGATGGTAGAGTAGGATGTGGTATATCTTCATAATTCAGATGAATGCCTTCTAATATTCCATCAAACATAATAATTTTACCTGGACAAGAAACATTTCTCTCTTCTTAGCTATGTATTCAGCCAGAGATTCTTTCTCAACATGCCTGTCTGAAATAAAAACATAACCATATAGCAGGTTACAGTAATGCCCTAAATAATTGACTCCTTAATAACCACAACAGAATTATAGGTAATTTTTCAGGATTTAGTCAGAAATATGGCTTGTTGCCATTCATCAGAAAGGTCTCAGTGAGAGCTTTCAGATGAATGGCAACAAGCCATACTTCCGATTAAATCCTGAAAAATTACCCATAGCATAATTATGCTGTGGTTAAGGAGTCGATTATTTGGGGCATTACTGTAGAAGCTGGTCTTGGTAAGGTTAGTTGATTGGGACTTATCATCATTTCAGCCAAGCCTGAGAATATGGTGAGCACTGAGAACAGCTATTGTAAGCTGATCTCCATGATTTTCCACAAAACAAGGGCACGGGAAATTGGAGATATAACAACTTTTGGCCAAGTAAGTCAATGAATCATTGAGCTGGGGTGGCACCCAGTTAGACCACATTATGGTTTGAAATTAAACACAGTTATAAACTGCAAGATAACCAGCGGATTGTGTGGTTAAAATGCATGTAATCATCGATACCATTTGTACGCATTGACCAGATGTTCTAAAAATAATTAATTCTGCTGCGAGGCGCTGGAGTTTCGGACAAACATTGCCACGGGGTGTGCTGCTCAGTGTACGAATGTGTGTGGATGTGCCGAATGAATGATGATTTATTACATTTTATTAGACAAAAATATACATGTTCGTAATACATTATTAAATACAGTGGTTTGTCAAAAAGAAATGTACAATTAATCAAAGCCGGACGGTGTCATGGCCATAAATAAATATATAAATACTAAATGGTGTCATGGATATACAATACTACTGTAAATTACTTTATTTTCATGAGTGTCAATTTTCTTGGACTATTGGTCAACTTAGAAATGCCGATGTATATGCTTCCTGATGTTGTAAAGTATACCATTTGTAGTTGAATAACATTCCGTAAAAAGCCGTTAAGCCGAGAATAACGCTGCCATTCAGCCAATGTTCGTGTAACGACATTGCCGCAAACAAGATTCCTCATGCGTACATGGTTACTCCAGGCTAATTAGCGCCCCCAGTAAATGGGATAATTATGGCGCCTTCTGATGGGTAGGTAAATATCAATCACATAACAAAAAAGTTAAATTAGTAAAAGCAGACAGTTTATGCAACATATTTGATATTGCAGTTTATGTTGAAATCCCCAATACCACCAGGGTCGACGTGACAAACTTAATTTCCGACCGTGAGTAATTTGAAAGTCAATATTAATTTTCACAGCGACTTATGTTTTTGTTGTTTTGCCCATGATATTAGTAACAAATTGTCCGCATAATCACCACCAATGAGTGTCATATATATATTTGACATCGCAACAGTATAAAATGTATATACAGGATACACAATATATGCAACCAGAGTACTAATGTGATGTCCAGTAAAAATCCTGAAGAAAAATGGATCTCTTTCAAAAGATTTAATGAGGTCCGTTGATACTCTAAAACGGAACAAATAAAGAGCGTTTGTTGTTGTCATTCCGAGTTACCAAATATGTTGTTACCATTTATAATTCGTTATCTATTTTTTAACAATTTTCCTTCAAAAGAATATATTTGTTACCTTCAGAAATGTCACCATGCATGCCTCGGATTCGAGAACATCTTGGTTGCTAATGTTATCGTCAAATCGTTGCTAATGCAGATCTGGGATTGCACGAGGTGGATTGAAATGCAAGACCCGTTGGCTATCGTATACAGGCTATAGCTATGCCTTGTATATTGATTGCCTCCTACTTTCAGCGATCCCATGCAGTTTTATATAGTAAAATAGCGTATTTTGAACGAGGCATCCAGTCACAAATTAACAAAAAAAATAAAACAAAACGGGGCAATTTCGAATAGAAATTTAGAGTTTGTTCATGACAGCTCATATATGAAATTAATAAAAGAGTGTTTTCATATATGAAATTAATAAAGAGTGCTATTATTTATCCATGCACCTGAAAAATGGGGTTAATATCACCATTCGACATGAAAATGGGACATTTAAACAGATAAGTTTCATTTTCGTCAGACTAGCTGACAAAGTCCGAGGTGTGAATAAGGAATTAATTGTCAGTGGTATCGGCTGTCTGGAGGTTAATTAATCCCAACACACGATAATTCTTTCGATATTCAGAGAGGACTATGTTTACTCTATATTCATTTGAAAAAAATTGGTGTAAACAATTCCAAAAGAACATTTTTATGGGATGTTTTCTAACACCACACAACGTTTGGTAGTTGGCGCAGTTTTATGAATTTCCCGACCAGTTTGTCGCATACAATAAAAAAAATTACAATGGGCAACTGAAAATGTTTTTTAACATTCCGGAAGAAGTATATGTCTCTGATATATGCTTGAAATTTCACGCAAAAACTATGAAAGATAACAAAGTTATAATTAGTTTTATAGACCCACTCTAAATCTCACATATACAGTAAATGCATGCGTTTTCCAACACGTGGTAAAGTTTGTCCGAAAATCTATTTTTAGCATATAACATTATTTGTGACGTACCCATGAGCTCAATGCGTACAAGGGCTATTGGTATGAAACAGTAACTTCCAGTACAATTTCGGCTCCAGCACTGAAGCAGTCAGCAGTTAGCTACAGTGTATCAGCAGTCAAGAAATATAACCAGGGTTTCTTTACCGCATTTAATAGTGGTGCCACAGCAGTCACAGAACCATTAATTATGGTTTGACCGCAGTTATAAACATATAATAACCCCAGTCTATTACATTACTCAGGGCAGTACAGTATGGTAAGTTATTTTATACGACTTACTAATTATATCACCCGGGTCCCTTCCATGAGAATACCATGCACCTTACCGGTTGAGGCACCGGGGTCCAACCCGTAGGAGGGTCATACACGTTGATGACTGGGACATCGGGGTTTCCGCGTGGGAGTTCGTGTACCTTACTTACTGAGTCATCAGGACGGGAACTTAAAATATTGCCAAGCATAGTGTGTGCAGAGGAGACATTGCAACATAGCCCGTGTATTTTGTGTCCAGCAGTATTGCGGGAACGATTCTTTTGACAAATATGTTTTAAGCCGTTTTTTTGCTCTTCTCCTTGTTTGACTTTTCCAAAAGGCCTCTGGTCTACCTGTCGGCATCTCACTTTGACTTGTTTTTTGTCATTCTGGTGTGCCAGGTTTGGTGTTCACTACGTCTGGACAACGTGTTACCTGGTCAGACATCCACTTAGCAAAAATTGCTTACACATAAAAACATTTAATAGTGGTGCCACAGCAGTCACAGAACTATTAATTATGGTGCAGTTATGGTTTGACCGCAGTTATAAACATATAATAACCCCAGTCTATTACATTACTCAGGGCAGTACAGTATGGTAAGTTATTTTGGAACATTAAATTTAAGATATTTCTGGCATTCAAATTAATCATAAATCTTGCCAAATAAATGTAATTTGTTTATTGTCATTACCTCTTTTCCAATTTTCCAACAATATAATAAAATAAAATGAGAAAATAATTACTGTTGCACTACCTTATTCGTATATAAATTCGTGCAGTACTAATTTTTGTGCACTCATGTGTCCACTGTGCATGAAGGAATTTAAAACTGAGAGAAATAGTATAACTCCTGCATGAGTTAATGCCAAACCACATGAGGGAAAACCAAAGGACTATGCATGTTTATCATTTACATATACAGTACGGAATATATGGTTTTACTTCTTTTTTTGAGTTCATTTCAATAATGTCTTATAAATATACATATTAATACATGATACCAGCTCATACTAGGTCATACCTCTATAAATCTGATATAGACTTTATTCTAGTAGTAGAAATTATTATATTCCAATCAGTCAGGATAAATATATTGAATAATTATTGATATAAGCTAGTATGTAGAGTTGCAGTAGCTATCCCACAATAACATGCTGTGTTAAATCATGAAATCCCTGTATGTGAACAATATTCTACCTGCTGAAAAAATCCATACCTACCTGCACCTTCCCACAAATCATCAATGTTTGCATCTGATTTTCATAATGTGGAGTGGGGTTACATGTTCTAGTGCCTAACTATCAGAAAATTTTACTACAGATTGTTGAGAATTTCTATGAAACAATCACTTGTCATATATGTCCAAAGTCATTTAATTTCTATTAATCAACACCCCTACACATATCAAATTTAGTTAATAAACATATCCCATACCCACACGTGGCCCATAAGTCTAAACTACTTCGTTTTAGTTTGAATTGAAGTTGCCTATTTTGCGGTTGAGCATTTTTGGATGATTTTTGTAGGCTGCTAACCCCAGTTTGGTGTGTTTTGTGAGAGTGATTTTGCAAGTTAATAATTAGGCTAATAGCTCATTTAATTTAAATCAGCAACTGAAACTAATAGAAACCTATAAGAATAAAGTAAATTTGGGAGAATAATTTTGTTTTTAAATGAGTCGGAGGAAAACAAACAAAAAAAACAATAAAATCACGAGGAGGCGGCCTATTTTTGGAGGGGTGGTCGGGTTACCATAAACACAGGTACATTTTTATTTATCCTTATAATAAAAGGTTGCTTAGCCACAGTGTCCCACGGAACAGTGGATTCATTTGGAGCAGTGGGCTTTGTAGAAACTTATTATATGAATAAAATACATGTGCGCTGACTCATAACTGAGCTGCATACAATGAACCAAATCTGAAACGAGAGGCCGATCATGATCGGCAGATGTTTAGACCATACCTTGGCGATAGTGATTAGCTATTTTCAGCTAAAATCCATAACATTCAATGTTAAACTTCAAACAATATTAATTTATTTTTTTCGAAAAAGGGCCATAACTCCGTTAAAAAAAATCGGATCAAACCGTATTTTGGGCTGAGAAACACATATACAAAATTTGGTTCCGATCGGATAAATGTTTTTTGAGTTATCGCACCATGCATAAAGTGTCTAGTGGTCAATCTGGACATCGACACTATGTGCACCATACTATGGTATGGGTACACATAAAACTCTTAAAGTCCAAATATAACCTCAAATTTGCACAAAAACACCAAATTTCAAAAAGTTGCAACATAATAAGTCAACAAGGACCATAACTGTGGTAAAAAGGGGCAGACCGAACCTAAATTCGAACTTGATCTGTATTTTCATATGAGTAATTTATATGCCAAAATATAAAATAAACAGATATAAACTATAACTATAAAGCTATCACACCCAAATAATCATCAAATTATAAGTCAACAAGGATAACTCTGGTAAAAATAGGCGGAACCCAAATTCGAACTTGACCTGTATTTTCATATATATGAGTGATCCATATACCAAATTTGAAAACTATCAGATAACTAAAACTAAACTTATCACAAGGAAACTAAAATAATCAGCAAGGTTCTAAGCAAATTCTAAGTCAACAAGGTCCATAACTGCAGCAAAAATCAAATCCAAATTCGAACTTGATCTGTATTTTCCAGCTCAAACTTGACAAGTTGTGCTAAAAATTGGGAACTTTACTGTGACGTTGCTGTAACATCGTGTGTCATCGTGACAAAATTCCACTGCTCAACTCTCCAATCGAAGTGATCTGCCCCTAATGTAATTATCCAATTTAAATACATTTGCTCATTCTAAGATAATGGCAAAATACTATAGAAACTTAAGTGGGTGTAATTATATCTTGGTACAACTGAATGGCTTGTCAAAATATTCCCAATCTTCACATGCAGTGAATACTATGAATGCCTATGTAATGAATTAACAGAATAATGAACATAATTAGTATTACCATGAGTATTTATATTAACATTTTTCTCCTATAACCAGCTATAACCATGGATGCAAATTTGAACATTGTGTCATATACAGTCTGCCGCCAGTATACAATTAGGCATACTGTATTAGGATCTAGGATTGTCATGTTGCTTTTAATAGTTACCTCTAGTGACAGCAATTGTGAACTGAGGATCATCTTTGACAGCCACGGCTTTATCAGAATCATCACCATCGTCTTCCCCTTCTGATTCAGAGGGATGAATCATGGCAGCTGTACGAAAATTCACTTTTGATGCATAAGTAGCTTTCTCGTGAACTTTCAGTTCTCTCTGCTTCATTCTTTCCTGAAATTCCATGAAACATCACAATTGTAAACTCAATTTTTTCCAAGTTTTTTTTCCATATAAATGTTAGACCACTTGAAAAATAATATACCTATAAATATACTAAAAATAAAACTTAAAGGGCTACTGTACTCCAATTTCAATAAATTCCTGGTAATAACAACAATCTAATATTAGTAATATATAGAATAAGTAATTTGAGTCGAAGATGTATTCTGTAAACATTCAGGTTAAGGTTGTCTCAAAATCAAAGTTAATAATTTTATATAAATTTAATTTATGGCTCCAGCTATAAATTAAATTACAAATTTCCGTGTACAAGACATAATCAAATTAATTGACGGAAAGTGGATTGGTCATGTAAAACATTATGTTGATACATGGCATAAAATCAATAAGTTAAATGAGTATATGGGACTAGTATGCTTATTATATAACATAAAAATTATTTGATACATTTGCTTGAAAACTGTATACTTGACAACGATAGTTATATTTTTGCATTCCGGCTAATCTGCCATCCGTAACATTACTTCGTACTTGACAGACTTTCAAATAATGGAAATCTTCACTTCAAAAGTATATGATTTCTCTCTGCGGGTCTCTTGCTAAAATCCCTCCAGTAAAGATATCGCGTAAACAAAAGAATAACTCTAATACACAACAGACTGGCGAAACTACAATAATTACAATAACTACAATAATCACTTTTTTATTTATTTGTTTGTTTGTTTTTTCCCCTTTTTGTTTAATTTTTTTTACGTTTTGATGGTAGATATCGACTTTCAAGAGATGAAGTTTTTAATTGTTGTCAGCTTAGAAACAAATCTAATGATCACCTCTTATAAAGAGCGTCCATGCTTCAGTTGCCAAAATGCAGTATAGTAGGCAATAAAGAACGTTCTCAATTATGAATGTTGTGATCAGTTTTGAGGTATCATGGGTAATTTTGTATGTGTTATTGTGATATTTGAATATAAAGAGCATCCAATCTTTCGTCGACCAAAAAGCGGTAGACAATAAAGAGTGTTGTCAATTATTAACATTGTTGTCTTTTTCGAGGTATTACATAATGGGTGATGTGTATGTGGCATAGTGGCATTTGAATATATGAATGATTGAGAAGTTGGAAATAACTTACACAAAAACAACGAAAGAAACACAGGTCTAATTATATACTTAACATTATTCAGCCCAGTGTTTTATAACATATGGATGCTTCTTATGACAAAGTTGATGCGATCGCCCTATCACTCACTTTGGGTACCATTTTACAGTGCATACAATTTCGCTGATTGACATGTTTAAAAATAGTGTAAAAACAACAACAAACAGGGACGCTAAAGCAGCAGGGGCAATGCCCCATCTTGCCCTCAACCAGGAGGGGAATCAGGGACACAAGTGCTCTTTGACAGATTCAGAGTTGAGGTGTGATGACGTAAAAAAGGAATTTTTGTCAAAGTGATTTATATAGTGAAAACACATGCCTGCTTCTTTCTCTGTCTCTCCTTGTCCCTGAGAAGAAAGATGTCACTCTCTGGTGGCATCTTGAATGGATTATCGTGAACTCCACCATCATCGCTGATATTTGAATGGTGACTAGATCCAGATTTTATTGAGTTTGGGAACGTAACACGACCAGATTGCCTTGAAACTAGCTCTGTTCCTGAAATAACCAAAATGTCACCATGTAGGTCAAATCAGCACAATTTTTTCCAATACAATCAAATGTAATTCTGTTAGGCCTAAACAAAAAAGGCCACTAGACCACATGTCCTCTGATTAAGCTGACTTTATTTGACTGCAGTCTTTTTAAGAAATGACAAATATGATTCTGAGAACAACCATTGTCATTGAATAAAACTTTTCTTCCAACTTAGTCGGTCTCAGTGAGACACTCATGATGACTTTAGTTACAGGTGCAACAATTGATATAGGGTGTCACCCCTACCCCTCAGAATCCTGGACCCTAGTTAACAGAGAGGGATGAATTCTGAGTACCATTTGTGAGAATAGAGAGCACAAGAGAAAGATTTCATGATAATAAGCTAATGGCATAAAGTGAATAGTCCATAATGTTGAAATGAGACTGAATTTTATCAAAATTTGTCATTTGGCTAAGAATAGTCAACATTTGTGAGACTGATATCTGTCTATATGTTGTTAACACACCTAGTTTTATTTGATCAAACACCAGAATAATCAGTATATACTAAGTCTCTGAAGTTATCATCCAGAAATGAAAATAATCTGCAACAAGGGTCATAACTCTGGTAACAAGAGGTTGCACCATGGGTGCTGGGATACCCCATGGTGAAAATTGAAATATGGGCAGGTCGGAAACCAAATTGTGATAAAAAATGTGATGAACAAACAAATTACTTGACAATTCTAACTAACGACAGATGGAAATCCAATATTTTCAGATAAAGAAAGAGGGATAATTCTTGAACGGAAAATGTGAACATGTCAATGAACCCACTTTTGAAAGCCCTCATGATGTCAAATTTGCATACCAAATTTCATTGAGATCTGATTACCCATGGTTGAGATATAAGCGCGGATGGACAGAAAACCAATATTTTCAGATAAACAAAGAGGATAACTCTTGAACGAAAAATGTGAACAACGTCAATGAATCCTCTTTTGAAAGCACTGCTGATGCCAAACCTGCATACCAAATTTCATTGAGATCTGATCACCCATGGTTGAGATATATGAGTGGACAGATGGATGCATGGCCGGCTAGACGGATGGACGGACAGACAGACAGATGCATGTAATTCAGTATTCGCCTCATCTTTTGGGATGAGGGTATAAACATGAGTGGACCGAACCCCAATTCAAACTTGACCTGTATTTTCATGTGAGTAATCCATACCGTATAGCAAATTTGAAAAAAATCAGATAACTAAAGTTATTATCTGGAATCTAAAATAATCAGCATTCTAACTTACAAGGGCCAAAACAATGGTAAAAATGGGCGGACCAAATGCAAATTTGAACGTGACCTGTATTTTCATATGGGTATATAATCATGTATACAAAATTTGAAAACAAAAAGATAACTAAAACTACAGTTTTCATGCAGAAAGAATCTGGGACAGACACAGGTGATCCATTAGGGTCGGTAGGCATGTAAACAAATGTTTTATTTTTTATATTTTTTTAAAGATGGTCTATCTCTTCCGGGCCACAACAATAGCTGAACAGCAACATATTTTTTATAAATCCCAATACAGATAAAAAGTTCTGAAGATTAGACATATCATTAGTCTTAACGGCATAATAAGTATAGGTTATAACCCACTTGGAAATCTGTACAAGAAATGTAGACCAAGGCATGTAAAAAGCCACAGACTTTATTTCTTGTACATATATCCGAGCGGGTTATAACACACCCCGAAGGAAAACGGAAATGAGCAACTTTCAATACGATGATTACCTATCAATTACCATTCAATTAATGGTCAATTGAATGTTTTGTGGTGTTACAAATTCCAGCTGCACAAGTCGAATGCTCGTTGACCGTCGGAGCACTTGCAATCTTGGTTGCTATAATGGAATTATCGTTCAGCATCCAAAATATTCCATATAACTATTCCACATTATATGTACAGGAAGTTTGTGTGTTGAAATATCACTGGCATTCATGAGAAAGACTTTACCAAACCTTTATAAAATGCCTAGATTTCCATGTACATGTACAGTGTCAGATGTATGTGAACAGTTTGTGCAATATTCTCAATGTTATTATTCTAAAGATTATAGTAATAATTGTGGATTATACATTCCAAACAGATGTGGGTTTCATTCATTTAACTTCCAGTCAACCCGCCTCCTCCCGACAAACAAAATATTATAGTTGAAATATTCATGTTGTGCCCCAATGCAGGCCCTTTCATGACTGCTACTAATGGTATGATCCTTGTTTTAACTTCCTGAGTGACTGGTGCGATCATTATCATGGAGTATTTGCAGAATTTCAAATGCTCCATGCCGCTTTCCTGTTCACTGTGTTCAGCTTACTCTCCAATGCCAATTTCTTGGTGACGCTCATCTCATGTCTATAATTTGGACCCAGTGATATACAGATTCATACAAGAAATATTGTTCATGGATTGGAGCGATTTGATTGGCCGAGGAGTGCTAATTGGTTTATTTCGATTATAGGATCGTAGTGAAATCTATCGATGAAGGGAAATTTGCCTTGATTGAGGCTCTGAACATTTTCGTGCTTATTTCTGCTCTAAAAATATCCCCAAAACTTGTCCCACACAAATGATAACCAATTTTAAGTAAAATTTATATTAATGAACTATTCTGGACAGGTGTCCTCGATTCATATCTATAATTTTATACCCGGAATCTATACAATTGTATTACTAGTATCAAGTCACCCATGCAAATGAATAAAAGAGCAATTGCAATGTACTGATATCCTTTAATAACTTAACTGGAGAATCCACTCATTAGTAAAAGAGTTAAAAAAACCAATCCGTTTCAACTGCTTACAAATCGTGAACAGAATACTTACTAGATTTCTTCCCGGACACATCGGACACATAATACTTACTAGATTTCTTCCCGGACACATCGGACACAGCTGAACAGAATACTTACTAGATTTCTTCCCGGACACATCGGACACAGAATACTTACTAGATTTCTTCCCGGACACATCGGACACAGAATACTTACTAGATTTCTTCCCGGACACATCGGACACAGAATACTTACTAGATTTCTTCCCGGACACATCGGACACAGCTGAACAGAATACTTACTAGATTTCTTCCCGGACACATCGGACACAGAATACTTACTAGATTTCTTCCCGGACACATCGGACACAGAATACTTACTAGATTTCTTCCCGGACACATCGGACACAGCTGAACAGAATACTTACTAGATTTCTTCCCGGACACATCGGACACAGAATACTTACTAGATTTCTTCCCGGACACATCGGACACAGCTGGTGATGCAACATTGGATCGTGGAGAATCAGCCATAATCTCAAACTGAATAATAAAATTGAATTATCCGTGTGTATCTGCATATCCCATAACTTGGGAATATTTCTGCTGCATTTAATTAATTTCATTGTTCAGAAGAAATTTAAGAATCTAATTTCACTGATTCTTGCTTTTTCGGGAAACTTGAGAATAGAAACAAATTTTGTAATTACATGTATATAATTATACAAATATATTAAGCAAAGTTAAACTAAATCTAAGAGAAACTGTTAGAAGCAGTGAATTAAAAAAAAATATATAATATATTAGTGCTGGGCGGTTTCCCGATTAATTGACAATACCCGGTTAAAATTTCAATATCGTCAGTAATATCGTCTAAACTAAAATAATCGTAATATCGTCGGCTATCAGTGGGTGCCAGCCAATCATAAGCATATACACATGCAATGTCAATCAAAATAATAAATGGGCGAAGATACCACCCTCTTCTCGTCTAGATGAAACCACTCACTGCGATTGGTTAAAACCAATTACATGTATATAGAATTAGGGCTTCAAACCCGACCAAAAATACATGGTGTCCTTGCTTGGTCGAATTCCAAAAGTTATGTACTGCGTCACGTGTGTTTGGACTTGGCTAAAAGACTGAACCTCATTGTCAAATTTGTCTTGACCACATGTCAAGCAACACAAGTGTCATCGGGGAATAACATATATATTTACTCAACAAGTCAACATAGTTGAACATACCGAGTTAAAAAAGGATACTATAGTATAGAGCACTTTTAGTTTTGGCATAGACGAGATAATGGTTTTATTAATTACCGGTAGGTCTATATACCAGAATTTGTCAAGTCACCGGAACGAAATTGTCCGAATAGCGGAATTTAACCAGTGAATTTAATTTTCATTCCGAATATCGATCGAGCATGAGGTTGTCACTGGTTGAGTGGTTGTACATGTGTATGTTATTCCCGACGTCAATTTGACTAAATTAATGACAATGATGTGATTCTAGCGAACAGTGAGAAATTGTTTTCAGTTTCTAGTATCTGTTTTAAAAAAAATGCCATTATATCGTTAACCGCGGTTTTAATTTCCAAAAATCACGGTTTTTATTTTCGTTAATATCGTCCAGCCCTATAATATATCTGGAGTTGTCAAAACATTGACAGAGGGAATCTGACATAAATCTCACAGATTATCAGTCAATTCATGCCCTTGGTTGTAAGCCAAAAGACAAAACTGGTCGAAGATCAGGCGGTATAATTTTGTATTATAAAAATTAATTATACAAAAACAGATCAGTAACAGAAATAATCACATGCAAATAGTGTTAAAGCGATTAATCGATGTCGACTTGATTATTAAACAAGTCGACACTGAAATCCACCAGTCGAAACAAATCCCCAACATGGCCTACCGATCCCCATAAACAACATATAGATGCAATGATTACTTAAAAAGATGAACCGTCAATAAAAATATACCATTATTATTCAGAGATTCAGTTATTACTCCATGTAGTGACTCTTTTATGATGCTGAAATGCCATTGTGTGTTACCACAGGTGTAACACATGCAGATCGAGAGCCCAACTGATCATGACGGTGACTTACTTTATCTCAAAAAGCACCGACAACTCTGTGCTTATAAACTGCTGTGCTATCTGGCATGTTGTTTATTTACCATAATTAGCTGTATATTGTAATATAATTTGCAACACTGATCCTTCTCAAGTTCTATGGATCTTTTTCAAATATTTGTTATATAACAGCTTATGTTGGCAGCTTTTTAATTTATACCTAGTAAGAATTTACAAAATCTGGTGTTAAAGATGCATAATCCGAATTAACGCTCCCAAATTACTATTTCTTTTGATTCGGGGGTAAAAAATATTAGATTCGAGTCGAGGAACACACCCATCAAAGTTCAAAGTGATCAGATTTCGATTTTTAAAATTTGTTATTTGACGAGATGTGTACTTATTTGTAGCCTGGAAAAAAAGTTGTCAAACCGACAGTCTCGGAAAAATTGTGGATGAAGATGGATAACTCTAAAATCAAGTGGTAATATGGCCAAATTTTGTGATACTCAAGTGATAATATGGCCATATTACATTAAACAACATGTTGATAAATAACACGTTTTGGGAAATATTATACCATACTTGACCGTGGTTAGCATTATTTTGCTGTAATTAATCGATTCTGATAACTAAGCGTATTTTGAAGAAATGTGGTTGTTGTTGTAACTTGATGATATGGGGACCGTCTGATCGAATTGAGTACCTTTAATCTTTTCAAAGTTGTTGAATCTTCGATCAAGCCCTTCTCTGAAGATCTCAGTCTAATCTCCTATCCAAACTTCAGATCCATAAGTTAGCATAGGTCTGATGAGGGCGTCAAAAAGTTTATTAGCTAATTCTTTATTAGATGTGCTGAAATCAAGAATTTTACTTAGATTTAAGTAAAAAAAAAAGCTTTAAATTTAATGAGCTTTATCAGCCATATCATATGTTTAACCGCATGTTGTAAATTGCCAGTGTTTTAAAATATAGAACCGAGTTACTGGTAGCATTGGACAATCTCAATGTTCAGCATTTGATAATCTAAAATTGAATTAAGAATAATCTTTTTTATTTCTGCTGAAAATTATAGCTTTAGTTTTATTTATATCAATAAATAATATTAGTTCTCAACAGATAATAGAAACAATATTAGTTCTGGAAAATGTGAGAATACAGCTAAATTAAACTTCATTCAGCTAACCTAGCTGAATCCAGCTATATATTCTACTCTCAAATGGGCTGTTTTTCGATAATTAACAAGAAATGCTAATTTGTGCATCAAAACTAAGTTAAGCCATTATCCAATCACTTTCAAACCAATCAAAACCATCACTCATTTTGTGACAAAGCGTTGTGTTTAATAACTCACTTAATCTTATGAATTGAGGAATACCTTGAAAACTATTTAATACAAAAAATATTCTAAGCCGAAGATGCAATGTCTTTATCAGTTCCGGAAATAGTAATATGGTGCTGCTCAAACGCAATTTGATTGGTGCTCTAAAAAAGGGGACATCTCTACTACAATTCTCTAGACTCTAGCCCAAGATTAACCGAGCAGCAAAACTCACCACTTTATCTTACCATGTGCACACTATCTATATAATACCGTTATGAATAGTTATCGGTATTGCTCACAACCCATTAATGGTGTATGAGTTCAAATGCTTGAGGTTATATACACTATTCTAAATCTAATGTAGATCATGTCATGAATATCTACTATGGCTAACACCCATAGAATTCATATTCCACCAGTACAAAACCTTGGAACTATTTCAAGTTTTGACAGGGAACCTTATAAAGTATGAAAAAAAACGCGGGGAATATATTTCTTAGTTATTATCTGTTCCTTAATAATGTACTTCACTGTAGGTGAAGGTCCCAACTCAAAATTTCACGATTCAAGTGAATTTGGGAGCGATTTTGCTTTGCGTCGCTTACAATTATGAAATTTCTCCTGGGTAATCAATTTGATATTTATTGCGATATCGGTTCACATAAGTAAGAGAAAAGCATGAAATTTTGAGTTAGGACATTCACCTACAGTGAAGTACATTATTAAGGAACAGATATAAACTAAGAAATATATTCCCCATCTTATTTTCAAAACTTTATAAGGTTCGCTGTCAAAACTTTGAAAAGTTCCAAAGGTTTTGTACTCGAGGAATATGATCTCTACAGTAGTTAGCCATAGTACTCTCAGGTGCCTAATAATCATGATGGCCTAAAAATAGTGATGGATGGTGATTTGAGCTGAAAATAATAATAGTTATGGCAATTTCACTCAATGTCTCAATGCTAAATAATAGTGATCATTGGGAATTTTCTCCAAAATTATTAAGCGTGCTGACATTATCATTAGGCAACTGAGAGTAGAGATTCATGACATGATCTAAGTCTAATGTTCCTTTCCAGTTTAGCAGCGGGAAGAAATACAGGAGTGTCTTTGATGGGGTATATCTTTGTTTTACAAGTGATTTAGATCACATTTTACACAGAAAATAGCTCCCAGAATATTTACGTTCACCTCGAGATCGTCATAGTAAGTTTTCACACAAAACTCCAATCATTGTGGGCGATAAATTGCAACACTTTGCCACAAAACAAACTGTGACGTTTTTTTTATTTGGTTGAAAGTGACCGGATAACACTATTAATAGGCCCGCCTATTAATTATAATAGGGCCATTCCACGCAAAGTGATCCACAAAACAAAACAAGAGCATCGCTAGGGCATGGCAAAATACGCCCTTTAGCCAATTCGAATTGTACTATCGCAAAATAAGATAATACTTTGAGCTTACATTTGAAGAAAATCTGATATACATGTACCCCTGATTTCAATGCCGAAATGTGGTCAAATTCTAAGTCGAAAAATGGCCATAACTCATGTAAAAATAATTAGACAGAACCTATATTCAAACTTGGCCTGTAGTTTTAGCTGGGAAATACACATACCAGCTTTGGTTCAGCTCAAATAATAAAAACTGGAGTTATCGGTCAGAAACCAAAATGTTATGAAATTGGTCAAATTCTAATTGAAAAAGGGCTGTAACTCATGAAAAAATAACTGGACGGAACCCATATTCGAACTTGGCCTGTATCTTTAGCTGGAAAATACACATACCAACTTTGGTTCAGATCAAATAATCCAAACTGGAGTTATCGGTCGGAAACCAAAAATGTTAACAGACGGTCAAATTCTAAGACGAAAAAGAGCCGTAACTCATGTAAAAATAATTGGACAGAACCCATATTCGAACTTGGCCTGTATCTTTAGCTGGGAAATACAGATATCAACTTTGGTTCAGATCAAATAATCCAAACTGGAGTTATCGATCGGAAACCAAAAATGTTAACGGACGGACGGATGGACAGACTGATAACATAATACAACCATTTTTCAAAAAGGGCGTATAAAAATTCAAGTTGGACTCAGGGTCACAATTTATACTTTTTCTCCATAATGTTGATCCAATTTATCAGGAAAAAATATTTGTATGTGGAATGTACATACGTGTATGCCTTGCGCATCAGTGGTCAAATTTATGGCTACTATAGCCAAACAATTGATCCTATACATTTTGAAATGCTGATGCTGTCTAGGAAAAAATGTTATGATTAACAAACAATGACCTCCTTATTCTGTAGGCATGCCTGTTACTTGGATATATGATGCATATCAAGAAAAAAAATTGTCATGAAATTCACCTTTGGCTTGTAACACATGCACATGACAGAATTAACAGTATTTTTTACTTAGATCTGGAAATACTGCACAATGTTTCACGTTATTACATATTCAAAGGTAGAAATGTTCTTGGACAATTTCGGGAAAAACTTGTTGAACTTGATCACCACCTAATGCCCAGATGCATGGTTTAATTTCTGTAACACACGTGAAGTCACGTGTGTTACAAAAATGACACATAGCTTATAGTGATTGAAAACATGGGTCCAAGACTTCTGAAAGCTGTTTCTAGATTAATTATGTTGCTAATATCTGTAAACAGACTAGATTCACTCACTCATTTTGGATATGTTAATTAATTCCCGACATATATAGTCCGGGAGCTAATGGGGGTACCCTTACACCCCCCCCCCTGGGACTTAACTTCACCCCACTCATTTTGTTCCTTATTATGTCCTTCAACTTTTAAGCAATGTTAACAAGAAAAAAAAGTGGCCTTTTAGACTCCAGACAAGATGGCGTCCATCATGGCCGCCGTTTTTCAGACCAGACCCTAAGTCAGTTTTATGCAAATTATAGCGGGAAAATCTTGTAAAATGTATACAAATGTATATATTTTCGTGAAGCTAAGACATAATGACACTTTTTTGGGCCGAATTTGAAACTCACCATCCAAGATGGCCGCCAAAATGGCCGCCGGAAGTTGAAAATATGACATTTTTTCACAAATATCTTCTAGATCAATTTATGCTGTTTGGAACTGGTTGAGTAATGCAACTTTATTTTGTGTTTTGTATATTAACTGATCATTGGAGCAATTAAATATGCAATTATTGGGGTCCTAACCCCTTCTGATCCCTCAAAAATTCGATTTTACAAAATGCGGTATAAAATTTCACAAAAAATCACAATTGGGATTCTAGTCATATTTCAACAAGAAATGAACAGAACTTTTTAATGTAAGTGAGGCATATCATTACCTATGAATATTCCAAATCACTGGAACCAAAATTCTTACTTTGGCTCAAAATGGCTGCCAATATGGCCGCCATAATTTGGAAAATGGTAAATATTACACCAGCATGTCCTGCAATCGCTTAGACGTTGTGGTTGATGTATAAAATTGGCTATTCTGCATTCTATACATTGAATACTAACATGTCTGATGCACCATGGTTAATTGTTACTATTTTCACCACTGACATCGTCAAAAATATTGGACTTTTCTCTCAAAAACTTGACATAAATATTGGCAAAAATTCACTTTTCAGGTTTGGACCATTTTTTCAGGTAAAATATAACCATCTTTGGATTGAAAGGTGTTTATTGTTTTGGTCTATTTTAAATGTGTCACACTACGGTCTTTATAGATCAAATTGCTCAAGATGGCTTCCAAAATGGCAACCAAATTTGTAAAATGTTAATTTTTTACATATATCCCGAACATTCGCTGCATTATCCGAAAAGTTAGCAAATTGTGACTCACTTGGTTATTATACGTGTTAGTTAATTAACTGACAACTACATGTTCTATTCTGGTTGTCCCAGTTCCGTATGGGGCATGACAAATTCATTTTAAAGTATGTAATTTTGCCGAGAACCTCTTTTGTGATTTTGGCCATATTTATCGAAAGGAAATGGGCAGAACTTTGAGACAGAACAAGACCATAATCTTTGGCTATTCTGGTCCATTATGATCAAATAAATGTCAACAGGATACAGTGTGGATGCCTATATGTGATCATATGTGATCATATGTGAGGTGAATAGGTATACAGGGAGTTATTGTATGTCATGACTGATGTGAGTAGGTATACAATGAGTGATTATATGGTTATGAGTGGGTTGTCCATGGTAAGATGCATCTATGTATACAGGGAGAGATCATGGTCAGGTGTGAGGTGAATCGGTATGCATGGAGTGACTATGGTGTATGGTTGTGTATATCCAGTATGGGTGCACCCGGTGTGCCTGTATGGTCATTGGTGTGGTGTATGGATATAGCTACATGGTCATCTATGTGTTGATTATGTATATATGGAGTGACTGTAAGGTCATGGTGGGATGTACATGTGTCGTCTGTATCATCATGGATGGGGTGTGTGGATAAATAGGGAGTGATTTTATGGTTACGGGTAATGTTTATAGGTATACGTGGAGTGACTGTATGGTCATGATTGAATATGAATACCTGGAGTAAGCTGGGTGGACATTATCGAGCGTGTGGGGCATATAGGGAGTGTCCTTGTGGTAACGGGTGGGATGTATATTTATATATCTCGTGGATGTATTATCACTGGTTGGTGTATAGGGCTTAGCTGTATTATCATGGATGGCGTGTATGATTATACAGTGAATTGCTGAATTGTCATGTGTGAGGTGTATATGCAAGTATGGATTGTTTGAGTGGTCGTGTGTGCGGGTGTTTTTATATCTGGAAGGGCTGAATGGCCATTAGTGAGGTTTACAAGTATACCTGGAGTGAATCTATGGTCTAGGGTGGGCTGCATATGTATATTGAATGGTTATATGACTATGTGTGTCGAATAGGTATACAGGTAGTGACTATATGGTTAATGGTGAGATGAGTACATGTAGGTACCGGTATACAAGTAATAACTGTATGATCATAAATGTAATGAACACCTATACAGGGGGTGACTAAATGGTCATGTGTTAGGCGTATGAGTATACCTGGTGTTCCTCTTTGGTGACTCGTGGCGATATGGTCATGTGCAGGTTATATCAGTATATATACACATGTGTTGCTTTATTGTCATGAGCGAGGGATATGTGTAATTAGAGAGTGGCTATATGGCCATGGATGAGGTGCATATGCATACATGGAGTGACTATACTGACATGGCTGGGGCGTATTAGTATATATTGAGTGGCTATTCGGCTATGGTGTGACAAATAGGGATACAGGGAGTGACATGGCCAATGTTGAGGTGAATATGTATGGATTGACCACGATCATGTATGAATGTTTTGAATAGGTACACACGGGGTGGCTATATGGCCATAGGTCAGGTGAAGGAGTATACCAGGTGACATGGGTGAGTGTATGTGTATGAAGCGAGTGGCTATATGGCAATTGGTGAGTACGTGCATATGTATACCGGAGTGATTTTATGGTCATTGTTGTGGTGTTGATGTATATATTGATTGTCTATTTGACCATTCGTTTGGAGAATAGGTATACAGGGGATGACCTTATGGCCAATGGTGAGATGAATGAGTATACAAGGAGTGACTATATGGTTATGGGTCATGTTTAGGAGTATACTCGGTGTGCCTGCATTGTGACGCGTGGCTGTATGGTCATCCGTGGTCATGGGTCAGGTGTACATGTATACAATGGGTCACTATATTGTTATGTCTGTGGTGTTTATGTATATATGTAATGACTGTGTGATAATGGGTGGCTATCACTTTCCGTGATATGACTCTCTCACATGACCTCTCTATTGATTAACATATCCTTGAGTTATTGTGGAAAGCGATAGCCACCCAAGGTACACATGTACAACCCACCCATTACCCCAGTCACTCCATATGTACATAAACACCACACAAATGACAACATAGTTACCCACTTTATACACGTACACCTGATCATACAGCCATGCTTGGTTATACCCGTACATACCACAAATGACGATACAGCCACGAGTCACCATGCATGAACACCAGGTATACACCTACATCTGACACATTACCATATAGTCACTATATGTATACATATTCACTACATTCACGTCCATACAGTCACTCATTGTATACATATTCACCTCAACGTGGACCATACAGCCACTACATGTATACCTGTTCGCCACACCCATGACCATAGAATCAATCCAGGTATACATATGCACAACACCAATGGTGAGCCCTTCCAGATATACCAATACCTGCACATACGACCACTCATAAGTTCCATACTTGCCATACTCATACAAGCCATCCATGATCATACATCTACTCCCCATACACCACCAATGATAACACATCCACAACATATATAATATACGTCCCACCGTTACCAACAGGGCACTCCCTATATACCCACACATCATTCATGACCATACAATAACTCCATGTATACCTATTATCCTCATCTATGATCATAGAGTAACTGCCTGGCTGCCATCTTGGCTTCCACCCTGTATCCAGTTGATAAATCTTTACCATAATGAGCCAAAATACCCACATGTCATGGTTCATCTCAGTTCCGTCTCAAAGTTCTGCCCATTTCCTTTCAATAATATGGCCAGAATCATAAAATAGGTTCTCCGCAAAATTCCATACTGCAACTTTAAAATGAATTTGTCATGCCCCACACGGAACTGGGACAAACATAATAGAACGTAGTTGTCAGTTAATTAACTAACACGTACAATAACCAAGTGAGTCACAATTTCCTACCCTTTTCGGATAACGCAGAGAATAATGTTCGGGGTATGTTAACTTTTAACTTTTTACAAATTTGGTTGCCATTTTGGAAGCCATCTTGAGCAATTTAGTCTATAAACACCGTAGTGTGACACATTTAAGATAGACCAAAACAATAAACACCTTTGATACCAAAGATAGTTGCATTTTACTTGAACAAGATTGTGAGAGAAAAATACAATATTTCTGGTGATGTCAGTGGTGACAATAGTAAACATGATCCGTGGTGCATCCGACATGTTAGTATGCAATGTATAGAATACAGATTAGCCAATTGTATACATCAACCACAACTTGTAAGCGATTGCAGGACACCCTGGGGCAATATTTACCATTTTCCATATTTTGGCGGCCATTTTCGCAGCCATTTTGAGCCAAGGTAAGATTTTTGGTTCCAGAAAGTCGGAATATTCATAGGTAATGATATGCTTCACTTACATTACAATGTTCTTTTCATTTCTTGTTGAAATATGACTAGAATCCCAATTGTGATTTTTTGTAAAATTTTGTACCGCATTCTGTAAAATCGAATTTTTGAGGGATCAGAAGGGGCTAGGACCCCAATAATTGCATATTTAATTGCTCCAATGATCATTTAATATACAAAACACAAAATAAAGTCATATTACTCAACCAGTTCCAAACAGCATGAATTGATCTAGAAAATATTTGTGAAAAAATGTCTTATTTTCAACTTCCGGCGGCCATTTTGGCGGTCATCTTGGATGGTGAGTTTAAATTTCGGCCCAAAAAATGTCATTATGTCTTAGCTTCACGCAAATATATACATTTGTATACATTTTACAAGATTTTCTACTATAATTTGCATAAAACTGACTTAGGGTCTGAAAAAACGGCGGCCATGATGGACGCCATCTTGTCTGGAGTCTAAAAGGCCACTTTTTTTTCTTGTTAACATTGCTTAAAAGTTGAAGGACATAATAAGGAACAAAATGAGTGAGGTGAAGTTAAGTCCCAGGGGGTGCAAGGGTACCCCTATTAGCTCCCGGACTAATACCGCTAAGCATTAGAACCTGTTCTGAACTGACCGCATCACAGGTGTCTGGCTAACACCACCACATACAGATTATCAATAGGAGATTCATAATATTGATCTCAAAACAGATCTGCAGACTCCTCTATGCCAAAACACATTTGAAACATGATCCTTTAAATTGGTCTGACTATAAGTGAACTGTCGCATCTTTTCAATGATAGATCTTAGTAATCCAAAATACAATAATTAATCAATATTAATTAGAAAATGGATTAAAATTGCACTGATAGTGTGTACATGCATCAGGTCTTAATTTGTATTGACACATGGTTGACTCATTTTATCTGTTAAAATGGCAAATTGACAAATAATCTTTTACATGTACTTCCAAAAGTTACAAAACTCACTATTTCTGGCCCCCAGTCATGCTCAAATACTTAAAATCTACACTTGTACATGGCTCCAGAATATTTACTAAAGTGATAGGAATTATTGCATCTGAACAAATAAAGTGCCTATTTTTCTGCAGCATCTAGTGTACATGTAGCAGTGAAGAGTGTTCTATTAGTTTCTTCTTGATACAGTGAGAACGAACGCTCATCTCAATTCTCTACAGAACATTTTTGGTGGCAATGAATTAAGTATGACAGTGTATATTATACCTTCACAATATCTAGAGGGATTGGTGTCATACGTTGTAAGTCATTCGTGCATTCATAATCAAGCCAATTCTGGAACATGACAAGGGTGTGCACCCACAGCGTTCAATTTGAAGTTTTTAATACCCCTTAAGCTGGGCACATGTGTTCATTTCAGTCATATACCATACATCAGATATATACCAGTGGCAGTAATATGGTCTCACATTTTAGTGGTTTAAGAAAACTTAAGTATTCTCTGCAGCTAGCTTTGATTTTTAAACAGTTAAATGGATTGAGAACAAATATCTAATGATGTTGTTTACCAATAATGGGCTTTGTTTATGTCAAGTAAAGTCATGTTCCCTTGTACCTCTCTTCTTATGAATTGATATTAAATTTTTGTATGTTCTGCTGTATTTGTGCATAAAATCATCTTTTGAAACAAAACTAGTGTATAAAATTGACAATCGGTTATGGGGTCAAAATCTCAAAAGTGACAATTTTCACGTAACACCCCTAATCATTGGTAGAAAATTAAAACAGTGCTTAGATGTGGTTATATTTCTATTTTTATTGATAGCTGAGGTTACATTGAGATTTTAAAATGCACGCTTTTTATTATAATCATTATATTATTCTTGCTCCAGCCTTCCAAACATTGCAATACCTGTAAAATTGCCATGTAACAGATGGGATTTCCAACTTTGAGTATAATTTCTTTAAAAACTACCAAATGTAATTGATATAATTTTCTCTAAAAACTATACATAAAACTAGATAATTATTCTGAACGTGTAATTATATCCAGTATGTAAAAGGTGTTTCTGAATTTCAGCTGTTTCTGCGTGTAACACTTTTTATGTCATTCCTGTTACCATATAACAAAAACTGCAGTTAGCAGTTATGAGGATGCGGACATAGATGGCTATTTGAGCCTAAGTGATAGGACATGTGATGGCAATGTATGTGAAAGTAAACATGTATGCATTTAAGAAGCTGTTTTTCGATGCTGAAGCGATTAAGTTGTTACTTTTAGAAAGTATGTTAATTCGGTGTCATTCCTGTTACCACGATATAGAAAGAAAATATAATTAAATCAGTATCTGCGTTATTTTTTTAGTTTACTTTACAAAAGTTCTTTAAAACTAAAATAAAATGGATTTATCTCTCTGGTTATTTCAAACTGAAAAATCTAATCAAAAATAAAAATGTCATTCCTGTTGCTGTCATCCCTGTTACTTGAACCAATAAAAAGTAACAGATATGACTAATAGTAACAGGAATGACAAACATATATCAGTTGATAGGATTTATAAAATAAGAACAGCAAACATTATCAAACCTGTATTTTCTCTTGTGGTGTGTACACAATTTACGTTGTCAGGTAGGATATCTGTGTTGGGTTGCAATTTTGGGATTGGGTGTTGCCCGAGTTTTCGTACCTACATTATATCTTGCAGGTGGGGTAATATGGGGTAGGGAAGGGTGGCATTGCGAACGGACCTCGTGATATTGATGCAAGTTCATTCAACATTAATTTTCATAACTTCAGAACATTTAGCTGGACAAGTGGGCTACTAGTAGTATATTTGTCTAAGGTTGAATGGACAGCCAAAGTTAAATATTTTCAAGGAACGGTTTGGGTGCTGTGCACATTACTTGGACCAAATAAGTGGGTGCATTGGTTGGGTTAAATGGATAGGACACAAAATCTTGCTTGCACCTATCACCACTACATGTAGCATATTGTCATTGGAAACAAAAATTTCGCCATCAATCTTCATCAGCATATTTGTTATTTATGGTGTAATGGAATTAATTCTGCTATTCTTGCGGTAGTGTAATGCTAGCTGCTTAGAATATATTAAACATACAGATACTGATATCTAGAGTGTCATTACTGTTACCGTTGTGTCATTCATGTTACCAGCAAGTCATTCCTGTTACCATGTACATATAGTTTTGCAAAAAATATCTACAAAAATAGTTCAAAAACAATACTGATCATGTTGTTTAGTCTGGACACAGCAAACATTCTAACATATCATTAATAAATGAGGTATCATTTTTTTAGAATCTGCAGGAGGAAGCAAGCAATATTTTTTGGGGTTTTACATGGAATGAGCATTAGAATGATGTAAAAGTTATTTATATGTTGGGATATTCCATTGTATGCTTTATATTATGTTTGGGTAATTTTGTTTATGCAGTGGTCATAATATGGGCTTCAATAGTATGTATTTGATAGTTAACTGGATCTATTTTTGTTAGTAACAGGAATGACAAGCAGAAAAGCACCAAAGAGAAACAATGCGTTGCTATGGCAACAGGATCTTGAATCCAGCTCTGCTGAGACACGTAGGATGTCCCCTGTGGACTCACCTTCCATATTAAATGAATAAACACTCTCCCTATGAATGTTCTAAATTTCACAAAATGGAACCCCAAAATGTGCACTTTTGAGATTTTGATGAACTGATTGAAAATAGGATACTGGTTTCGCACGTGTAACACACGAGACAGAGCGATGTAGCACACGTGACAGTGAATATGCTATCAGGGCGAGTACTAGTAATACATTCAACTCTCATTAAACGTACTAATTGCACATTGAAGTAGAGCCTTAAGGACCGATCGCATAGTTATGATGGGGTCATTATCTCAACAATGCAGTGAATCATTTTGTATTATATTGAATGCACACCAAATGCTGCTTGAAAATATCACCAAAATTTCATACAAAATGTAACACACGTGACATGGAATACCACAATAGCCTAAATAGGGTGACCTAAATTTGATGCGCAATTGCCGCAAATGAGCAATTCTAGTTTATTAATATTATCGAAAAAAGCCGGTTTGGGAGTAGAATATATAGCTGAATTCAGCTAGGTTAGCTGAATACAGCTCTGAGCTATTGACATATTGTACATAGCTGTATTCTCACATTTGCCTGACCTGCTCAGCCTCAAGTAACTCAAAATTGAACAGACAATAGCCGATAGCCTCAGTCTCCACCAGGTCTCGCAAATGTGAGAATACAGCTACAATAGCTGTATTCAGCTAACCACCTGATTTCAGCTATATATTCTACTCTCTCGCTGTTTTTCGATAATTAACTAGAAACACTAATTTGCACATCTAAACTAGGTTACGCAATTCTTCAATCACTTTCAAACAAATCAAAACTGTCAATCGTTTTGTGACAAAGTGTTGTGTTTTGTTGACACAGCGATGTTGATTATGTGTGAACACTCACTACGGCGATCGATATTGATCATAATGGTGTTAATAACTCTCTATGCATTACGGAATACCTTGAAAAATATATTTAATACAATACATGTATATTCATGCAACTCCGAAGATGAAATGTCTTTATCAGTTCCAGAAATAGTAATGATAATCCAGTGCTGCTCAAACAAATTTGATTGGTGCTCTAAAATTATTAAATAGTTGAAATGGGGGAAATGATCGCTAGCCCGAAATTAACCAAGCGAGCACAACTTACCACCTATATCTGTATAATACCGTTACGAACAGTTATCGGTATCGTTCACAACCTGTTAGGGCCCTTGGACTATCGAAGCCTAACCTCAGACTTAGATCTAATGATCCTTTCCGTTTTAACAGCAGGAAGAAATACAGGAGTGTCCTTGATGAGTATATCTTTGTTTTACAAGTGATTTAGTTCACGTTATCATAAAAATAGTCCCTAGGATATTTACGTTGACCTCCTGTCGTAGTAAGTTTTCACACAAAATCGAAATTGCTGTGTCGATAAATTGCAGCACAGTCATGCACTCACTCACGGTGACACTGACAGTCTGGTGATGGCCGGCCACGTAATTTTTTGAAGACAATCTTTTGACAAAGGTCAAGATAAGCTTTTGGTTGCAAGAAAATTGATTGGAGGATATATTATTTCGCAAATTCACATTATTTTCATGGTTAAGAGAACATTAAGAAGCACACACAGACAATCACAAAATAACAAAGATCAAATTCGGAAGCATGACAATTGACAATGAAATGAGCTCGTTATCACGATTACCTGTGTCTCGGCCTCATTAACGTTTTTGCACCGAGAGCGGTTGGAAACCGGCTACGAGAGTGGTAAAATGACGGCTAGAATGTATCTCTGCCGAAAAACTGAAGCAGTCTTCCGTAGATTTAAAAAAGAGTACTAATCATAAAGGTGTTTGCAAGCATCTCGCCAGATATATAAACAGACAATCAAAAGTGTTCCTTGTGAAAATTCTCTGCTGCTGTCACAATTTATCATTTCCGGCCCAAGAACATTTCGAAAAAGAATCTTATGAGCGAGAACAAAGTTATGAAACAGTCACTGGAATTATCAAACAAACAATAAGTAGTAACTGGAATTATCAAACAAACAATAATTAACACCAATTAAAGGGATTAACGCCATTACGAGTAGGTGAGACATAGGTCAACATGACCGCTTTCGCATTGCTGCTTCCAGCAGGAAAGGAGGATTAGAAGGATACGCACTACGTATATGACTGAACTAGGTGAGACAATGGTGGTTTTTAATTTAAAGCATGCTAATGCGGTTGGCAATTATCGCAATACGATAGGGCCAGGGGAACACTTTTACGTTCATACTCATATGATATTTCACCAATTTTTGTACCTGGCCTGAGATTCACGGGAAAATGGCCAATTTGATACTATTTGTCGTTATATACATATTTATCACCCCATTTATTATTCATTATCATAAAAATAAAATAAAAGAAGCTGAAGATGACATGTTTAAAATGTTTGAAGCATGAATTTGGCGATAAGTAGTTTTCAGAGTACCGGGTACGTTATACTTGCGATAGTTACGTTACGCACACAGTGTTCCCCTATCGTATTGCGATAATCGCCAACCTGATAATGCATCCTAAAAGTAAAAAGCTAAATGATGGGTTGAAAATTGGATGTCGCATTTTCGCGGCACCTGGCAAAGTCAGGTGTGCGTTGACAAAACACATTAAAACGAGAGATCGAATTGGCTTACTGAGCCCGATTTTGCTAGTAAGCCAATTTTGCATCTTTGCCCGACCTGTCTTCAGCCTAGCCCTAAGAGTAAGACTAAGTAACACTAACACTGACAGTGAGTGAGTGACAGTAAGTTCAGAACTTCAGAAGTTCAGGCTGAAGTTCAGCCAAGTTCTGTTCAAGTTCAGGCTTCACAAGCTGAGCCTGAGGAACTCAGCCTCAAGTAGATCAATGCAAGATTCAAGACTCTTTAGACAGTTTAGGCTCACCGTTTTATGGATAAAATTGCGTTATTTAATTATTAGAACGCCGTTGTTGTTGTTTAATTATTAGAACGCCGACTTCACTGTCACACTCCGTGTTTATCATAGCAACACACCAAGGGAGATAACTCATGGTGTGCCAACCAAAAGGTAAGCGCAGAACGTCATAGAGTGGGGTAATACTATATATCTTCGTAACCGGGTACGAAATAGTCGGATTCCTTATGTCGAAAAAAATGGTCGCGCGTTTTCGGAATGTTAAAACATGTACCTTTATCCGTACTTGGTTAAAAGCGATATGAGAACAGTTTCTATACCACCAGTGTGTCTATTTTCAGAATCTACCTGTTTCCAGCTTGATATTTTAGTGGAAACAGGTTTGTGTGAGGCTTTTGTTTGTGTACGCCTCTATTTCCCCCCGTCCACCTGGTAATAAAAACATGCTATTACGCATAGCAAGTTCGGTGAGTGGCTTTCTTTGTTCTTGGAAATCGAAAAACATGGGGAGATCTTGCCACAAATTACTTAATTACATATCTTAATGTGGAATTTTATCAAAAATCATCAGATGAATTGCATTTATGACTGCAGTTTCAATTTTCTTTCCCAAATATATTAAGGTATTGTATATTCTTAAAATTAGCTACATCACATATAGACGAACATGAACAATCTACAAGGATATCTTGACCATATGCCACAAACAAAACTTCGATATATCGATTTTTGGTAAAGATATGGCAGAAAAGCTAACCCTTACCCCACCCTCGCTGATTTCACAAGTCGATCAGATTCCTTTGGTCGAAAACAACGGTCGCGCCATTTCGGATTGTCTAAGACGACATGCGAACGGTTTATTTATCAATAGCGTGTCTACTTTCAGAGTTTACCTGTGTCCAGTTGAAATTTTATTGGAAAAAAGAGTTTTGGACTGTTTAAAAAATTTAAAGAGCGTTTGCTTATTATACAAATATTAATCCTCATTACTAACCTTCTGGTGGACTGTGCGAGTGAACTTAACAAACGTATCAAATGTGGCGGTCTACTTTCAGAGTCTACTTGTTTCCAGTCTGACATTTTAGTGGAAACAAATTGTTTGGACGGTTTTAAACATTTAAAGAGCGTTTCCAGATTATACAGATATTAACTAACACGATTAACCTTTTCATGAATTGTGCAAGTTGCAATTGTGCACATATGTCAAGTATGACTCTGAAATGTATTTTTGAGAATGGTGTTGTCAGATAAGTCACCACTGGTACAGTACTACAGTTGCGAACAAAACTAACGTTGGGCCCTATAGAGAGTTTGACAATTTACTCAAATGTTCACAGTGGTGGAACTTAATGGCTATCATATATCCATGGCTCTTACATGTAATTTATCGTAACTACATGTGATTTTACAAAAATAACTTGCAATATAGTCAGGCCACCCGATACAGTAGTTGATAAAAAATGTGGTTCACATCAATCATATACATCACAAGCACGTGCTTCAGTGATAATGTCCACTATTATACAAATGTAATGTTTATCAAGACTAAAGTTTCAGGATGTCGTTGTAAAATTGATTGATGGTGTTTTTTCATCAATTGACAGAATTAATGTCTATTGCCAGGACGGAGTACCGCATAATAGGGAGTTGTGTGCTAACAAATCTGGGAGTCATATTTATGTGTCAGTCAAAACTTTTAGGACATGGGAATATTTTTACGACATTCAGTATATCTTGGGGCCACCCTACAACACCAATTATACCACATCAAACGGTTAAGGGGTCGAGAAATTGTATAGGTGTCACATTTGAACCCATCTGGAGTGGCCATTTTGGATCGGGGATGGTGAAAGCGGGTGAATATTTAGTTTGTCTCAGGGGTCACCCTACAACACACTGTATTCGACCTAAAATGGGGGAGGGATTTAATGGTACCATATATGGACCCCTCTGATCAGTTATCATTTTCGCTCGAGTGGGCTGAAGGTGTGAATATTTAGCTTGCTTTGTGAGCCATGGTACAACACCCTTTATTTGATCAATATCGGTCAAGTGACCGAGAAATAATGTGTACCCCTTCTGAGCGGCGACCATTTTGGATCGGGTATGGTTGAAAGGGGTGAATATTTATAATTTTGTTTTGGGCCCACCCTACAAAACCCCTTATTTGACTTAAATCGGCCACTATGCCGAGAGAAATGGCATTGCCATTCGATCCCTTGTGGTAAAAACTAATGAATATTCAGTTTGTCTTGGAGACACCTGACCCGTGTTTCCCCGTTCTCTCTGGGCTAGTTTATATCGTCCATATCCCCATATATAGAGCCCGGGCCCCACGCCATAAGAGGTTTATGTAGTAGCTTCTCTGCGATCGTACGCATTGTTTCTAAAACATCATGAAGTTAGTATAACCATACCGTAAATGTATCTGGATATATGCAAAGGTCAATCAGTTATTTCGTGACCACGAACTAGTATTTCGTAACCACGAATTAGTTATTTCTTGGCCACGAAATACTAAATTATTTCGTGGCCACGAAATAAAAATAAAATTCGCATGTCCTAAACCAGCCTTATGGATCGATCATTCTGTTTTAGTATTAAATTTGGGAAACCCGACCAGCTTCAATGTAACAAATACAACAAATCATATATGCCAATGATAATATGTTTAGCCATATAGATGTGGATAGGGTGGTATTGTTTAAAAATGTTAAAGGTACTCAATCCGACCAGAGGGTCCCCATCTCAACAGATTCCAACAACAACAATCCGATCAGAGGGTCCTATATTACTATTTCTTTGGCTTTGGTGGTAAAAAATATTTGATTCGAGTCGAGGAACCCATCAAACAAAGCTCAGAGTTATTAGATATTGATTTTTGAAAATTCTTATGTTCTCGAGATGAGTACTAATAATTGCCGTCAATCTCGTTTCCTGCTCGAGATTTGTACACCAAAACTCTATTCAAACAGACAAGGATGGATAACTCTAAAATCAAGTGGTAATAATAACGCAATTTTGACTGAGATCTGGGCCAGAAAGTATTCCCGATAATGAAAAATAATAGATTTCTAAAATCGATATCTAACAAATCTGAGCTTTGATGGGTGACTTTCTCGACTCGAATCAAATATTTTTGACCCCCGAAGCCACTGAAATAGTAATTGAGAGGAGTTTTATCGGATTGAGTACCTTTAAACAATGTTATCATGTCCATATGTATTGCTAAATGTTGCTGAGTTGTTGGGAGTTTAAATTATGTTCATCTGATGATAAAGAAAACACTTTCTCCGTCCACTCGTACCTCCCCCGGGATACATGTTTCACATACTAAATGAACATCTTAGTCAACATAGCAAATCTCTCCCTCATATCCTTTGCCTCAAGAATAAAAATAAATTGTCAGTATAAATAGGCAAGACATCTCTGGACACTTTCTAACAGATAATTTGTTTATAAGAAGATATATATGTGCATTATGTGATTGGTCTTGTATGTAGTATAACACAGTAAGATGCAAGTGACACAGTGCGGAGATAATACTGTGTCGAAGAACATATATAGTTAAGGGGACCCTTCCACCATTCTTCATACCGTATCTTGACTCCATCTGTTGTGAACAAACCATCGACTTAGGCTTAATGGATCGTTCTCCCCCAATAATATACTTGGCTTTGAACCGATCAATGCCATGGGCCGTGGTATTTTCCCGTAAATTAGATAGTGTCTATTGTCGGATGGTATTGGTTATGTTCAAATGGTGACACAGATATGAAACTGTACATGGTTGTGCCCCATGGGCCATTGATCATTATAAGATCGAGAAACTTAGTCTAGGAAATTACCAGGAATTCAGTGGAAATTGCAAATATAGCTTATAGGGTCTTAATTCAACGTTTGCGTTTCCGATAAGTTAATACCCAAACTGTGAAAATTGAGATATACCTGGTCGTCAAAGCGAACCAGATGTCTTATTTAAGGTTAGCAACGGTTGCTAATCAAATACCACAATTGTGTACTAATCATTCATTGGTATTGCCTTAATTTAGTCAGTGTCTAATCACATGGTGCTGGTTTTGTTCAAAGTTGGGCACATGCATCTAAAACTATATACGCAGCCATGTTCTCAGCGCGATAGTCATTCGAATTGACGTTATAAGCATATATTTCAATGTACGTACGCGATTATATATGCATGATCGATGTACACCTGCCAGTGAAGAACTATCGAGATTGTTTTTGCGAAGTCACTGTACGTCGTACGTCGTAGTATCAGTCGGCGATGAATCACCGATTGAACCGATAGAATGACTGATGAAACGACCGATAAAATGACCGATGGAACTGATAGAATAACCGATAGAACCGATAGAATGACCGATGACGTGACGTTATTTTATTACAATCGGTTGGTATCGGTTTTTGCATTAAGACACGACCCCTAATTACTTTTAGGTTGAAATTTCCAACTGTTGTTGCGTCAGGGATGAAATTTCCAACTGTTGAGAATTTTGGCCAAAGTAAGGCGGTGAGGCACTGCTCCAACATCCCAACGCCACACCTGCTGTCGTGACCCTGGCAACAGAAGATTTAAAATTTAAAATGCAGACAAAATTATGCAGATAGAAAACACTTAGGTGTTTGAGATGTTTAACATTTTAATGATGGGAGCTGCTCTGCATGGTGGATCATTAAAGATCCTGTGCCAGTGCATTCTCTAATAAATATGTGTCTCCCACTGGGAGCCTGGCATATGTACAGACATGACAATTGGAACTTATTCCCTATTCCTTATTCCTTATTTTCAAAAATGTCGCTTTCGACCGATTTGACGGCATGGGTGGGTGGCCCGCCCCAAATACCACCTAGAAACACCCCGACCCCCCACCCATCACCCCCGGGGGGTGCCACCCCGAGGGGGTGAAAATGGGGTGTGGACCATTTTAGAGAACGGTAAGAATTTCGACCGATTTGACGGCATGGGTGGGTGGCCCGCCCCAAATACCACCTAGAAACACCCCGACCCCCCACCCATCACCCCCGGGGGGGGGGGGTGCCACCCGAGGGGGTGAAAATGGGGTATGGACCATTTTCGAGAACGGTAAGGATTTCGACCGATTTGACGGCATGGGTGGGTGGCCCGCCCCAAATACCACCTAGAAACACCCCGACCCCCCACCCATCACCCCCGGGGGGGGGGGGGGGTGCCACCCGAGGGGGTGAAAATGGGGTGTGGACCATTTTCGAGAACGGTAAGGATTTCGACCAATTTGACGGCATGGGTGGGTGGCCCGCCCCAAATACCACCTAGAAACACCCCGACCCCCACCCATCACCCCCGGGGGGTGCCACCCGAGGGGGTGAAAATGGGGTGTGGACCATTTTCAAGTACGGTAAGGATTTCGACCGATTTGACGGCATGGGTGGGTGGCCCGCCCCAAATACCAACTAGAAACACCCCGACCCCCCACCCATCACCCCGGGGGTGCCACCCCGAGGGGGTGAAAATGGGGTGTGGACCATTTTCGAGAACGGTAAGGATTTCGACCGATTTGACGGCATGGGTGGGTGGCCCGCCCCAAATACCACCTAGAAACACCCAGACCCCCCACCCGTCATCCCCGGGGGGTGCCACCCCGAGGGGGTGAAAATGGGGTGTGGACCATTTTCGAGAACGGTAAGGATTTCGACCGATTTGACGGTATGGGTGGGTGGCCCGCCCCAAATACCACCTAGAAACACCCCGACCCCCCACCCATCACCCCCGGGGGGTGCCACCCCGAGGGGGTGAAAATGGGGTGTGGACCATTTTCGAGAACGGTAAGGATTTCGACCGATTTGACGGCATGGGTGGGTGGCCCGCCCCAAATACCACCTAGAAACACCCCGACCCCCCACGCATCACACCCGGGGGGTGCCACCCCGAGGGGGTGAAAATGGGGTGAAAATGGGGTGTGGACCATTTTCGAGAACGGTAAGGATTTCGACCGATTTGACGGCATGGTTGGGTGGCCCGCCCCAAATACCACCTAGAAACACCCCGACCCCCCACCCATCACCCCCGGGGGTGCCACCCCGAGGGGGTGAAAATGGGGTGTAGACCATTTTCAAGAACGGTAAGGATTTCGACCGATTTGACGGCATGGGTGGGTGGCCCGCCCCAAATACCACCTAGAAACACCCCGACCCCCCACCCATCACCCCCGGGGGTGCCACCCCGAGGGGGCGAAAATGGGGTGTGGACCATTTTCGAGAACGGTAAGGATTTCGACCGATTTGACGGCATGGGTGGGTGGCCCGCCCCGAATACCACCTAGAAACACCCCGACCCCCCACCCATCACCCCCGGGGGGTGCCACCCGAGGGGGTGAAAATGGGGTGTGGACCATTTTCGCGAACGGTAAGGATTTCGACCGATTTGACGGCATGGGTGGGTAGCCCGCCCCAAATACCACCTAGAAACACCCCGACCCCCCACCCATCACCCCGGGTGGTGCCACCCCGAGGGGGTGAAGATGGGGTATGGACCATTTTCGAGAACGGTAAGGATTTCGACCGATTTGACGGCATGGGTGGGTGGCCCGCACCAAATACCACCTAGAAACACCCCGACCCCCACCCATCACCCCGGGGGTGCCACCCCGAGGGGGTGAAAATGGGGTTTGGACCATTTTCGAGAACGGTAAGGATTTCGACCGATTTGACGGCATGGGTGAGTGGCCCGCCCCAAATACCACCTAGAAACACCCCGACCCCCCACCCATCACCCCCGGGGGTGCCACCCCGAGGGGATGAAAATGGGGTGTGGACCATTTTCGAGAACGGTAAGGATTTCGACCGATTTTACGGCATGGGTGGGTGGCCCGCCCCAAATACCACCTAGAAACACCCCGACCCCTCCCATCACCCCCGGGGGGTGCCACCCCGAGGGGGTGAAAATGGGGTGTGGACCATTTTCGAGAACGGTAAAGATTTCGACCGATTTGACGGCATGGGTGGGTGGCCCGCCCCAAATACCACCTAGAAACACCCCGACCCCCCACCCATCACCCCCGGGGGTTGCCACCCCGAGGGGGTGAAAATGGGGTGTGGACCATTTTCGAGAACGGTAAGGATTTCGACCGATTTTACGGCATGGGTGGGTGGCCCGCCCCAAATACCACCTAGAAACACCCGACCCCCACCTATCACCCCGGGGGGTGCCACCCCGAGGGGGTGAAAATGGGGTGAGGACCATTTTCGAGAACGGTAAGGATTTCGACCGATTTGACGGCATGGGTGGGTGGCCCGCCCCAAATACCACCTAGAAACACCCCGACCCCCACCCATCACCCCGAGGGGTGCCACCCCGAGGGGGTGAAAATGGGGTGTGGACCATTTTCGAGAACGGTAAGAATTTTGACCGATTTGACGGCATGGGTGGGTGGCCCGCCCCAAATACCACCTAGAAACACCCCGACCCCCCACCCATCACCCCGGGGGTGCCACCCGAGGGGGTGAAAATGGGGTGTGGACCATTTTCGAGAACGGTAAGGATTTTGACCGATTTGACGGCATGGGTGGGTGGCCCGCCCCAAATACCACCTAGAAACACCCCGACCCCCCACCCATCACTCCGAGGGGTGCCACCCCGAGGGGGTGAAAATGGGGTATGGACCATTTTCGAGAACGGTAAGGATTTCGACCGATTTGACGGCATGGTGGGTGGCCCGCCCCAAATACCACCTAGAAACACCCCGACCCCCCACCCATCACCCCGGGGGTGCCACCCCGAGGGGGTGAAAATGGGGTATGGACCATTTTCGAGAACGGTAAGGATTTCGACCGATTTGACGGCATGGGTGGGTGGCCCGCCCCAAATACCACCTAGAAACACCCCAACCCCTCCCATCACCCCGAGGGGGTGAAAATGGGGTGTGGACCATTTTCGAGAACGGTAAGGATTTCGACCGATTTTACGGCATGGGTGGGTGGCCCGCCCCAAATACCACCTAGAAACACCCCGACCCCTCCCATCACCCCCGGGGGTGCCACCCCGAGGGGGTGAAAATGGGGTGTGGACCATTTTCGAGAACGGTAAAGATTTCGACCGATTTGACGGCATGGGTGGGTGGCCCGCCCCAAATACCACCTAGAAACACCCCGACCCCCCACCCATCACCCCCGGGGGTTGCCACCCCGAGGGGGTGAAAATGGGGTGTGGACCATTTTCGAGAACGGTAAGGATTTCGACCGATTTTACGGCATGGGTGGGTGGCCCGCCCCAAATACCACCTAGAAACACCCGACCCCCACCTATCACCCCGGGGGTGCCACCCCGAGGGGGTGAAAATGGGGTGAGGACCATTTTCGAGAACGGTAAGGATTTCGACCGATTTGACGGCATGGGTGGGTGGCCCGCCCCAAATACCACCTAGAAACACCCCGACCCCCACCCATCACCCCGGGGGGTGCCACCCCGAGGGGGTGAAAATGGGGTGTGGACCATTTTCGAGAACGGTAAGAATTTTGACCGATTTGACGGCATGGGTGGGTGGCCCGCCCCAAATACCACCTAGAAACACCCCGACCCCCCACCCATCACCCCGGGGGTGCCACCCGAGGGGGTGAAAATGGGGTGTGGACCATTTTCGAGAACGGTAAGGATTTTGACCGATTTGACGGCATGGGTGGGTGGCCCGCCCCAAATACCACCTAGAAACACCCCGACCCCCCCACCCATCACTCCGAGGGGTGCCACCCCGAGGGGGTGAAAATGGGGTATGGACCATTTTCGAGAACGGTAAGGATTTCGACCGATTTGACGGCATGGGTGGGTGGCCCGCCCCAAATACCACCTAGAAACACCCCGACCCCCCACCCATCACCCCGGGGGTGCCACCCCGAGGGGGTGAAAATGGGGTATGGACCATTTTCGAGAACGGTAAGGATTTCGACCGATTTGACGGCATGGGTGGGTGGCCCGCCCCAAATACCACCTAGAAACACCCCAACCCCTCCCATCACCCCGAGGGGGTGAAAATGGGGTGTGGACCATTTTCGAGAACGGTAAGGATTTCGACCGATTTGACGGCATGGGTGGGTGGCCCGCCCCAAATACCACCTAGAAACACCCCGACCCCCACCATCACCCCCGGGGGGGGGTGCCACCCCGAGGGGATGAAAATGGGGTGTGGACCATTTTCGAGAACGGTAAGGATTTCGACCGATTTGACGGCATGGGTGGGTGGCTAGGGCTTCGCGGTTTTTCGGTATTTAGTCATACCGCGGTTTTGTTTTTAATACCGTGTAGTCGGTATTGGATTTCTTGAATAGTCGGTATACCGCCGCACACTATATTTTCTTCTTTTAGTCGGTACTACGACAGCAAGTGTCAATAAAATACATATTCTGAGGTTCTAAAGCGTGCCTGTAAGTAATGAACGAGAACGAGAACTAGCGAGACGAAACGAGAACCAGCGAGACGAGACGATAACGAGCCAGTCGCCCAAAGCGTAACTGCAGAAAAGTGCGAAAATCAATTATCACAAAGGCAGTGCCAACACGTTGTACGCTGATGGATGTATGTTTATAGTCTCATATGCAGTTCAAATTAGTGTACACAAAGCAATAATTAGACTAGAATCCATACAATTATGAAATGTAAACTATACTCTCACAATTGTTTTCGTGCTAATGTTTATCCAATATCGAGACACCACGGATAAATACGTATTGCTTTGGGACCTTTTTAGTATAATCTGGACTTAAATCCCCTCATGGTATAATTCTTTAGAAAACAAACCAAGAGACATATCAATTTGACGACAATCCATTGGAGTGGTGGAAAATGAATTGCAAATAATATCCAACATTATCCGAATTCGCGCGAAAATATCTCTGTATATGTGTCACAAGTGAGCCTTCTGAGCGCTTAATCAGTAAGTCGGGACAGATTTTTGCACCGAAGCGTTCATGCCTGAAAAGGTCAATATGTTGTCGTTTCTCGCGGCAAACATGTAATTTACTGTTTTGTTTTAATAATATGCTTTGTTATGAAATAAAAATTGTGAACTAATTACGTGTTTGTTTTTTTGTTTTTTGCATAAGCGACGTCAGTAGAACCCCACATATTGTTAAGATCACACGCGACATGCATTGCGTTGTCTTCTTTTCGCGTGCCCGCTTGACACTGCATTCACACGTGAATATTGAATTCCGTACTGCATGTTGCAAAGGGTCTTAACTAGCAAAATGTTTGGACATTAATCTTGACGGTATTTAGTCATACCGCGGTATTGATTTTAATACCGTAGTCGGTATTGTGAAGGTGGATACCGTGCAGCCCTATGGGTGGCCCGCCCCAAATACCACCTAGAAACACCCCGACCCCCCACCCATCACCCCCGGGGGGTGCCACCCCGAGGGGGTGAAAATGGGGTATGGACCATTTTCGAGAACGGTAAGGATTTCGACCGATTTGACGGCATGGGTGGGTGGCCCGCCCAAAATACCACCTAGAAACACCCCGACCCCCCACCCATCACCCCCGGGGGGTGCCACCCCGAGGGGTGAAAATAGAAACATAGAAACACATCACCTTTCACCCCGGATAATACCTCGGGTTTGTGCCATTTTATTGCTGATTCCTTATCCGCAAAAATGTCTCTTCTGGCCCGCCACAAGTACCACCTAGAACGCACCCCAACGCTCACACCAAATACCCCATAGTAACACCACACCCACATCCACTGGGGTCATGCATTCTGATGCAGCCGGTATCAGGTTCTGATCAAAGGACGGCCGGTGTCCTTTGATGTAGCAAACATAGATTCTTGTATTTGACGTCATTGCAACGTTCAAAGACAATGTATCAATTTCGACGTAATTCTTGTGAATAGAAATGTACTTGATGACTCCGTGTCTGACTGAGATTAGGGAGTATTTTGTCGTGACCAGGGGCGTGGCTTTGTTCTTGTGTGTGGGATTAAGTCCATGCATTTAGTTCCTTGCTCCATGTTCCTTATTCAGCCTCCAATTAAAATATTATAGTTCCCTGTTCCCTGTTTCTAATTCTAATTCAAATTTGTTTTTGGTAGCTAGTATTTCTTCAGCCACCGATTCGAAATATTTGCCGGATCGGCAGCAAGTAGCTCATTATACCAGGCCACGAATTGGGCGCAAGTAGAGTCAAAACTAACCCCGAAATTGTTAGATTGCCGATTGTGGGAGATCTGCTCCACTTGTGACCAACTCTTGTGATAAATTCGTGATAGCCACACTATGGGGGGGGGGGTCAATCCTATTTATGGCTAATTTTGGAGTGAATTCGTACATATACACCCTATTATAGGGGCAAATCACCACAATAAGAGTACCCGGGTAGCCCATTATACCCGGCCACAAATTGGGCGTAGGTACTGTATGGCGTCAAAACGGACCGTAAAATGTTGCTATATATGAGGCCCCCACCCCCTTTTCGTACGCCGTATTCCATGCCCTGTTATGGGGTACGCCGTATTCCGGCCCCTCTTTTAGGAGGTATTCGGTATTCCATAAAATGCCGATAATCGTACGCCGACCTTCCAAAAAATGATAATAATAATAGCATAAATGCGATTTTTTTGTCACAATAAATGATAAATTCACGGTTTGACAAACAGATTGTCGATCATCGTCATTTTAGATCATTTTAGACGTGATCGACTAGTTGCAATTATTTCTCGGTGAACGCGCAACAGCTCATAACTGCAACCCCATTATTACATCGACGCGTCATCGATTTCGGAAAGAAAAACGCGTAATGTTTTGGGCGCATTTGGACTCGCGCGGGATTGAGATGTAACCGGGAGGTCTTCGGGTTTTACACAAATTATAACCACTTACCTCACGGTTACATCTCCATAAAAAACAGTCCACATGACAGTTAATCCGCATATATGGAGTGACTGTAAGGTCATGAGTGGGATGTACATATGTTGTCTGTATGATCATGGATGGGGTGTGTGGATAAATAGGAAGTGATTTTATGGTTACGGGTAATGTGTATATTTATACATGGAATGACTGTACGGTCATGATTGAACTTGGAGTAATCTGGGTGGACATTATCGAGCGTGTGGGTATATAGGGAGTGTCCTTGTGGTAACGGGTGGGATGTATATTTATTATATCTCATGAATTGTATTATCATTGGTGGGTGTATACAGCTTAGCTTATCATGGACGGCGTGTATGATTATACAGTAAATTGCTTAATTGTCATGTGTGAGGTGTATATGCAAGTATGGATTGTTTGAGTGGCGTGTGTGTGGGTTTTTTTGGTATATCTGGAAGGGCTGAATGGCCATTCGTGAGTATTACATGTATACCTGGAGTGAATATATCGTCTTGGGTGGGCTGCATATGAATATAGAGTGGTTATATGAGTATGTGTGTCGAATATGTATACAGGCAGTGACTGTATGGTTAACGGTGATATGAGTACATGTAGGTATACAAGTAGTGAATGTATGATTATAAATGTAATGAACATCTATACATGGGGTGACTAAATGGTCATGTGTCAGGCGTATGAGTATATATACATGTACCTGGTGTTCCTGTTTGGTGACTTGTGGCGGTATGGTCATGTTTAGGTTATACCAGTATACGATACACACGTGATGCTTTATTGTCATGGGCTAGGGATATATGTATATAGCGAGTGGCCGTATGGCCATGGATGAGGTACACATGCATACATGGAGTGACTATACTGACATGGCTGGGGTGTATTAGTATATCTTGAGTGGCTATTCGGTTACGGTGTGACAGTTAGGGATACATGGAGTGACATGGCCAATGTTGAGATGAATATGTATACAAGGATTGACCATGATCATGTATGAATGTTTTGAACGGGGTGACTATATGACCATAGGTCAGGTGAAAGAGTATACCTGGTGACATGGGTGAGGGTATGTGTATGAAGCGAGTGGCTATATGGCCAGTGGTAAGGTGCATATGTATACCGGAGTGACCGTATGGTCATTGTTGTGTTGTTTATGTATATATTGATTAGTAGTAACCGTGGCGCTATTAGGTCAATTCTATCGATTTTTGCCCCCTTTGTTTCATCCTATTGAGGGCCAATGGTAGGGGTTTATTATGGGTCCTTATTGTATGAAAGCCCCTCCTTTTCCTTCTCACTTATATGATAGGTAGAATGAATTAATGAAGCCCCTCCTTTTCGTTCTTAATTATTTAATAGGTTTTAATTAAAGTCGCTTTAATTATATGATAGGGCGTTGAAACTCCTCCTTATTGGATCCAACAATGGGCACCATGATTGTCAGCAAGCCTAGTGGACCTTTTGAGAACAATGGAATCGTGCAGGTGTTTGGACATTTTGAAAACAATGGAATAGTGCACCTGGTTAGACCACGTGCTGACGCCTTGTTAATAATCCCGCCACAATTTTTTAGCGTCACCATGCTTCTCGTGCACCGTTGAAAACAAAGGAATAGTGCACCTGGTTAGACCACGCTATCCTGAAACAATGGAATCTTGCACCTGCAGAGTCACATGGTTAGACCACGTGCTGACGCCTTGTTAATAATCCCGCCACAATTTTTCCCTCGTGTATCTGAGGCGCGCGAATCGTAAACATTAGTTTGTCCACGCAGTGTGTATTGTGAGTCAAGGCCCTCACCACTGTATTCGAAAGCAACCACTAATAAATATGGTGGCCATTGTTGGGTCGAATATGGAGCATTCGTTGTCAATATAGCTCTGATGTGGTAAAAATAAAGAGAATGTGTCTCACTTCGGTGTGAAAAATAAAAAGAAAACGAGAGCTTTCCGTTGAATGGCAACAAGCCATATTGCCGACTGAAAAGTTACCCATAATTCTCCTGTGGTTAAGTCGATTATTTAGGGCAATACTGTACATCCATTGTGTCAAAATCCTATTGACCTCCATGTATAATCTATCCAGTTTACAGAGTGCGAAATATATACTAAAATGCACTTAAAACTTTTCTCAAATACATCATTTCTAAAACGTCTATTAGAGGTTTATGAAACGTCCATTTCCACCAATGAACCGGATGCCAAATCACGTTTTTACAGAGTGCGAAATATATACTAAAATGCACTTAAAACTTTTCTCAAATACGTCATTTCTAAAACGTCTATTAGAGGTTTATGAAACGTCCATTTCCACCAATGAACCGGATGCCAAATCACGTTTTTGCAGAGTGCGAAATATATTGTGAGTCAATGCCCCCACAAAAAATTAGCTGTATACAATACTATTACATTGGATTTTGGCCCACTACAAATATAACTTTGTCTAGCCCTTTTGTCCTACGATGGGCCCATTTTATGGCCTTATTCGGGGGTCTTATGTATATCTATTTCTCAGGCCCTGAAAAAGAGGATGACCAACAAGGGCCATTTTTATGGAGTTTAGTAATCATATTTCAGTAAACTTTCGTACCCGTAATCGCTGGTTGAATGCTAGCTACATTTGCTGGTTGACCATTAGCTGCGTTCGATGGTTGAATATTAGCAGTTTTGTCTGGTTGAATGTTAGCTGCGTTTTCTGAGGAGAGGGGTAACTATGATTGCAGACAGTAATTAGAAGGGTAAGAGCCGGCAAGGGGCTTAAAATGGTATAGAAAATAAAATGGCATCAAGTAGAGGAAAGCAAAGGTGTGAGAAAAGAGGGTCATATGGGTAAAAGTATAACTAAATCATATCAACTGGGGTGAAGAGGGAACGAGATGGGTAAAAAGGGACATATATATATATATATATATAATTTAGGTGTAAGCAGTTGGTCTAAAACATAGGGGGATGTAACGCGACAAAAGAGTAAACATGCATGAAGCAGAGAATAACTGGAAAGTATTACGTATATTTGTATGAACTTTGGGGTTTGTGTATTAAGGATACAGTAGTAAAAAGGAGAACACATGCAGAATGGTGTAAACTTATAGGACATGACAGGGACATAGGGCAAAGAACATGAATGATGCACAGAGTAGCATCAAGATGATGGCTAAGAAGTTCGGAAGGGGAGGGGTTATATTGGGTAAGGGTAAAAAGTAGAATTGTGGTAAATATGTAGAAGGGTTATGTGTAAAATACGGATGACATTTTTTCGTGACGCGCGATCGCTCCCCTTAACCCCGCCCCTTTTAAAACGGGGGGAGAGGGAGGGGCCCGGTCTGCGCTTTTTTTTTAGCCTCGAAAAGAACGATAACTCTGTAACATACCGCTACATCGTATACGAGCGCTTCTTTGTGAGAAAATACATCAACAAAACTTATTATTTAGTTTAAAATTCTTTTGTATATTAGTTTTGTTTCAAATTCGCGTTTAAAAAAGTAGTCATTTCGCGTTGTTGTACTACGCCAAATAGCCCCTTTTTTATTCGCCAAATATAGTCATAATAGCATTTAAAAGTTTTGTCAAACAGGTGGTTTTTTTTTTGCGTATTACGCGTTTATAAAATGACACGTTTCATAACAGGAAATTAACCATAAACAATGAAATTTTAAGTAAAAAATGTATACTTTTTACTATTTTGAACGCTGCGTTTCTATACATTTGCTGACATTACATTAAAGGATACACATATGTATTTACTCTAAATATGAACATTTGTCTGCGAGACCAGGCATAGATTCATCACTATATATACATAGTCGATATGTCATGTTTGTTTCGCTCGCTTGGTATACGTAATAGGTAGGGGGTGTAGTTTACTAATATTGTACGGACAAACCGAGATAACACCTCATCGATCCATATAATGGCTCATATAATATGTGTAACTTCATTTGAGCAGCAGAATCAAATCCCATCTCGAGGGTACCAACTTTTTCAATAAATTCCAAAGGGCTTACCGGGAAGGAAAAGAGGGCATTGAACATGTATATAGACTCACAGAGGATATTAAAACGGCAATGAATAGAGAATGGGAAACCGGGGCTATATTCTTAGATGTAGAAAAAGCGTTTGATTCAGTATGGCACAATGGTCTAAGGTATAAACTAAGAATGACAACTGACCTCCCCCAAAAAATGGTTAGACTCCTATCATCATTTCTCACACACAGAACTATTAAAGTAAAAATAAAAGATGAACTTTCAGAAAGCGTCCCTTTAAAGGCCGGAACCCCCCAAGGATCAGTACTCAGCCCTCTGCTATTTTTAATATACGTTAATGACATACCCAATGACCCTACATCAAGTGTCCAAATATCTCAATTTGCTGACGACCTTGGACTGTGGACGTCGGGCAAATCAGTAAAATATATAGAACATAGACTTCAGAACCAGCTCCATAGACTAGAAAAATGGTGTTCAAAATGGAGAATCAAATTAAATCCACTTAAAACGCAATTAATCGTATTTGGGAACAAACACAATTACTCCAAACCCGAACTCTCTCTTTTTGACACAGCCATCAAACAATCTAACGAAGCCAATTTCCTTGGATTCACTCTAGACTCACGCCTTAAATTTAAAAAACACCTAACCAATATCTCCACCAAAGCTAGACAAAGAACCTCCCTTTTAACTAGACTTCGGGGCACTGGGTGGGGGGTCAATCAATCCACTTTAATCAAAGTATACAAACAATTCATCAGACCAGTCATGGAATATGGGGCAATTATCACAGCATCTTGTAAACCTACTCTGCTTAATAAATTACAAGTCGCACAGAATATGGCCATCAGAATGTCACTTCAAGCGCCATATAGAACCCCTATAACGGTACTCCATCTAACGGCAGACGTCCCCTATATACAGGATAGACTAAACTATCTAGCTGAAGAAACTTTGAATAGATTAAATGGCACGATCCTAATGAATGAACTTGGCATCAGGAAGACAATCCTCACTAAACGTTAACCTGGGAGCCATTGAGTAATTATCTCCACAAAAAAAACAAAAAAAAAAAAAAAAAAAATTGACTACTATGTATTACAAACTGACTAACACCAAACTTAAAACATAGGTTAGCGGGCTCAGGCCCTAGATGGCTCCTTGGGCGCTGATGAATGTCCTCGGGCGGTGTAGATACCCTTTTGGTGACCGTAGTATAAGCCATCGAACAATTATCTCCTCTAAACCAACTAACTAACAGCCAATCTTGTAACATTTACAGAAGCTAGCGCTCGTGTCTAACACATTCCACTCACCCGACAACACCTATCGAGCGGGATCCGGCATAAAAACCGACCCAGCACTTTGCTTGGGGTGGGGTGCAAGGAAACTTCAGACCCATAAGTGGTCACCAAAGCTCTCATCGAGTTCAGGCCAGACATATACCTACATATGTTCGGCCTGCTTGCTGCTCTGCGATTTTCTTCGGGAGGCCAGGAACGGCCATTCAAGAACACATTGTAATTATCATTTTGTACATTCATAATTTTACAAAATACAAATAAAACAACCAAAAAATCATATAAACCAAAAAATATATATATATATATGTTCACCGTACAATAATTATATATATTGATGTATATGTATATGTTCATTATCGTACAAAATTTCTACAGCAAATAAATCTGAATAAACACTGTATATGATTGTTAAAATATCATCTCTCCCTCTCTATCATCTCGGGTGTTCGCGCTCTTCTACTCTTCTGTCCGCCCACCCCTTGTTTTCCTGCAATCATACATCTCTGTACATAGCCATTCACAAACATCGTCAACAATTAAAGTTTATCTTGTACATAATCTCTAGATTTACTTCACTTATTGTAACCAAATAACTCTGCACATAAAATTGTCAGAGTCTTCACTTACGCCCGTGCTACGGGTCCAAACAGAAACAACGAAATAAATAAAACATACTGTCTCTGCGAATTTGGCTATAGCAGAATAGCGGTATGATGGCGCATTGAAACACATTGAATCACATGCTCTGCCTTGCGGTTGTCTGTTTTTAAACAACTAACAAACTAACACTATTTTAAAATTTTAACACGGGGCCCCGCTCCTTTTTCAGCGCACCAGATGACACGCTCAGCCCAACCATAATTAAAGGGACCCACCGGGACACCCCTCTCACCCCATATTAAAGCTCGTGGGCTCTTCCCTGAATAATCCATCCAATTAATTCAATCAACGAAATAACATTAACTCATTATGTCCGTTTTTGCCGTGTTCAGACATGATTATTTTCTGTGTGCTATATCTCCAACAACAACAAATCGGGGGGTGAAGGAGAAGATCACTCGATCTTTTCGACCATCCCGGGCGCTTCGCGCCCACTTACTCTACTACTAGCGCACTTCGCCGTTGAGGTAGGTCGCATCCCAGATTCAGCTACGATATGATCTCATATAACAGGTATTTCTATAAATAGTTGGCTGATAATGCCTGACATTATGAATATGTACTGTACTTTAAGAAATATGGACGTATTCACCAATAAAGCTATATGACGCTATACAGACGATTTCAGACTACATTTCTACCAATATTACTACTAAAATGAACGAGAATAATAGAGAAATGACTTATTAAAGAATACATTGAATACATGTGTATACACCTTTTGCGAGACCGTCACGTGGTACACGGTTCATCTGTATAACAGACTATTTACAGGAGTCAAAATACATATAATTTATGAAAAGAATACATCGTATACGCTCTTTATTTTGCTCCATGTAATGGAGATTTTAGAGTAATACTATGAATGAACCAGTATACATCAAGCAAATAGACGCGTCCACATAGTAGGTCTGTTACACACCAATGTGTTGACGCCTCTGTATTAACAGAGAGCTTGGATTATATACGAATGAATTGCAAAACACATATGTGATATACACATGCTTCCACATAGTAGACCTATCGTGAAACTGTCACGTTGTACATGGTTACTCTGTATAACAGACAATATTTATGGGAGTTACAATACATATAATTGATGGAAAGAAATCACTAAGCATTTATACACCAGTCTACGTCATACACGCTCTTTATTTCGCTCCATGCAATGGAGATTTCAGAGTAATAATATGAATGGCCTAGTATACATCAAGTAAATACACGCATTCACATAGTAGGTCTTTTCCACACCGATGGTCTGATGCCTGTGTATTGACAGAGAGGTTGGATTACGTACGAATGAACGGTAAAAAGAATATGTGATATGCACATGTTTTCACATAGTATGCCTATCGTGAGACTTCCACGTGGTACATGTTTACTCGGTATAACAGACTATGTTTATAGGAGTTACAATACATATAATTGATAAAAAGAAATAACTAAGTATTTATACACCAGTCTGCATCATATACGCTCCTTATTTCACTCCATGTAATGGAGATTTTAGAATAATAATATGAAATATGACTAGTATACATCAAGTTGTTGTACGGTTGTTATCATACCGCTTGTCCGTGTATAGTTAAATTGAACGACGGGTTTTGATTGGTTGTTATACATAGTATAATAAGAAATAAATACTTTTCCGAACGTCTTTAGAGTGTGAACGCTATGTATAGTATGAGCACCGATTGTATAACACTGATGCTAATTTTGTGAGAAACTCACGATCAATACCCCGTGTTGTAGTGGATTACCTCGAATAAACAGAGTGTTTCGTAAGGACTTATGGAGGTAATTGATATGCTACCAGCAGAAATGCGTCAGACAGTGTACAAAGCTTTAGTTAACTCATCAACACTATGTGAAGAAATCAAGAATGAATTACAGCAAACTTGGTTTCGAAGGGAGGAGAAGCTAATAATAAAGTTAATTTTGGAAGGACATTTTGTTGATGGTAGAGATAGATTGGAATCTTTGTTGGAGAGAACAGAATTTGAAACAGATTTCTTACTAGATATTGTGGATCAACTGTTCTCTGACTGTTGGCTAATTAGAGGTATTGCTAAAAATAACGATATACGTGGGATTCGTGAACTCGTTGGAGATAACTTTGTTCGAATTTCTGTTTACAAGGACGTGTTTTTCAATGAAAGAAGTCTGATATTCGAAGAAGAAACATCAATATGCGGTTACATCATTCTCCCAGAACCTTGTGAAATTTTCACGATTGAAAAGATGTTTAATGAACAACTAGTATTGGATTACATTATAAACACAACTAAAACTATTTCAGAACTAGATAGTGAACTCATTTGGACCTTGGGAATAATCAGGAATTATGGTGATTATACACTGAAAACTAAAAAGCTTGGTTCTGAACCACATATCTAACTCAGTGATCACTGACGAGTACCACTTACAACCGTAGGCATCGCTTACCTGTGTTTGCTGAACATACTACTACATACTAGAAATAGGTTACACAGAGCGAGTCAGCACAACCTGTTCTGTGTGTTAAGTGATCAAATAATAAAGTATAATTTACCTCATTTCCTTCTTCTTTAGTCATGAATGTACCCCATGCGCTAAAAAAACAGCTTACCATTGGGGATAATGGCTGTGGTGATTTAACCATCGACTAGTTTATTAGAAGCTGTGTTTCGTATATTGATGTATATGAACACTCCAAACAAAAGTATATACGATAATTGATTACCAATTAAAAAGTTGAACAACAATAAAGGGTTCGTGTATATGAAATGAACGTTTAAAAAATACATCTAGTAAATACCCACGTCCATATACCATGTCTTTTCCAGACCAATGTTTGATACCCACCTATATATACCGTTTTTGGGGAATGAAATGTGTCCCAATAATTGGTCTTTTGTGACATGAGACTGTCACATGGTCAATTGTTCTTCTGTATAACAGACGATATTTAGAGGATTTAAACTACATATACTTGGTGACAAGAATACAGAACCTCAGTTCCTACTTCTTTAGGCATAAAATCGCTTGTTATCCCATATCTATAAATAGCTTACCGTGTGGTTTATGAACAGAACAAAATGTTTTGTAAGACTATATGTTCATATAATTACACAGACAAAGACCCTGTATTTCAGACAATAGATCCATAGAAATATACAGACAAATGGTCCCGTATTTAAGACAACAGATCCATAGAATTACACTGACAAAGGTCCCAGAATTAAGACAATAGATCCATAGAATTACACAGACAGAGGCCCCGTATTTCAGACAATAGGTCCATAGAAATACACAAAGGCTCCGTATTACAGACAATAGATCCATAGAAATATACAGACAAATGGTCCCGTATTTAAGACAACAGATCCATAGAATTACACTGACAAATGGTCCCGTATTTAAGACAACAGATCCATAGAATTACACTGACAAAGGGCCCGTATTTAAGACAACAGATCCATAGAATTACACTGACAAAGGGTCCCAGAATTAAGACAATAGATCCATAGAATTACACAGACAGAGGCCCCGTATTTCAGACAATAGGTCCATATAAATACGACAAAGGGCCCGTATTTCAGACAATAGGTCCATAGAATTACACAGACAAAGGCCCCTTATTTCAGACAATAGGTCCATAGAATTACACAGACAATTGATCCATAGAAATACGACAAAGGGCCCCAAAATTAAGACTATATGTTCATAGAGACAAAGGCCCCATAAAATTAGGCTGCAATATAGACTGTCTACCTGGATCTTAGTATGCTTAATCTACCCTCAATATCCTATAGACACGTAATCGATTAGAGAATGAACATCGCTCGGTTAGATTATATGTCCAAATAAGGCCATGGAGACCTATCATATTCCAAGTACATAACATTTATGCTTAGTTTTAATATGTTATAATTTGAAAGGAAATTTGCCTTATATATAACAAATACGACTGCTTTAGACCAGATTTTGACATTATAAATGATACAAACGCTTGCATATTAGTCAAAGTGAAGAGTGATGGCGCTTTTTTAAAAAGTAAATAACACCGTATCATCAACAGAAACGAAACAATCGACCGCGGGTTACAATACTACGAGCGTCTGTTTTGATGGACACGCTGCATTAGATTTAAATGAGGTGTACCTTTAATGTATAATAGTCGCTATTAGGAACTGGGAGCCATTTATGAAGTGAATAACAATCAATACCTTCATTTCCTATATGAGTACCTCGAATGAACACGTGACGTATAATTTGAAAGACCCAATGAATTAAATGAACTGTATACGGTTGATACGCCCAGCCAGATATGTAATGTATTAGCTGATTATATAATTTCCGAAAGTGACGTGTACCTTTAAGGCACGTGACCCAAATGTGGTCCATCGTATGACGCATTTTATGAAGTGAATAACACAACGATTACCTTCATTTCGTACAGGATTACGTTGAATGAACATGCGACGTATAACTTACAAAACGATGGGACCTTCAGATAATTTTGAAAATAAAGAGCGTTTTATTAATAAATAATTAGGTTTAAATGACGGGTACCTTTAAGGTATGTGAACAAAATGTAGTGTATCGTCTGAACCATTTCTGGAGTAATGACAAAGCAAAACCCTACATTCATACATTGCTGCATCGAATGAACCTGCGTTTAAATTGAATACCATTTTGTTTAAATGAGCTTACTATGGTTGATATGTTCAACCATATATGTAATGTGTGCATCGAATGTACGCGTGGCGTATAACTTTAAGGCTAATATGCTAAGAGATGTTTTCATTTAACGTCCATGATGGCAATTTCATATGAATGAAAGCATGCATATTGCTAAAATCAATATCAAAATTCAGACAATTTTGAAAATAAAGAGCGTTTTTTATTTATTATTTATAGTTACATTAGGTTTAAATGCTTAATTTTAAACATAACTTTAGTAAACGATAGAGATTCAGACACTTTTTGAAAATAAAGAGCGTTTATATCGATGGATACGCTGAATTAGGTTAAAGTGACGTGTACCTTTAATGTAAGTGTCCACAAGTATATTAGTGCGCTATATGAACCATTTATGAAGTGAATAACGAATCAATAACTCCATTCATACATTGTTGCATCGAATGTACAATGTCAGACGGGACAGGTGGAGATAACTTCAATTTGTTTACACAGAGTGCATATGTCAAATCTATTATCGATTGTCCAATTGATTGACGCGCATTGAGTAAAAATTTCATATGAATTAGATGAAAGCAGAACTGTTCACGCTGTTTCTTTATGATAAACTTTATATAGTAAATGCAACTGTATATAATAGCGTCTATTGAATATACGCTAGATGTTTGCCAAATGACATGTTGTCTGATAAAACAGATACACTTTTGAATATAATTATTTCCAGATTGCTCGGTTTTCATATTCTAAGAACGCGCGATTTGTGATTCATTTAACCTCCGGAAGGCTCGAATTTTATATGATATTTAAACATACTGTTGGGCGGGAGTGAAATGGTCATATATATACACACAACCCATGTATGATTATGTTTGTTAATTGACATTTTGGAAAGCAAACGAGATTTAAGAGAATTTCAATAATTATAGCAATTACACATTCATCATATACATGTGTTGTTCACGTGTGAGGGTGTGTGAGGGGGAACAACCAACCAGAAAACGCAGCTAACATTCAACCAGACAAAACTGCTAATATTCAACCATCGAACGCAGCTAATGGTCAACCAGCAAATGTAGCTAGCATTCAACCAGCGATTACGGGTACGAAAGTTTACTGAAATATGATTACTAAACTCCATAAAAATGGCCCTTGTTGGTCATCCTCTTTTTCAGGGCCTGAGAAATAGATATACATAAGACCCCCGAATAAGGCCATAAAATGGGCCCATCGTAGGACAAAAGGGCTAGACAAAGTTATATTTGTAGTGGGCCAAAATCCAATGTAATAGTATTGTATACAGCTAATTTTTTGTGGGGGCATTGACTCACAATATATTTCGCACTCTGCAAAAACGTGATTTGGCATCCGGTTCATTGGTGGAAATGGACGTTTCATAAACCTCTAATAGACGTTTTAGAAATGACGTATTTGAGAAAAGTTTTAAGTGCATTTTAGTATATATTTCGCACTCTGTAAAAACGTGATTTGGCATCCGGTTCATTGGTGGAAATGGACGTTTCATAAACCTCTAATAGACGTTTTAGAAATGATGTATTTGAGAAAAGTTTTAAGTGCATTTTAGTATATATTTCGCACTCTGTAAACTGGATAGATTATACATGGAGGTCAATAGGCTTTTGACACAATGGATGTACAGTATTGCCCTAAATAATCGACTTAACCACAGGAGAATTATGGGTAACTTTTCAGTCGGCAATATGGCTTGTTGCCATTCAACGGAAAGCTCTCGTTTTCTTTTTATTTTTCACACCGAAGTGAGACACATTCTCTTTATTTTTACCACATCAGAGCTATATTGACAACGAATGCTCCATATTCGACCCAACAATGGCCACCATATTTATTAGTGGTTGCTTTCGAATACAGTGGTGAGGGCCTTGACTCACAATACACACTGCGTGGACAAACTAATGTTTACGATTCGCGCGCCTCAGATACACGAGGGAAAAATTGTGGCGGGATTATTAACAAGGCGTCAGCACGTGGTCTAACCATGTGACTCTGCAGGTGCAAGATTCCATTGTTTCAGGATAGCGTGGTCTAACCAGGTGCACTATTCCTTTGTTTTCAACGGTGCACGAGAAGCATGGTGACGCTAAAAAATTGTGGCGGGATTATTAACAAGGCGTCAGCACGTGGTCTAACCAGGTGCACTATTCCATTGTTTTCAAAATGTCCAAACACCTGCACGATTCCATTGTTCTCAAAAGGTCCACAAGGCTTGCTGACAATCATGGTGCCCATTGTTGGATCCAATAAGGAGGAGTTTCAACGCCCTATCATATAATTAAAGCGACTTTAATTAAAACCTATTAAATAATTAAGAACGAAAAGGAGGGGCTTCATTAATTCATTCTACCTATCATATAAGTGAGAAGGAAAAGGAGGGGCTTTCATACAATAAGGACCCATAATAAACCCCTACCATTGGCCCTCAATAGGATGAAACAAAGGGGGCAAAAATCGATAGAATTGACCTAATAGCGCCACGGTTACTACTAATCAATATATACATAAACAACACAACAATGACCATACGGTCACTCCGGTATACATATGCACCTTACCACTGGCCATATAGCCACTCGCTTCATACACATACCCTCACCCATGTCACCAGGTATACTCTTTCACCTGACCTATGGTCATATAGTCACCCCGTTCAAAACATTCATACATGATCATGGTCAATCCTTGTATACATATTCATCTCAACATTGGCCATGTCACTCCATGTATCCCTAACTGTCACACCGTAACCGAATAGCCACTCAAGATATACTAATACACCCCAGCCATGTCAGTATAGTCACTCCATGTATGCATGTGTACCTCATCCATGGCCATACGGCCACTCGCTATATACATATATCCCTAGCCCATGACAATAAAGCATCACGTGTGTATCGTATACTGGTATAACCTAAACATGACCATACCGCCACAAGTCACCAAACAGGAACACCAGGTACATGTATATATACTCATACGCCTGACACATGACCATTTAGTCACCCCATGTATAGATGTTCATTACATTTATAATCATACATTCACTACTTGTATACCTACATGTACTCATATCACCGTTAACCATACAGTCACTGCCTGTATACATATTCGACACACATACTCATATAACCACTCTATATTCATATGCAGCCCACCCAAGACGATATATTCACTCCAGGTATACATGTAATACTCACTAATGGCCATTCAGCCCTTCCAGATATACCAAAAAAACCCACACACACGCCACTCAAACAATCCATACTTGCATATACACCTCACACATGACAATTAAGCAATTTACTGTATAATCATACACGCCGTCCATGATAAGCTAAGCTGTATACACCCACCAATGATAATACAATTCATGAGATATAATAAATATACATCCCACCCGTTACCACAAGGACACTCCCTATATACCCACACGCTCGATAATGTCCACCCAGATTACTCCAAGTTCAATCATGACCGTACAGTCATTCCATGTATAAATATACACATTACCCGTAACCATAAAATCACTTCCTATTTATCCACACACCCCATCCATGATCATACAGACAACATATGTACATCCCACTCATGACCTTACAGTCACTCCATATATGCGGATTAACTGTCATGTGGACTGTTTTTTATGGAGATGTAACCGTGAGGTAAGTGGTTATAATTTGTGTAAAACCCGAAGACCTCCCGGTTACATCTCAATCCCGCGCGAGTCCAAATGCGCCCAAAACATTACGCGTTTTTCTTTCCGAAATCGATGACGCGTCGATGTAATAATGGGGTTGCAGTTATGAGCTGTTGCGCGTTCACCGAGAAATAATTGCAACTAGTCGATCACGTCTAAAATGATCTAAAATGACGATGATCGACAATCTGTTTGTCAAACCGTGAATTTATCATTTATTGTGACAAAACAATCGCATTTATGCTATTATTATTATCATTTTTTGGAAGGTCGGCGTACGATTATCGGCATTTTATGGAATACCGAATACCTCCTAAAAGAGGGGCCGGAATACGGCGTACCCCATAACAGGGCATGGAATACGGCGTACGAAAAGGGGGTGGGGGCCTCATATATAGAAACATTTTACGGTCCGTTTTGACGCCATACAGTACCTACGCCCAATTTGTGGCCGGGTATAATGGGCTACCCGGGTACTCTTATTGTGGTGATTTGCCCCTATAATAGGGTGTATATGTACGAATTCACTCCAAAATTAGCCATAAATAGGATTGACCCCCCCCCCCATAGTGTGGCTATGACGAATTTATCACAAGAGTTGGTCACAAGTGGAGCAGATCTCCCACAATCGGCAATCTAACAATTTCGGGGTTAGTTTTGACTCTACTTGCGCCCAATTCGTGGCCTGGTATAATGAGCTACTTGCTGCCGATCCGGCAAATATTTCGAATCGGTGGCTGAAGAAATACTAGCTACCAAAAACAAATTTGAATTAGAATTAGAAACAGGGAACAGGGAACTATAATATTTTAATTGGAGGCTGAATAAGGAACATGGAGCAAGGAACTAAATGCATGGACTTAATCCCACACACAAGAACAAAGCCACGCCCCTGGTCACGACAAAATACTCCCTAATCTCAGTCAGACACGGAGTCATCAAGTACATTTCTATTCACAAGAATTACGTCGAAATTGATACATTGTCTTTGAACGTTGCAATGACGTCAAATACAAGAATCTATGTTTGCTACATCAAAGGACACCGGCCGTCCTTTGATCAAAACCTGATACCGGCTGCATCAGAATGCATGACCCCAGTGGATGTGGGTGTGGTGTTACTATGGGGTATTTGGTGTGAGCGTTGGGGTGCGTTCTAGGTGGTACTTGTGGCGGGCCAGAAGAGACATTTTTGCGGATAAGGAATCAGCAATAAAATGGCACAAACCCGAGGTATTATCCGGGGTGAAAGGTGATGTGTTTCTATGTTTCTATTTTCACCCCTCGGGTTGGCACCCCCGGGGGTGATGGGTGGGGGGGGGGGGGTCGGGGTGTTTCTAGGTGGTATTTTGGGCGGGCCACCCACCCATGCCGTCAAATCGGTCGAAATCCTTACCGTTCTCGAAAATGGTCCATACCCCATTTTCACCCCCTCGGGGTGGCACCCCCCGGGGGTGATGGGTGGGGGGTCGGGGTGTTTCTAGGTGGTATTTGGGGCGGGCCACCCATAGGGCTGCACGGTATCCACCTTCACATTACCGACTACGGTATTAAAATCAATACCGCGGTATGACTAAATACCGTCAAGATTAATGTCCAAACATTTTGCTAGTTAAGACCCTTTGCAACATGCAGTACGGAATTCAATATTCACGTGTGAATGCAGTGTCAAGCGGGCACGCGAAAAGAAGACAACGCAATGCATGTCGCGTGTGATCTTAACAATATGTGGGGTTCTACTGACGTCGCTTATGCAAAAAACAAAAAAACAAACACGTAATTAGTTCACAATTTTTATTTCATAACAAAGCATATTATTAAAACAAAACAGTAAATTACATGTTTGCCGCGAGAAACGACAACATATTGACCTTTTCAGGCATGAACGCTTCGGTGCAAAAATCTGTCCCGACTTACTGATTAAGCGCTCAGAAGGCTCACTTGTGACACATATACAGAGATATTTTCGCGCGAATTCGGATAATGTTGGATATTATTTGCAATTCATTTTCCACCACTCCAATGGATTGTCGTCAAATTGATATGTCTCTTGGTTTGTTTTCTAAAGAATTATACCATGAGGGGATTTAAGTCCAGATTATACTAAAAAGGTCCCAAAGCAATACGTATTTATCCGTGGTGTCTCGATATTGGATAAACATTAGCACGAAAACAATTGTGAGAGTATAGTTTACATTTCATAATTGTATGGATTCTAGTCTAATTATTGCTTTGTGTACACTAATTTGAACTGCATATGAGACTATAAACATACATCCATCAGCGTACAACGTGTTGGCACTGCCTTTGTGATAATTGATTTTCGCACTTTTCTGCAGTTACGCTTTGGGCGACTGGCTCGTTATCGTCTCGTCTCGCTGGTTCTCGTTTCGTCTCGCTAGTTCTCGTTCTCGTTCATTACTTACAGGCACGCTTTAGAGCCTCAGAATATGTATTTTATTGACACTTGCTGTCGTAGTACCGACTAAAAGAAGAAAATATAGTGTGCGGCGGTATACCGACTATTCAAGAAATCCAATACCGACTACACGGTATTAAAAACAAAACCGCGGTATGACTAAATACCGAAAAACCGCGAAGCCCTAGCCACCCACCCATGCCGTCAAATCGGTCGAAATCCTTACCGTTCTCGAAAATGGTCCACACCCCATTTTCATCCCCTCGGGGTGGCACCCCCCCCCGGGGGTGATGGGTGGGGGTCGGGGTGTTTCTAGGTGGTATTTGGGGCGGGCCACCCACCCATGCCGTCAAATCGGTCGAAATCCTTACCGTTCTCGAAAATGGTCCACACCCCATTTTCACCCCCTCGGGGTGATGGGAGGGGTTGGGGTGTTTCTAGGTGGTATTTGGGGCGGGCCACCCACCCATGCCGTCAAATCGGTCGAAATCCTTACCGTTCTCGAAAATGGTCCATACCCCATTTTCACCCCCTCGGGGTGGCACCCCCGGGGTGATGGGTGGGGGGGTCGGGGTGTTTCTAGGTGGTATTTGGGGCGGGCCACCCACCCATGCCGTCAAATCGGTCGAAATCCTTACCGTTCTCGAAAATGGTCCATACTCCATTTTCACCCCCTCGGGGTGGCACCCCTCGGAGTGATGGGTGGGGGGTCGGGGTGTTTCTAGGTGGTATTTGGGGCGGGCCACCCACCCATGCCGTCAAATCGGTCAAAATCCTTACCGTTCTCGAAAATGGTCCACACCCCATTTTCACCCCCTCGGGTGGCACCCCCGGGGTGATGGGTGGGGGGTCGGGGTGTTTCTAGGTGGTATTTGGGGCGGGCCACCCACCCATGCCGTCAAATCGGTCAAAATTCTTACCGTTCTCGAAAATGGTCCACACCCCATTTTCACCCCCTCGGGGTGGCACCCCCCGGGGTGATGGGTGGGGGTCGGGGTGTTTCTAGGTGGTATTTGGGGCGGGCCACCCACCCATGCCGTCAAATCGGTCGAAATCCTTACCGTTCTCGAAAATGGTCCTCACCCCATTTTCACCCCCTCGGGTGGCACCCCCCGGGGTGATAGGTGGGGGTCGGGTGTTTCTAGGTGGTATTTGGGGCGGGCCACCCACCCATGCCGTAAAATCGGTCGAAATCCTTACCGTTCTCGAAAATGGTCCACACCCCATTTTCACCCCCTCGGGTGGCAACCCCCGGGGGTGATGGGTGGGGGGTCGGGGTGTTTCTAGGTGGTATTTGGGGCGGGCCACCCACCCATGCCGTCAAATCGGTCGAAATCTTTACCGTTCTCGAAAATGGTCCACACCCCATTTTCACCCCCTCGGGGTGGCACCCCCCGGGGGTGATGGGAGGGGTCGGGGTGTTTCTAGGTGGTATTTGGGGCGGGCCACCCACCCATGCCGTAAAATCGGTCGAAATCCTTACCGTTCTCGAAAATGGTCCACACCCCATTTTCATCCCCTCGGGGTGGCACCCCCGGGGGTGATGGGTGGGGGGTCGGGGTGTTTCTAGGTGGTATTTGGGGCGGGCCACTCACCCATGCCGTCAAATCGGTCGAAATCCTTACCGTTCTCGAAAATGGTCCAAACCCCATTTTCACCCCCTCGGGGTGGCACCCCCCGGGGTGATGGGTGGGGGTCGGGGTGTTTCTAGGTGGTATTTGGTGCGGGCCACCCACCCATGCCGTCAAATCGGTCGAAATCCTTACCGTTCTCGAAAATGGTCCATACCCCATCTTCACCCCCTCGGGTGGCACCACCCGGGGTGATGGGTGGGGGGTCGGGGTGTTTCTAGGTGGTATTTGGGGCGGGCTACTCACCCATGCCGTCAAATCGGTCGAAATCCTTACCGTTCGCGAAAATGGTCCACACCCCATTTTCACCCCCTCGGGTGGCACCCCCCGGGGGTGATGGGTGGGGGGTCGGGGTGTTTCTAGGTGGTATTCGGGGCGGGCCACCCACCCATGCCGTCAAATCGGTCGAAATCCTTACCGTTCTCGAAAATGGTCCACACCCCATTTTCGCCCCCTCGGGGTGGCACCCCCGGGGGTGATGGGTGGGGGGTCGGGGTGTTTCTAGGTGGTATTTGGGGCGGGCCACCCACCCATGCCGTCAAATCGGTCGAAATCCTTACCGTTCTTGAAAATGGTCTACACCCCATTTTCACCCCCTCGGGGTGGCACCCCCCGGGGGTGATGGTGGGGGGTCGGGGTGTTTCTAGGTGGTATTTGGGGCGGGCCACCCACACATGCCGTCAAATCGGTCGAAATCCTTACCGTTCTCGAAAATTGGTCCACACCCCATTTTCACCCCCTCGGGTGATGGGTGGGGGGGTCGGGGTGTTTCTAGGTGGTATTTGGGGCGGGCCACCCATCCATGCCGTCAAATCGGTCGAAATCCTTACCGTTCTCGAAAATGTTCCATACCCCATTTTCACCCCCTCGGGGTGGCACCCCCCGGGGGTGATGGGTGGGGGGTCGGGGTGTTTCTAGGTGGTATTTGGGGCGGGCCACCCACCCATGCCGTCAAATCGGTCGAAATTCTTACCGTTCTCGAAAATGGTCCACACCCCATTTTCACCCCCTCGGGGTGGCACCCCCCGGGGGTGATGGGTGGGGGGTCGGGGTGTTTCTAGGTGGTATTTGGGGCGGGCCACCCACCCATGCCGTCAAATCGGTCGAAATCCTTACCGTTCTCGAAAATGGTCCACACCCCATTTTCACCCCCTCGGGGTGGCACCCCCGGGGGTGATGGGTGGGGGGTCGGGGTGTTTCTAGGTGGTATTTGGGGCGGGCCACCCACCCATGCCGTCAAATCTGTCGAAATCCTTACCGTTCTTGAAAATGGTCCACACCCCATTTTCACCCTCTCGGGTGGCACCCCCCGGGGGTGATGGGTGGGGGGTCGGGGTGTTTCTAGGTGGTATTTGGGGCGGGCCACCCACCCATGCCGTCAAATCGGTCGAAATCCTTACCGTTCTCGAAAATGGTCCACACCCCATTTTCACCCCCTCGGGGTGGCACCCCCCCCCGGGGGTGATGGGTGGGGGGTCGGGTGTTTATAGGTGGTATTTGGGGCGGGCCACCCACCCATGCCGTCAAATCGGTCGAAATCCTTACCGTTCTCGAAAATGGTCCATACCCCATTTTCACCCCCTCGGGGTGGCACCCCCCCGGGGGTGATGGGTGGGGGTCGGGGTGTTTCTAGGTGGTATTTGGGGCGGGCCACCCACCCATGCCGTCAAATCGGTCGAAATTCTTACCGTTCTCGAAAATGGTCCACACCCCATTTTCACCCCCTCGGGGTGGCACCCCCGGGGGTGATGGGTGGGGGTCGGGGTGTTTCTAGGTGGTATTTGGGGCGGGCCACACACCCATGCCGTCAAATCGGTCGAAAGCGACATTTTTGAAAATAAGGAATAAGGAATAGGGAATAAGTTCCAATTGTCATGTCTGTGGCATATGTAAGAACATGCACCAGCTTACAAGGTCAAGGTATATATAGTTAGGCCAATGCATTCTCTTATATATGCTAGGCTCCCTATGGGTTGATTGATTGATTGATTGATTGGGGTTTAACGTCGTTTTAGCAACAAAGCCATATCACGACGAGAAGAAACAGATTATCAAAATCGAGTGAAGACTCATATATGTAAAAGAATGCATTGGCACAATGTTTTTGCAAACTTCAGGAAGCTCCAGTCATGGAAGGGTTAAAGTTGGTGTATAATTAACAAAATAAACTAGACTTACCTTCAATTATTTTGAATTATAATAGTCTACAATCAGGGAGGGCTTGACTATGGGGAGTGCCTTGCGCATGCGCCAACTGTCCGCCCAACAGTTTTGAAAGCCAAATTTTGTCAACTATTGAAATTAAGTGCATAACTAGCTCTACGAGCAACTATGCCTTTTGTGGGACTCCTGAAATGCAAGTCCATACCTTACTCTATGAGCAACTCTGCAGGGACCATGAACTTACAGTTATTGTCCATCCATGATTGGTTGGCGTATGAATTAACTCGATTGACTCATGGGATGGGAGGGCGGGAGTCAAGCCCTCCCTGATTGTAGACTATTATAATTCAAAATGAACAGCTACTTCCCAAGGTAAGTATAGTTTATTTTGTTAATTATATATACGCCAACCAATCAGGTCGTCATTGACTAGGGGATTCGCAGCCAATAGGAAAAACAAATTTTCCAACTCACCTACGTCCGGAGGACGGAGGCTGCAAAGTCGGTACCTGGTCCTTTGGTGATTTTCTTGTGGTAGTACTTTTGGAAAGTACTCTCATGGCTCCAGCCAGCCTTTGCCGTGATATCTTCCATAGGTACGATGGTGAAGGCTTTAGAAGAAGAAGCAGCTCTGACACTGCGAGCTGTGAATACGGTTGTGTCGATTCCTGATTTTGTCATGACAGTTCTGATCCATCGGGAAATGGTGTTTGTGGTAACCTCCCTGTGAGGGTTATCATAACTTATAAACAAGGGGTTACGTAGCGATTTTCCGACGCCCCGATTCTCCGACGCCCCGATTCTCCGAAATCCCATAACTCCGAAGTCTCGATTCTCCGAAATCCCATAACTCCGAAGACCCATAACTCCGAAAGCCCATAACTCCGAAGGCCTATAACTCCGAACGCCCATAACTCCGAAGGTCTATAACTCCGAAGGGCCGATTCTCCGAAGGTCCGATTCTCCGAAGATAATGTTTTATCGCTTATTAAATAGTGTACAGTCCAGTGGTGGAGTCAATGGGGCCCTAGGGAAGACCGCCCCCAAAAAACATGTCAAATGTCATGTAAACGTCCGGAAATCCATCCTAGGCATTCAAATATTCACAGTGTTCCCGCCCAGGGGAGCCCCCGGACCAACGATTTGGGGCGACCCCTCCCATGCATGCGCTCCCCAAATCAGGCCTTCGTGATATGCTTTCGGCATATCATATGCATGATATATCCCCCACATATCCCCCACATATGCTAATTAATGTGCACCCCTAAATGGGAACACTGGCTCCGCCACTGGTGTGCACCGGGTTTATTATAACGAAACGCTGCAAGAATTTCAGAGTAGCCTAACATGCACAGGGGCGAACGGGGGCCAAAGGGGCAGAACTCGCCCTTTTTCTCGCCCCTGTACATTTTACTCTGGCATCTCATGGGCCAACGTAACGTTATAGTATCTGGTGTATAGTCAGTGGCGGGCCAGGATTCCCATTTAGGTGGGGGCAGTAGGAAAGGTTTGAATATTTTGATGCCCCATGAACGATTTCCGGGCGTTTACATGACATTGGACATGTTTTGGTAGGGGCCCATATTGTCTGAAATAGAAAGTAGAGGTTTAATGGGGGCAGTAGGAATTTTGGGATCCCTTAATTGGCTTCGCCACTGGACTGTACACTATTTAGTAAACGATAATACCCCGATAAAACAAAATCTTCGGAGAATCGGACCTTCGGGGAATCGGACCTTCGGAGTTATGGGCCGTCGGAGAATCGGGCCTTCGGAGTTATAGGTCTTCGGAGAATCGGCCCTTCGGGGTTATAGGTCTTCGGAGTTATAGGTCTTCGGAGAATCGGCCCTTCGGAGTTATGGGCTTTCGGAGAATCGGATCTTCGGAGTTATGGGCCGTCGGATCGAGAATCGGGTCTTCGGAGTTGTGGGCTGTCGGAGAATCGGGTCTTCGGAGTTGTGGGCCTTCGTAGTAATAGGTCTTCGGAGAATCGGTCTGACACCAAACAAGGAATCCTCATTTTGTCGCAAACTTTGCGTTCTTTTGAGGTATTCTGTCACCACAGTGTACATACATAATCTCCTATCTAGAGGATATGAACTAAATTCTAAAAACCGTTCCTCGGTATAGCCAGCCCGGCTTTGTTTTAACAATCCCTGGATATAAAACAAGTATTTGGAGTGCGTTCTTCGCTTTCCATTATTTGTAAATAAGTGTAACGTTTGCACTCTTGCTGCATATTACATATGTTTTTTGGTAGATGTTCTCCAGGAGCATAAGAGAATGTCGGTAGAGTACTGAGAAAATCCTGTACTTTGGAATTGTTTCCTGAGACACGACATACCACTAATTTTAGTTCGGGGAATAACAGTAGTAATGGGGGCCACTATGGCCCAGTACCCCCCAGTGGGGGCCACTATGGCCCAGTACCCCCCAGTGGGGGCCACTATGGCTCAGTACCCCCCAGTGGGGGCCACTATGGCCCAGTACCCCCCAGTGGGGCCACTATGGCCCAGTATCGAATACTGGACCATCTAGGACCATAGATGGTCCAGTATTCGATACTGGGCCATAGTGGCCCCCACTGGGGGGGTACTGGGCCATAGTGGCCCCCACTGGGGGGTACTGGGCCATAGTGGCCCCCACTGGGGGGTAATGGGCCATAGTGGCCCCCACTGGGGGTACTGGGCCATAGTTACCCCCTGAGGATAGATGTTCCTGTCATTGATGTGACATTTCTGATCGAAAAAATGAAAATGGACTTAGAATTATTTTTTTCAAAAGGAAAATCTCACTTTGGAAAATATCAATTAGCTATCAAGAGTATCTTTTCGATCATTTGGTGGCCCTGAAAAGGGCCGTTTTATTTTTGTTATAGTTTAGAATCCGCCACATTGAACTTCTTTGTTCGCCAAAACTTCAATTGATTTGGCTCCTCTCCTCATCCATATTTCGCATTCACAATAATGCTCATGGCAAACGTGGGGGATCCACACTAGAGGTATTGATGACTTGAATCTTGGTGTTGATTTGTAGCCGCCTTTGGTAGCATCAAACATGACGATAGGTCGCTGTATAACAGTCGCCGCTAATTCAACCATCAATCTTGATTCGGCCAAAAGTGGTGTGCGCCGTAAATCTTGTGCCGACGCACCAAGTTCGTCACTCTCTGTGTAGTACAGGTCAACTGCCGCATCTCTCAGAATCATCCATCCATCGGTCGTCCCGTAAATCCCAAGGCTGAGTGCCCTCCAAAATAGCGATATTTCTTCACCGTACACTGCTTTACAGTATACCCCACCGCCCATCATCTCGTCAAGATCTGTTATGTTTACAGCAGTCATCTTTGAATGTAGAATAAGTCTGAAGATCCGTCTTGAACATATATCACGATTGCGCGGGCGACAATGAAATCACATAATACTTTGACGTTAAAAATGACAAATGTTCCTGACGTTGTGTTTCTTTTCAGTGCATTATCTGTTAGTTTCACCATTTCGATATGTTATAGATTAAATTCATGATAGTATATACAATTAATTAAGATGTTTTAACATATGAATTCATCTTCGTTCATAAACGATGACCAAGTAAAGTTATCAAATGCAATGATCAAGAAAAATGTTCAGTATGTTTCTTGTGTTCAGTTTTTATGTATAAAATATGTACAATTCCAAAACCAAAAACTAGAAAAACATTCCATATTTGCCTAACGAGGTAATAAATATATCAATCATGTGTACCAAATAATAGATAATGATCTAACGAAATTAAAAACATTTGTTTGATCGCTATGCAATAATGATCAAGAAAAATATGCATGGTGATCCGTCTCTGAAAAAACACAACGTCAGGAAATATTTGTCAATTTTAACGCCAATGCGACATGTGATTTCATTGTCGCCCGTGTCAAATGTATACAAATATTTTCACTTTTTCAGTGAACTTCATTCATTATGCCGTCTTTAAAGAAATTTATCAAGAAGCTGTGGAGGAAGAGAGATTCGTCAGAGGAGACGGAAATAAAAAGATATAGGAAATGGCAGGATTCTCCTGAACAAAAGATGGTTCAGAAGCAGATGCTAAGAGATTTTTTGGCTCGCCGGCGACCATTACCTAAAGTATGTGATCAAGAATCAAGCAATCTTGATCTCGTGGAGATCTTGTCACAGATCAAGAAAGATCTGTGCAATGCAGCGATTGACAGCCTTTTCCAGGCTGGTGCGGCGCACAGATCAAATCCTACTTGGTCTGTGACAATTAATCCCAACGGGATATATCCTGATCTGTCATAATTCATATGAATCCTGGAAAAGAGAAAACGGCCCTTTTCAGGGCCACCCACATTTCCCAAAAGGTTACTCTTTCATAGCTGAAAAAACAAAACACTATTGTTCAATTCATAATTTATTCACACAACATAATTTTCAATTGTTTGTGTCGATTCGTTTATCTGTTTTTGGAATGTAGAATGGTCTCAGCTTCTTTTTCTTGGAAGTTTTCTTGGAATTTTCAAAATCTGGATGTTTATCTTCAGATTTGTTCTGTGAATCATTCGTAGGATCAACAGGTCGGTCTTGTTTGGAAACATCTGATGTTGTAGACATCTCTTCAGTTTTGATATCTGCATTTGTTCTTGTATTGTTACTACTTGTAGACTTTTGTATAGTTTTCACATTTTTTTTGTCGCCGAAATCTGTTTTACAATGGAAGGACCAATGGGATTCTTGTCCGCATTTGTAACAGTAACCATATGGCGGTTTCCAATTTTTATCAGCTTTGTTTTTCTCTTGTTTCTCTTGCCATTGCATTTTGTTACAAAGTTTAAACAAATTGGTAGAGATCTGTCTCAATTCGACAAGATTATCTTGAATTTTTCTAGTCTGTGGTTGTGTAGATTTTTTTGAATCTTCTTTATGTAGCTCAATATAGCTCTCTTCAATAACTGCAGGCCTTGGTATTTTTCTAACAATATCTTCTTCGCTGGTGGCGTCGTCTGAAACAGGTCTTTTAATTCTCTTAAACATTTTTGTCTTGAGTTTTGTCAGCAAAAAATATTGCGACTGGCTTCTTCGGAGTTGAAGTGTAAAGTGTAGAATTACACCTGCTTTTATAGCATTGTCATCGCGAATGCTATAAAAGCTATAAAAGCAGGTGTAATTCTACACTTTACACTTCAACTCCGAAGAAGCCAGTCGCAATATTTTTTGCTGACAAAACTCAAGACAAAACGTTTAAGAGAATTAAAAGACCTGTTTCAGACGACGCCACCAGCGAAGAAGATATTGTTAGAAAAAGACCAAGGCCTGCAGTTATTGAAGAGAGCGATATGGAAACTGATGTGGCAGAAAGTAAAGAGAGCGATATGGAAACTGATGAGGCAGAAAGTGAAGAGAGCGATATGGAAACTGATGAGGCAGAAAGTGAAGAGAGCGATATGGAAACTGATGGGGGAGAAAGTGAAGAAAGTTCTAGTGATGGGCAGATTGGACGCGGTCGAAGACAGAATAGAGAAATTGGTGGGAAGAGAAAGAGAAGTCTGGCTAGAGAGCGTGTTGTGTTCAATCCAACAAAATATTTCAAATTGGAGCTGAACTCGGAGAAATTTTCCAGAAAATTTAAATCAGCATCACGACAATTTGGTGTGAAATTCGAGAAATTTACAGATCCAATCGAGAACATTACAGAGATATTTGAGAAGTTGACAGAAGAATTGAAACAGAAATGTTCAGCAAATGAGAAGACAAGAATCAGAGTTACGATAAATCATCCAGGACTTGATATGAGCATTTTCATTCCATTCACAAAAGCCAGTGAATTGAATGGTGGGACACTCATGGATAATATTCAAAATGTGGTTCAATCAAATGCAGACTTTACAATTCATGACGGTGCACTCAATTTCGAAATCTTCGTTACAGATATTCCGGAAGGTGGTACACGACACTCACTACATTATGGACCATTTGCAGCCAAGAACAAGCTGACAAAAGTAAAAAGAAGTATTGTCCGGATTGAAAATGCTGATGATGTTATGTGTAAGGCAGATAGTGATGGATCTGCGTGCTGGTCAAAGAAATGGAAAAGAATAAGGCAATCAATATACACAGCACAAACAGATGCAGCAAAAAATCTACTCAACCGTGCTGGCATTCCACACGATACAGTTTGCAGTATCAATGAGTTCCACAAGATTCAAGAAATATTGTATCCAGAATATGTTGTGAAAATTCACAATGAATTTGCTGGCGCTGGATTTCTATTTGAACCTGCAGAAATGTGTTCGGAGAGCAAATGTGTGCACATCTACTACAACAACAATCACTTCGACACCATAACATCAATCAAAGGATTTCTAGGCACCAACTACTACTGTGAATTCTGTGACATTGGATTCAAAAGTCGTGGCGATCATCGATGCAGATTTGTTTGTGCATGCTGGTCATTGACACAGTGTAATTTCACAAATTTGGTGAAGTGTAGAACGTGTCGACGATCATTCAGAAGTAAATCTTGTTTCGACAACCATTTGAAGACGGAAGGAAAACAGAAAAGAAAAATATGTGATTTGGTTCAACTATGCAACAAATGTGATGAAGAAATTCTCATCAATAAATCAAACAGACATATATGTGTGGGGTTGAAGAAATGCAAACATTGCAAAGAAATCGTTGAAGCAGATCACAGGTGCTACATTCCAAAATATGAATCACCGGAAAAGAAACCTGCAAAGATTCCATATGTATTCTTTGACTTTGAATGCAGACAAGACACAGGTGTTCATATTCCAAACTTCTGCGTTGCACATACCGCTTGTGGAGATTGCATGTGCAAACCAATCGAAGAAAAATGTGAAACATGCGGACCGGATTCCAGAGAGTTTGTATTCAAGGGTGACAACGTTTTAACAGACTTCACAAACTGGTTATTCCACCAAGATCACAAAGGATGTGTTGCAATAGCACATAATGCTCAGGGATACGATGCACAGTTTCTACTTCAAGCACTCGTACAAAGTGGAATTCATAAACCAGAACTGATCATGAATGGAAACAAAATTCTCAGTTTAAAATGCAACAGTGTGAAAGTTATTGATTCTCTGAGTTTTCTGATGATGCCGCTTTCAAAGTTTCCACAAACTTTTCAGCTGAATGAGATGGCGAAAGGACACTTTCCACATTGGGCGAATTCACCAAAGTTTCAAAATTACATTGGACCTTACTTGTCTTCTGATTACTACAAACCAGACATGATGAGCGTGGAAAATCGAGAGAAATTCTTTGAATGGTACAATGAGAAAATAGAAAATTACGTGATATTCAACTTCCAAGAAGAGATGGAGAAGTACTGCAAATCAGACGTGGATATTCTTCGCCGTGGATGTGGAAATTTCAGGAAATACATATTGGAAACAGAACAGATTGACCCGTTCATTGAGTCAATAACATTGGCGCAAGTTTGCAATTTGGCATGGAGGAAGAATTCAATGCCAGAGAAAACAATTGGAATCATTCCAGATGGTGGATACCCATGTGCTAAAAACTATTCCATGAAAGCGATACATTGGCTTCAACATCTATCATTGTCACGTATGATAACAATCAAGCATGCTTTGAATGGAGGAGAAATCAATATTGGCGGACACTACGTCGATGGATATGAGGAAGCCACAAGAACAGTTTTTGAGATGAATGGATGTCTGTTTCATGGATATCCAAAATGTTACAACAACAGACAATACAAGAATCCCTATACGATGCTCACCATGGAAGAATTATATACAAGAACTCAACAGAAGAAAGATGAACTGGAAAGTCTTGGTTACAGAGTTGAATCAATTTGGGAGCATCAGATCGACGAAAGAATGAAATCGGATGTGAAATTCAAACAACAAATGGAATCTTTCTACAAACATCGAGACCCCATTTTGCCAAGAGAAGCATTGTTTGGTGGACGTACTAATGCCATCAAATTGTACGAGGAAATTGATCAAGATTCCACAAAAGAAATCAAGTTCATCGATGTGTGTTCGTTGTATCCATTTTGCAACAAATATAAATTCTACCCTGTTGGACATCCAGAAATTTTGAGCCAAGAGCAGATCGATCAAGAACACATTAGAGACTATGCGGGCCTTGTTAAATGTACAATTTTACCACCATCGAAATTGTATATTCCAGTTCTACCGATTCATTGTAACAAGAAAATGGTTTTTACTTTGTGCAACACTTGTGCCATCAATGAGAACGAGGCATGTAACCATTCAGAAGAAGATCGAGCTATAACAGGAGTGTGGACCACGCCAGAATTATTCAAAGCAATGGATGTTGGCTACAAAATACTTGATGTGTACCAAATTTGGCATTGGACAGATTGGACAGATGAAATATACAAATCCTATATCGACAAACATCTAAAGATCAAACAGGAATGTAGTGGTTATCCATTTGGTGTTGAGACAGAAGAACAGAAGCAAAAGTTTGTACAGGATTATTATGCAGCTGAGGGTATAAAATTGGAGAACATCGAGAAGAATCCAGGAAAACGCCAAATATCTAAAATTATGATTAATTGTATATGGGGTAAGAATGCACAAAGAAATCTTATGTCAAAAACAGAGTATGTGGATAAGCCATCACGTTATTTTGAATTGCTTACTAGTAACAATATAATTGTTCAAAATGTTACACTTCTTGATGGTGACAAATTCATTCTGGTAAATTATGTTGATATTTTAGATAATATTGAACCTCATCATTCAGCAAATGTTGTTGTTGCTTCTTTTGTTACAGCGTATGCAAGATTACAATTGTATAAAGTTTTAAAAAAACTTGGAGATAGAGTGCTGTATTTTGATACAGACAGCTGTATGTATGTCAGTGATCCATCAAAGAAGAACATCAAAACTATCGAAGGAAGATTGGGGAAATGGAGCGACGAACATCCAGATGCAAAGATTGTCAAATTTGTTGGACTTGGGCCAAAGAACTACGGATATGAATACATCAAAGATGGGGGAAGATACACCAAATGTAAGGTAAAAGGTATCACTCTTGATTACAGCACAAGTCAAAAAGTTAATTTTGAAACAATGGTACAATGTGTTAATGATCGTGAAAATTTCAAAACTGTTGTTGAGTATCCTTCCAGAATTAAAAGACAAAAGAACCATCAACTGATTAGTGAGTGTCAAACCAAAACTTTCAGATCGGTGTACACAAAACGAAAACTCGTCAATGGTATTCACACATATCCATACGGATGGAGATGTTGAGTCATTTCATGTCAAGATGTTGACAGGAGTAGTACCTCCAGAAATTGCTGAGAAGATTTATGGATATTTGGTGGCACAGTCAACACTCATTCCAGAGATAAAGAAGGAATTACAAGAAGTCTGGTTTGAAAGAGAAAAGAAAGCAATACTACGATGCTGTGATGTCGACGAATGTTTACAGAGATTGGACTATCTTGAGACAAGTATATTTTCTCATTTCTCTCAAAACTATATTAAATCATTTATTAAATTCAAAACATTTTTTCTCATTGAAAGAATATCTGATTTTTGGCTATTTGGTGGTGATCAACACCATTTAGATTTAGAAACTTTTGATGAACATGACTATATTCATTATACAAAGTATGAAGATAATTATCCTCTTGCTAGTGGAACCTTTAAATCAGTTCCTAGGATCTATGGGTATTTGTTAACAAAAAAAATGTCAACATATGCAAAAATTAAAAACATTATAGGAAATGATTTTTTTATTTACAGAACAAACAGAAGAATAGAAGACTATAATACTTGGATTATTGAAATGTTTGGAAATATTTACAGCTTTGGAGATTTCTCTTTAAAAACTAAATTCACACGTCGTTAAGTTCACTCTCTGATTAGGCATCAAAGTGACAACATGGAAGAATCTTTACTTTTCCAACATCCGTGTAATTTCTTTATCAGCGGACCTAGTGGATCAGGTAAAACAGAATTTGTTAAAAAAGTTATTGAATTTAAACACGATTTATTCCAAACACCACCAAAGAAAATAGTTTGGTGTTACAAAGAATGGCAAGACACATACAATCGTATAAAAGAAATTGATAACGTTGAGTTTATCGATGGCATTCCAGACGATGATGAGGAAATTGTATCAGATAAATCATTTCCTCATCTTGTTGTTTTCGATGACATGATGGGGGAACAAGATGAAGACAAAATAATGCTTTGGTTTACTAGAAAAGGTAAGCATCGAAATGCTTCAATAATTTACATTACTCAAAACATGTTCCAAAAATCAAAAAGTAGCAGAACTATAAGTTTGAATGCACACTACATGGTTTTATTTCAAAGCGTTCGAGATAAAAATCAAATAAAAGTTTTGGCTCATCAAATGCAAACCAATCATTTGAAACAAGCATACGAAGATGCAACTTCAATAAATCATGGATATATTTTAGTAGATTTTCATCCTAGAACAGAAAATTATTTGCGAATTAGAACTGATATTTTCCATAAATGGTTGACAGCTAATGACCGAGGTCCTGTCATTTATTCAAAAGTATAAATTCAGTTGTTGTTACTTTTTTCATTTTAGAACCATGTCGTCCACCGAGATGTTTAGTCATGATGAACTGTCACAAATTATAAATTTCTTCACTTTTGCAGCTGAATTATTTCTTGAAAATGATTGGAAATTACCATCACAGACAAAAAAGTTTTTTCAGAGAAATAAAAATGTTCTTAAAAAAATCTCTGATCGATCAACTGATATGGAAACAAAACGCAAATTAATTTTACAACGAGGTGGTAGTGGGTTCCTTGGAGGTGTTTTAATTAGAAGTCTTTTGAAAAATTAATTGGAACAAACTGGTAGACAATCTAAAAGTAAATCAAAGGTTTCTCCAAAACGTTCAAAGATTACATTGATGCAAACACAACAAAGGGGTAGTCAAAAAGAATCTAAACGTAAAACAAAACTTTCTCTAAATCATTCAAAGTTTACACCGATGCAAACTCAACAAAATCAACATTCTAAATTTACACCTATACCTTCTCAGCAGAACCCTCAACATCAACCGTTACAAAAAAAACCAGTTATTGATCTTGAATTTTCAAAATTTATGCCGTTGTCTGATGCATCGAAATCTGCATTCGAAGCTTTAGAATGGTTCAATCAGAAAAGATAAAAGATGAAACATAATTTTTCTGCTCATTTTGAGACAACTACTTAGACTGTGAAGATGCCTTCAAAAACTAAGAACCGGAAAGCACCGCTGATAAAAAAATATGGTGAGTTGATTGTTGCAATGAGTAAAGTTCCATCTGCATATAAAAAGAAAATGATCAACGATGCTCCGAAACAAGTGATGGATTGCATTTCAGAATGTTGTCAAAATCTTTTAAAAGGTAATGTAAAACTGAATGAAGCTCAGAACCGCAAGTTACATTCGAAGCGTAAACATATCAGATATCTTGCAGACAAGAACAAACCTTTGCAACAAAAGAAGAAAATTTTGAATCAAAAAGGTGGCTTTTTACCATTATTATTTCTTGCTCCATTGATTAGCAAAACATTAGGTGCAGTTGTTAACAATATTTTGTAAAAACTAAATCTCAAATAAATATGAAGAAAATGGTTATTGTACCATTCAGAATGTTGGAAGATTTCAAACAATGGAAAATGTCAGAAATGAATAAACCTCAATTACCTCCTGATCCTGCAATTTCAAATGTTTCAGATTCTTACAAAGAATTGAAATCAGTTTATGATAAAAATATTTCTGAATCAGAAAAGTCACAGTTATTTGGAGAAAATTTGTACAAATTGAAAACTTCACAAAAATCTTTAAATTCAAAATTCAGTTTACCTGAACAAAAGTTATCTGGAAACTTTGGGAACATGAGTGAACATATATTGGAAAGTGTGCCATCTAAACTTCGTGGTAAAGCACAACAAATTTTAACATTGTTGTCAACTAATCCTAAACTTAGATGGGATGATCGTGGACAATTAATTTATGGAACAGAAACAGTTACTGGATCAAATATAATTGATTTGATAAACGATGTTGTTCGTCACCGAAAAGGTTTTGACCCAGTTGGTTATGAAACATTCCTACGTGGATTGGGGGAGCTTAATGTACCACAAGATTATGTAGGTAACAGGAATCGATGGTTGTGGATACAAAGACATTTAAAAGAAGGTCACACTGGTGATGAGTTTCATACACCTCATGCAACTCCTAGCAGTGGCAAGTCAAGAAAACGTTCAGTTGATATTTTCACACCTCAAAGTTTTCCTAAAACCAGAAAATCTATTTTGAAAGAATGGTCCCCACTTACATAAAATTTGACAAACTTCTAACTGAAATTTACTACAATCCAAAAGAAGTTGGTGGTTTCAGTGGAGCAAATCAACTTTTTAAAAATGCGAAAGAAACAAATAACAAAATTAAACTTTCAGATGTTAAAAAATGGTTACAATGGCAAAAAACATATACTTTGCACAAACCAATTGTTCGGAAATTTCGCAGACGTAAAACTATTGTTGCAGGAATTGATATTCAGTGGCAAGCTGATTTGGCAGATTTGCAAACTTTGCAAAAGCACAATGACAATTACAGATATTTACTTTGTGTTATTGATGTTTTCTCAAAATTTGCATGGGTTGAAAAAATTAAAGACAAAACTGGTAAAACTTTAGTTAAAACATTTCAGAAAATTCTCAAATCATCAAAACGAAAACCTGTTTCATTTCAATCTGACAAAGGTTCAGAATTCAAAAATAAATTATTTTTACAATTTTTGAAATCTAAGAAAATTAATTTTTTCACAACAGAGAATCCAGAGACAAAAGCAAGTATAGTTGAACGTTTTCAACGGACATTGAAAACAAAGATGTGGAAATATTTTACACATAATCAAACTTTGAAATACAATGATGTTTTGCACGATTTTGTGAATTCTTACAACAAAAGTTTTCATAGAAGTATTAAGATGGCACCAGTATTAGTAACTCGAGAAAATGAAATTGAAGTTTCCAGAAATCTTTATGGAAAGTTAAAAACGAAAAAAGATAAGATCTTGAAAGTTGGAGATTTTGTTAGAATAAATAAAACAAAGAGAACTTTTGATAAAGGATATCTTCCAAATTGGACAAAATAAATTTTCAAAATTAGTAGAGTTTGTAAAAGTACACCATTAACTTACAAATTAGTAGATTTAGATGGTGAAAACATCGCAGGATCGTTTTATGGTAAAGAAATTCAACATATAAAAGATAATAAAGTTTACGAAATTGAATCAGTTGTTGGTAAACGTTCAAGAAAAGTTGCTGGTAAATCAGTTAGAGAAATTAAAGTTCATTGGGCTGGTTATCCTAAAAAATTTGACAGTTGGATTCCTGCCACAAATTTGGTATAAAACTTTTAACATGTCTCAAAATGGTTCAGTTGTTCTGGATGCTCCATCACAATTTCAAATCTGTGGAGAAAAAATTGCAAAAAATCAAGTAACATATTTTACACAAATTATTATAATTGTTGGTATAATCGCTACAGCAATTGTTCATTTAAGTTTACAAAGTGAAAATAACGAACTGTGGTTAATTTTACTCAGTAGTTCTTTGGGATACAATATACCAACACCGCGTTTGAAATATTTGAAAAATCAGTCGGCAGAAATTTTGAAAGTATGAATTCTTTCTACATTACAATTCCGAGCGACAGTTCAATTGTAATGTATCCAAACAATACTCAATGTTGTTTTACTGTACAATTACCAAAACCAATTCAAATTGATAAAGAAAAATGGGAAGTTGCATTAGTCGAACTGATAACACCTTCAGAAACATACAATGTTACAGGCGATTAGTGTAAATTCAATTTGATTACAACTGATGCAATAATACTGTCTGTTCTTAAAAATCGTTTTGAAGAAAAGATATTTACGAGACCTGATGGCGTTCATGCACTTGAAATACAGATACGAAAAGGTTTGTATACCTCTGCGGCAGATTTACTTGATACAATGCAAGATGTAATTGATGAAACACTTGGAGAAGCAATGCAAAACGAATACGGATTTAACATCAAGTACTCAAAAGTTACAAAACGTGTGAAAATTATTCGCAAGAGTTTAAGTAACACAAAACTAGGAATTGAATTACCACAATGTCTTTTGCACAAGTTGGGTTACAAAACTGAAAACGCTTCTGAAGATTTTTATTCAAATAATAGATTTCCGTTTGGTGTAGATATGAATGTTGGTCATGATCTAATGTTTGTTTATTCTGATATTGCCGATTTCACAATTGTTGGAAATGTTGAAGTACAAATTTTACGAGTTGTTTCTTTCAGAATTAAAAGAGATATCGACGGATTACATGTAAAACATGAATTTTTAAATTTACATTATGTTCCAGTTTCAAAGTCTTACTTTGACAAAATTAGTGTAAATATAAGTGGCAACACAGGAAAATCAATTCAGTTTATTGGTGGTAAGTCTTTGGCGAAGTTGCATTTCAGAAAACGAGAGGAGTTCTAAAAAAACAATGTTCCCCGTGTATAGAGGTGTACCACGGCAATATGGTAACGGTATTGGTTCAATTTTCAAATCACTTATGAGATCTGCTGTACCATTTCTAAAACCGATTGGTCGGACAGCTTTACAACTTGCGAAAAAACACACTTTTGGTGTTGCAGATGAAATTATTAATCAAGGTAAAAGTCCGAAAGAAGCGTTGATGTCTGAAGGTAAAAAAGCTTTAAAATCTTTTGGCACACAAGCTAAAAATCAAATATTGAACTCGAGACAAAAACCTAGAAAAAGAGTAGCGAATTCAAAAATGAATCATTCAGCTGTCAAACGCCGAAAAAGTCAGTCGAAAAAACATCCTAGCAGTCGAGCTCTTGATATTTTTGATTAATCATGGCACAAATGGTAAATGGATCATGCGAATGCAATAAATCGGAACTTGATATAACACATGTTCCACCAACGGTGGCTACAATGTCAGAATCGCAGTGGATCGAAAATCATCCGATTGCACCGCTGAATAATTCTGCTCCGATAGAGTTTGTCATACCATCTCAAACCGAAAAGTGGACAGATATTAATCAATCTTATCTTTATGTGAAATTCAAAATTACAAAAAAACATGGAACTAATTTGGGGGCTGGTACGGAATTAGCACCTGTTAACAATTTCTTTCATAGTATGTTCAGCAGTATCGATGTTTACTTGAACAACAAATTGATAACTTCGAATTCTGACACTTACCCATACCGAGCATATTTCGAAAATCTGTTGGGATACTCTCCAGAATATAAAGATAATCAATTAGCAAATTTAGAAATGTGGTATGGCGATACAGCAGAACATTTTGAAGAGAGTACCAAAGGTGGTACTAATGCTGGATTAACTTCTGTTTCTTCAAGAAAAATATTTACCAAATGGAATTGAAATTCGTATCAGATTAAACAGATCACCATCAAAATTTTGCCTCATTGGCTCCGAGGATGGACAAATTGTTTTCGAATCAGCAGTGTTCCATGTCAGAACAGTTAGTCTCTTTCCAGCGGTCTCAAATAAATTAAATAAAAAAATTGTCCAGTCAAAAATGAAAATACCTATCAGACGAGTAGAAATAAAAACTTTCACAATTAGTACTGGACTTAGATAAAAAATTGAAGACCACTTATTTCAAGGACAATTACCAAAGAGAGTTTTTATTGCGTTGGTCGAAAATAAAGATATGAATGGAGATTTGGGTACCAATCCATTCCACTTCAAACATTTCAGTTTGAATAAATTGGAAGTTAGTCAAGACGGTCATACAATACATAACCATCCATTTGAACCAAACTTCGCAACAAAACAATGTCTCAGATCATATTTATCTTTGTATCAATCTTTAGGAATGTTTGGTGTTAACAAATCAATTGGCATTAATTTAAAAGAATATATGAATGGTTATTGTTTGTGGGGTTTCGACTTGACACCGGACCAAGGAAGCGACGAGGGGCATCTACATCCTATAAAGACAGGGAACCTGCGTTTGGAGCTTCAATTCTTGACAGCTCTCACTACAGCCGTCAACGTTTTGGTGTATGCTGAATTTGACAGTGAAATAGAGATCACAGCTTTGAGAGAAGTGCTTACTGACTATTAGGATGGAGTTCACATCACAGCTATGGAACTACTATGAAGAATACCAACGTTCACAAAACTTTGCTCCGAGATGGAACCTGATCTTGGACACACTCAACAACGCTATGATTGAAGAACTACAAGAACTTATTCGCAAGGAAGTGTCAGCAAACCGTGAAGGATGTAAAATAGAACATCCTAGTCAACGTGAACATGTTCTGTGTTTGTTCTCTACAACTGATGATTGGACAAACCAGTTTATCGACTTAGCGCTGATTAAACTTGACATATACAATGTTATGGAAAGATGGTTCCCGAAGCTGATATGGTTAAACCCACACTGCAAGGAGAAGTTCGAAGCATTCATCATGTGGGATCATCTGAGAAACAGTTTGGAGCTCAACCGCAAAAAATTCGACGCAGAGTGGACTCTGATGTGGTCACAGCGAGTCAAAGAGAATTACAACGATGCAGACAGCTGAACTTCAATATATTCTGGACAATTCCTGGTTGTGTAAACTTAACACACATGTTTGTGCTAGAGATCTGTTACCAGAGAAGAAACCACAGCATATTCAAGCATATATTGTGAACACGCACTCATCGGATCAGCCAGGAGAACACTGGACATTGATGTTATTCAAGGGAAGATCAGCTGTATACTTCGACTCATTTGGACTACCACCACCGAGACGATATATGTTACCATTCATAAAAAGGAACTCATCAGCATGGACTATGAATACAACACGATATCAACATCGTGCGACAAATGTGTGTGGTTTATATTGTATATTCGCACTCCACCACATGATGAAAGGAAAGAGGATGAAAAGATTATTCAATTCTCGGGATTTCTTCAAGAATGACAGAACAATAGTTCGATGGTTTGGAAAGCACTATGGTCGATTATACAGAAAAGCAAATTTGCTGTTGAATTAAACTTCACCAGGACATCGACGGCTGATATACATACAACGCAAAGAAGACGACGACCAGATAACAACGAATGTGTCAACAACTCCACAAAATAGACTCTTTTGTTATTGATTCAGCGTAGGATGTTGTAGGATGTTCAATTAAGTTTCTTCAAATCTGAGACCTTGTTTTGTACATAAATTATTGTTCTTTGTTAATATTATTGATGTATAATAATATATTATTGTTCATTGTTCTTGTTCTTGTTTTTGAAAAATAAATGATAAATTTCAACAAAATCGTTTTCACTGTAGGATCCCCACCAATTGATTCTGTTCGTGTCGATGTGTCATCTCTGGTCAGAATTATACAAACTTTAAAATAGTAATGAAAAAATGTCTAAGTCCATTTTCATTTTTTCGATTAGAAATGTCACATCAATGACAGGAACCCACTGGGGGGTACTGGGCCATAGTGGCCCCCACTGGGGGGTACTGGGCCATAGTGGCCCCCACTGGGGGGTACTGGGCCATAGTGGCCCCCATTACTACTAATAACGGATGGACATCCGCTGAACGTGGATGCCGCAACAAGTCCGGTTGATGTGGCATGAGTCATTGATAGTCGGTGAGAGCTGTCATTAGCACTGAAACCATGGCTGTGTTGGCCATATATACTGGTAGAATAAGAATGCACGTGGCTATTAGGTCCCGCGCAATCTTTTGTATGCAGCGAGCAATGAAACTGAAAGGAGGAAACAAATAACATAAATGATAGTTCCCCATGGAATGGTGAATGCATCAATGTGTTCGGCTCCTGGGTCCAAGTGCCAGGAACAATATGTTTTAACCTTGGTGGTTAATCGTGAAGCAAATAAATCAATTTCTGGGGGACCCCAAAGTTTGCATATATGACTGAAGACGGTAGCATTCAGCGCCCAATCAAGGCCGTCGTTAAAGAAAATCTCAATCGTAATTTAAGTAAAACAGACAGTGATCAAACTGTCAATAAGATGGAAAAGTATTCAATAGCGAGAGCGGCTTGGTAACAATAGAAAACAAAATCATTTATGACGAAATACAGACAGACATAATTGACAAATATATGTGACAACAGACGATACCTTACATTTATGGAAAGACTATACGAACGTTTTCAATGCTAGAAAACAAAATTCAACAATTCCGAAATGTTGGACAAATAACAATTATGAAAGCATTAAAGGTGCGGGAGTCCTTGGCAGTGGGTATATGCTGTGAAAATTTTCCAACGGTCAAAAACCGATACAAAAAGAAAATGTAGACAGACTTTGTCCGTATACAAATAAGAAATATCGCATAAACAGTATGTTATTGTCATATGTTTGACCATTGTGCAAACAAAAGCATAAAAAGTTACTTTCCTGGTGTTTGTTTATATTATGATGGTAAACATAAAGAGCGTTCTTTGTTGCTGAATTCCTGATATGGAACTAATAAAGATCGTTTATATCATGTGTGTGTGATTAGCCAGTAACACGTACGGTGCTGTCTTCTGTAACACAATAAGGCTATTGCTTAGGTAATATATAGTAGGTCTTTATGATAGCATGATGTTTACACGATGAACTAAACTGTATGCGTTTTAGTGTTTTTCTGTTTACGGTGATTGGAACAAATATGAATATTTTCGACAACTAAGGCCTCCCGTGCCTTTAATAATATAATTAACACAAACATTGACTGAGTTTACAGACAATTTAAATGAAACAGTGACTGACCAACTGCGTGACATTCGAGTGGAGGGGATTTTACATTATCAGGCATTGCATCATCTTTGGAAGTGAGACACGAAATTTGAACAAATATGACGGCCGAACAACGAGACAGACTAATGCGAAGACTTCTTAATTTTGTGAGTGACAATTCCAAATTCCAAACTTCAACTGATGACAATTAACTATACCCAAAACTACCGCTCTCGCAAAAAAAAAAATGGACAATAAAAAGGAAAGAGTGAAGACATCAAAAACCAAGTCGATCACCAATTAACGACAGAAAGTTAGCATATAGTATGGAAATATACATATAGGATCTCACATGAGTTTCTATTTTATACGGAATTTATCAACCGAGTTCACTAAATTCGATTTGAGTCGAGGTTTACCGAGGCTCAAATAGAATTTAGTGGACGAGGTTGATAAATTACGTATAAAATAGAACGAGTTTGAGATACTTTTTATCACATGGTCATATAATCGCTTAATTCTTTATCGAAAACAACAATAATTAACAGACAGAGAACTTTGTCCCAAAGAGCAGCGTGACGTCATTGCACGCAACGATATTACACGTGTCTATTACGCTCGAATATTACATAGGAAAATAGTGCTAATCATGTGATAAAATAACATATAGACTTCTTGGATTCATATCAAATAAGTGCATTACTTGATTTTAATGATTTAAATAATGCAACAAGGTAAAGTCACTTCGCAGAACTTGCGACCTTGACCGTAAACAGTAAATACATGTTGTGCCTGGAACTAATTTTATCCAATACTATCAAGATTATTAAATATTCATATTTTTACTTTTAACTTGACTCATACTATTCATTAATTAGTTTTTTTTAATGTAATCCAACATATTGGGGTGCTCCTCACCCACAGGAGGGATCTCCACACCAACTGAACTGTTTACGGTCAAGGTCACAAGTTCTGCGAAGTAGTCTTACCTTCCCACAATGCCTTAAAATTAACCTTGATCTCCATTTTGTCTCTGTTCTGTTTTTAATAAAGAGCGCTGTATAAGATATATATTTGGCAGCGCCCGAGCATCGCAGCTGTACCTCTGCATGAACATTACTACGTCTACAATATACATATAGAGGTAATAGCATCCAATGTGTCGGTATCACCAGGTTACATGTATTTTTAGAAGGGTCACAGCTGGATTTTTTCGAGGAAAAATCGACCTAATTAAAAAAGTATACCTCGAAATTAGACAATATTAGACCTGCTGTATCCAAATATCAGTTTTATTTTATTTAATAGTGAAATGTAACGCGGAAATTGCTTCAAAGTATCTGTATCTGTATGTAGTTCGGTGTAGTAGTAGCAATAGGCAACGATTTTTTTCAAAACCCTTTTCCAGATATTCTAATTTCTAGACCCGATGGCACTAGAATTTAATGTATTTCATGAATTCATCATTTCTAAATTCTAGTGCCGCACGGCCTGCCATACCCTGTGTAGAACTATCTATTTCACAACATTTTTCATCTAAACAATGAATGCTAGCCTTATTACCTCACCATATATTTTCAGTCGGTACTCCCCGCCACAAGTTGACGCCAAAAGTTCCCTGTGTCGGTGTATCTAAATCCTTTAATCGGACATTTCTAAACTGTCGAATATTGGTGACCCGGATAAGTCGTCCATCCTCACGTTCTTGTTGACATTTTACACAAGGCCACGTGCTCGTAAGAACTACTGGGTAATTTACTACGTCCGGTTTGGCCTATAGTCCATTTCACGAATAACTATTGACTGTTGCGTTCAAGCTGCAGACAGAGTTCAGTCTCCGCGCCAAGAGAAGTCTTAACGCTGCACGTGTATTTTTTTACAGAAGTGTTTTGTCAGTTACAATTCATTCTGGCTTGACCTAGACCATTTTCAAACGAATATGGACATTTATGTTTCTCAGAATAATGCAGAATTAGCTGTAACCTACACAAATCTAAAATAAATATGTATATAGGAGGTATCAAATTTGCTTCTAAAATAAATAAATACGACATTGCTTCACATTCCATGTAGGTGCTGGCAGGGTAAGTCACGTGTAGGAGACTGAACTCAGGATGGAGCTTATGTTGCGTTCTGTGACGGAAAGTATCCAAACACAGCGATCTGTAAATGACGAAATAGGCCTACCAAGCTGAAAAGTTTTCGCGATCGCAGCACTGTTTTTTTTAGATTTACGCTCGCTATATGTCAACAAAACTCAAATAAAATCACGTCATGTTGCATTATTATGGTTTAATTCTTCATTATACAGCACAAAACATGCTTTAAGTGTCATTTTCCGCCTTAGTTTTCTCCAACTTGGTTCTGCTTGGTATTTCTATACGCACACCTGCTTATCGTCGGCATGCATTTACTATGGCTGAAGGGGTCACTCTCACCAAATAAAGGGCTGAAGGGTACACAGGGTTTGAAAATATGCTGAAGGGTACACATGATTTGTGACCGGCACGAACACCATTACTTAAATTGTGTTTTATATGAAAGTCTGGCGCCCATTAGCAGTTTGTTTTCAGTACATTTTAATATTCATTGGAATGTAAACAATTATTTTCTAACAGAAATCATGGCAGATACGAAAACTGAATGCCTTTAGAACGACATTTCAAACACTGTGTACCCTTCAGCACATTTTGAAAATCCTGTGTACCGTTTGGCACTTTTTTTGGTGAGAGTGACCCCTTCAGCTTTACGCTGGGATATTTAGAACGGGTCTCTAAAACTAATTAGGCTATAAGTTTGTTATCTTTCATATTTTCCGTGAAATTTCAAATATGTGCCAGGGACATATATCCCGTCCGGAATGTGCATAAACATTTCCAGTTTCTCATCGTATTTTTATTTATTTTATGCGACAAAATTGTCGTAAATGTCAGAAAACCAAACTGACCAGTCTATGTTTTGCGTTATGAGCTAACGCTCGATGAACATCTATATATAGTTCTATTGAGATTTTTTTTACGTCCTTTTATACCCCATAATCACTAAAATGAGATGTCTCTCACCCACCACACGATTTGTTAAAAGTGAAAATTATAAGAAGTGAGATTGTTTTATCGGTTAGCAGATACATTTCCGGATAAAACGGAGTGATCTTCATATCTCGTATATTCAGGAGATGCATCTTTCAATGATATAGGCCTATGTAATTTTTGTTTTGCTGATTCAAAATATCAAAAATCGACGTCACGCGAAAATTTGAAGCTATTAAAGTTGTCTGTTTGTTAGACAAAAATGAAACTTATAGATTTATATCAATGTTCCATGCTTGTGTCGAATAGAAACCAGGTCCACATTTGTCAAGTGCGTGGATAAATGATGATCACACTTACTCCGCTTATTTCTCGGCCAGAAATATGTGTTTTGAACTTTTGATAACAATTTATTTGAGACAAAAACTGCTGCGGGCATGTCAGTCGGTGTGAACTTATCAGTCGCTGAGCATCGTGCATGGTTCAATAAGATCTAGTGATCGTTCCTTCGTCCAGTTTGATGACTTAAATATTCCATTGTCCGATATAACAACAAATTTGTCGAAAATGTCCAATTTAATGTCAGTTTGCATACCAAGCCAATAAAAAGAAACAAAATACGATGAATACTTATAGGTATCATGTCTATGACACATGCATACAGCCATGGCGATTGGCGAACATCTACAAAGCCACATACCAAAAAATGAGATTTTGTATGTAGGCCTTCCTAGCTATAGATATGCAGGTAAATCTTCAAGGCCTACATAATTACTAACATTTAACACTATGCTGTAATAGTATATACACAAGACAGAAGTTATATTGTTCGCTTGGTTCAACTAGGATGTTATATAGTTTCATTGTATTACACACTCATACCGTTGTAATGGTTTGCTGACAATAAAATCTTGAAATCAGTTAACGGTTATTCGTGAAATGAACTATAGGCCAAACCGGACGTAGTAAATTACCCAGTAGTTCTTCCGAGCACGTGGTCTTGTGTAAAATGTCAACAAGAACGTGAGGATGGACGACTTATCCGGGTCACCAATATTCGACAGTTTAGAAATGTCCGATTAAAGGATTTAGATACACCGACACAGGGAACTTTTGGCGTCAACTTGTGGCGGGGAGTACCGACTGAAAATATATGGTGAGGTAATAAGGCTAGCATTCATTGTTTAGATGAAAAATGTTGTGAAATAGATAGTTCTACACAGGGTATGGCAGGCCGTGCGGCACTAGAAATGATGAATTCATGAAATACATTTCTAGTGCCATCGGGTCTAAGATATTCAGTCTTTCAGATGCAGACTTCAGTTGAACTTGTAAGTTGTAGCAGCTTTAAGCCTTTGGCTTTAGTTTAAAGTTTAGGGTGTTAGGAATATGAAACAAAGTCAGTAGTAATGGCAGTGTTTGAAAAAAATGACGTTTTTTTCAAATAATTGGACTGGGGTCAGGGGGTCGACAATTCGCAGTTTTTGAGGAATGGCAAAATTCTGACAACACAGCATAACGGCAAAGTTTTCGAATTCTTATGGGAAACCTATAAAGGCTATATGTTGTTCTCATCGGGAACGATCAATCTACATTATCAATGCAGAAATAGGAACTTTTCCTTCATAAAAATAGAAAATTTTGATCAAAATCCAAGTATACCCCCATCAAAAAGATGATTTTTTTTTTTTTCAAGTATGTTGACAATATACAAAAAAAACTTTTGGTATTTCTGTGTGTTATTTCTATTATCAGACACTATTGAATACATTTTGATAAAAAAATTGAGACTTTTGTGTCGAATACGTGGAAATATTTCTTTATAACCAAACTATACCCCCTACCAAAACTTTTAAAAAGCTATTTTTTTTCAACGTTATGGAGCTATTCACGCAAAATACTACCTAACCTGCAGCAAAACTGTATATAGGTTTCATTGGGGGGGTGATACCTTCATGTATTACACCACATGTATCGTATGTCATACATGTAGGCCTAATTCAATTGTTGACTGAATTTTTTATTTTTAAACAAGTTAAATTTCAAGTTAAAATATCATTAATTATGGCATAATACACAATAAAGTGGCTAAGATAAATCAGATCTTCTCAATCAACCAATTTCATTCAAATAAAGGCAAAATGGTCAGCAGAATACATTACTATTCACTTCAAATACATTTGTTTACATACGATCATTAATATGTTCATGAGGCCGCCATGTTTTAATCATGTGACTACATTAGCTGGTAATACTACAACTAGAGTGATCTCCCCATGGCATTTAAAACATATTTTTTCCTTTGAACCCAGGACCAGCGCGACGATCGAAATACGGCTTTTTATTGCTAACTTTTTACTTTTTAACTTACCAGTGAGCAATGAAGCGTAATCGATAGCAATCGAGGTGGTCAGAAAGTTTCAAATTCGGAGTATTTTCACGATTTCAACAAAAATCTTTTCACAAATATTTTCGCGGCTTTTTAGTTTGGTAAACAAAGGATATTCTATCCGCTGCCGAATTGTGCTATTTTTATTGGAAAAGGACACGTAATTGCTTAAAATAGCGGTGTTTACAATTACCTTCAGTCACGAGACTCTGGAGATTTCCTGTGATGTCATCATTTACCGACTTACGGAAATACGCGAGTTATCGTTCTTGTTCGGGATTGCCCATTGCTAGTAGTAGCCTTGATTTGACTGTAGCCTAGGTGCACCGTGACCGTTAAACGACTTTTACACACACATTGACATTCAAGTTCCCACAGGATGCAGACTGCAGTGTAAATAAAGGAGACTTCGCAAGAATTATTCATGACGTCGTCAGGTCGGGCACAGCCTCAGAAGTCAGGTGCCAAATGAGCTAAATAGCTCATCTGAGCTCACATACCCCGCTGGACAAAACAAGTGTCCAATGCCACCGCGGTGTACTTGCCGTTCGGCCCGCGGTGTCACTTTGTGGAACCGCGGCCGAACGGCAAGTACACCGCGGTCTAACGGCAAGTACACCGCGGCCGAACGGCAAGTACACCGGGGTTAGATTCCTGGTTTGTATCGTCTTTTTTTCTCGAGTTTAAAACATGTTTTATTAGGCCTAACAAAATAATACCTGTGTTTCCACTAACGGGGTCCCAAAAATGTTGGGTCGGTAGGTAGGTAAACTTTTTTTTTTTTTTTTTTTTTTTATCTTTTTTTTTAACCTATTTTGGCGGGGCAACTTTTTGGGATAATATTTGTCTGCGATTCATGATCAAGCAACATTACTCATTTGTTCCATTTGAGTTTGCATCAGTAGAGGCAGTCACAGTTTTTGTGTAATTTTTGCATGGCTCCCATGGCATGTGTTGATGCCAAATTGGATTTGAGAAGAAATTAAATAGGTTAAATGATGCAAAACTAATACTAAATCATGTGTCACCGATAGTAGAGTGCAATGCAAGCATTAATTGGTACACGCGGTAGTATTAGATACTTAGTAGCAATTCTCGAACTGTCTGGAAGTGTCGGCGACCTTCAATCAATTCCGACCCTTTGAAGTTTTCTCTGATCTTCCGACAAAAGCATGTGTGCAGTCACTGTGTATCAAGTCTGAATGCACACAGGGAAGTGACAACGTAAAAGTGGCTTTCGTAACTTAATAGTTAATACTGCACGAAAGCAACATGGATTCGAATTGCAATCACACCACGACATACTAAAAACTGTTTTACAGTGGGGTTTATAAAAACTATGTAAGTCGACAAAGTTTGAAGATTGAGATCAGCTGCACAATGTCTTCACTCTATCCGTTCTTCCTCCATGTTGTGATATAATATGATCAATTCAATTGAGTGACCAAACAGACATCGTAGTTGAAACAACCCAAAACCTCTTTAACTTCTTCAATTATTTTCCCTTTTATCAAGGAAATTGAATAGGGATCTCGTCGATTCGTCCCGAGTACGAAACGACTTCGATTCGTCCCAACTTAGAAATTTACTTTGATTGATTCGTCCCATGTAGGCTACTATGGTTGTTTCGTACCCCAAATATAATTATACAACCTGCTAATAAATTTAATATCATAACTTTCCATTGTATTAACATGCTAAAATGTGTTCACTTATGAGTACTGACAGGTTGTTTTCACAACACGAAGACCACGGAGTGTCTCCCGTCTGAGTAGGCGTCATATTGTTTTTACAAGTCGACGCTCATGTGTGACCACTGGTCTCATGTGCCGATGAAACGGAATGTATTTATGACAATAACAGATCCGATTGTAGCTAGGCCTACATGCAATCATTATCTCGAGATTGCCTGCACGGTGGGGATTGGGATTCGCGATTTTCTCGAGGAACGATTTCCGATTACGACATTCGCCCGCGACGCAGAGGTGTTTCGAATGCCCATTGACAGCTAACGTAAACGAACGATCGGGCCCGATTGTGGTTGGGTGATAATAATTATTATTATTATTGGGCCGTCCGACAATCGGTCAATCTTGTGCATTTTCGTGCAACGAGATCTCGCGATCGGCCGACCACATGACACCGTCTCCTGTCCGTCTGTAGACGCAGTATATATCGCGTTTCTGCGGCAAGGTACCCACTCAACGCACCACGTGATATCAATTTAAATTAACTTGGTAGTTTATATTTTTTGAAAACCCAATAAAATGGGGGCAATCGGCGACTTTTTCGGCGGTCGGTCGGGTTAGCAGAAACAGTGTACTTTTTTTTCTTTTTTTTAAAATTTGCAATAAAATGGTCTCGGTCGGCGACTTTTTTAACGGTCGGTCGGGTTAGTGGAAACACAGGTATTATTTTTTTTAGGCCTTAGTAGAAATATACGAATGTTTACCCATACCATGTATGGTAAACATAGTGTCGTTGTCCGGATTGACCACTCGTCGTTCGTCCGTCCGTCCGTCTGTCCGTCCGTCTGTCTGTCCGTCTGTCCGTCCGTCTGTCCGTCCGTAGACACTTTACGTGTAATGCGATAACTCAAACATTTTTTACCTGATCAAAACCAAATTTTGTATATGGGGTTTTCAGCCCAAAATACAGATCGAGTTCAAATATGGGTTTGATCCAACTTTTTTGTACAGAGTTATGGCCCTTTTTCGACTTAGAATTCACGCATTCTGCCATAACTCAAACATTTTTTATCTGATCGGAACCAAATTTGGTATGTGAGTTTCTCGGCCCAAAATACAGATCGAGTTCGAATATGGGTTTGATCCGACTTTTTTTTACGGAGTTATGGCCCTTTTTCGACTTAGAATTAATTAATTCTGCCATAACTCAAACATTTTTTATGTTTACCCATACCATAGTATGGTAAACATAGTGTCGTTGCCCGGATTGACCACTCGTCGTTCGTCCGTCTGTCTGTCTGTCTGTCCGTCTGTCTCTCCGTAGACACTTTACGAGTAATGCGATAACTCAAACATTTTCTATCCGATCGAAACCAAATTTTGTATATGGGTTTCTCAGCCCAAAATACGGATCGAGTTCGAATTTGGGTTTGATCCGAGATTTTGTTACAGAGTTATGGCCCTTTTTTTACTTAGAATTCACGCATTCTGCCATAACTCGAACATTTTTTATCTGATTGGAACCAAATTTGGTATGTGAGTTTCACAGCCCAAAATACAGATCGAGTTCGAATATGGGTTTGATCCGATTAATTTTAAAGGAGTTATGACCCTTTTTCGAAAAAAAATTGAAAAATTGAATCGATTTTAAAAAAAATTTATTTTTAACTTTTATAATAATAATAAAAAAAATGTCATTGACATTGTCATTTGTTTTCATTTAGATATTGATGATTATGATAAAAAGATTTCCAATGTGTCCCTTTAATTTTTTTAAATAAGTTAAAAAAAATTTAAAACTAACACCATTATAACTCTGCCAAGGGTACCCCGAATCACCACACCAAATTTGATTAAATCGGTCCAAAATCTTGTGTTATGTACTGGTAAATCTGTTTGGAGCAACATTAAATCCAATTCACCAATTGCCTTTGGACTTATGCCAATGTGCAAATAATCTGATACATAAGGCTATGGCATCTAATTTAAAATAAAGATTCAACAATAAACATCACATGCTATAACTTGTAAGGGCAGGGCCCTTATGCTTGTATAATGATACAGTGTTATGTGTACGTATATTGGGTGAATATAGTGCGGGTGCGTATTTACAATGTGTGTATTATTGTATAGAGATGGGCAAGAAGGGGTGGGGGCATATGGTGGGGGGGGGGGGGGGGGGTCGGGTTGTGAGATGGTGATTATAGTCATTTTTTTTTTAGTTGTTATGCTTTATCTGGTAGCCAATATGATTATCGTGATGTCTTTATGCTGAGACCTGCGCGATCGTCTTGCAATTTTCAATAATGTGGGGAATACCAGTATTTAAGGTGATCAATGAAATATGGGTGTGAATACTGCTTGATTTGGTTGAGGAATTGGTTAAGGTTATAGACAAGTTGATTGGTTTTGGGTTTTTCAAGCCCTTGAAAGTCATTGAATTTTCCCTTAAGCACCCTAAGGTGCTTGAAAGTGCTTGAATTTAGTCATCAAATGTTGTCTTATTGACACACGCTTGCCGTCTTATACGCAGTATCAAGAAGCGTTGAAATTTTCAAGCGGCATCATATGATTGCCAGGTAGTCGGTTCGTTTCGCTATTCGTGCCGGTATTCCGCGATTTGCATTGACTCATTCTAAAAATATAACAATGGCGGCGCCCATGTTTTGAAATTATCGCTACTCTTTCGTTAAAATAACAATGGGAAAGTGTGTGTTCAACACTGCGAGGTTATAGCACAAAACTTATTCTGGTTGGTTGCAACAAACGAACAACAATAGGAAGGCAATGTGCGTGCTTTATTGCAAAGAAATATATATTTCTGGGATGGGGGGAATCAGCTTTGAAAAGTCATGTGAAGTCGACAAAACACGCTGCGAAAGTTCGACAGCTATCTGTCGTGACGGTGAATAACTTTTTCGCAAGGAATCAGACAAGAACGAGTGCCCCATCGAACACATCAAATACTATGTCACCTGTAAATATCACATGACCATTTTCAATTTTGTTGGAGACTGGATACCCTTCCTTGTATTAAATGCAAATATTTATATAATCGGTTCTAGTAGTCTGAGGTGCTTGAAAATATTTGAACAAGTGCTTGAAAAGTGCTTGAAAAGTGCTTGAATTTGGTTTGAAATTCATAGTGGGAACCCTGTAATACCAGAAGACAAATTCTGCTATTAAGATGGTAAAGGTGATCCGAGATGATTTGTATCATTTTTAGAGGAGCAACATGCCAAAATGAATACTACAAAGGTAGAGGTAATAGGCTACTGTACATATCTTAATCGGTTATTCCTCATCAGTGGCAGACTCGCCATTCATTACAAGAAGTTCTCAAGTTCCTCCGAACAGGAACAGTCTCATGCGGTGGTCTTCAGGTTTCAATACTGGCAGATTTCACTCTCCCAACTGCCAAAGTTGAATTGCAGGTGCTTGGACTGATTGGTAAGTTACTTACAGGTCCATGGATGAAGAAGTTTTATACTTCACCAGAGAAAGTAATCCATCATTTCAAAGGGATATGTGTTGTGAAAAAAAGTGGTTAATGAATTGAAAAACATACTGAATTGAAACATGGCATACCGGTATATGTAAATGTCTTGGAAAGTTTACTTTAGCCAATTTACAGCGTAAATCAAACTTTTGAAGTTTTCGGTTCAGTAGGAAGAAAATGTTCATTAGGCCTAAAAAAATAATAACTTTGTTTCCCCTAACCCGCCCGCACCTATTAAAACCTCCCGCACCAAAAAATATTTTTTATTTTTATTTTTTGAAAATAAAAGAAAATAGCTGCCGACGCTGTTTGTCTCAGTTCGTCGCTTTATAATAGGCCCCGTTTCTAATGACTCGACGTCCGGACGCATTTCGTAAAATGGCGGCGCCCACGGAAAATAAAAAATACATCGTTTTTGTTTAAATCTTCTAGTGATGAGCCGATAATCGGGAACGACAATCGGAATCGGCCGATTGTGGCCCATCGGATGACAATCGGTACTCGGGTTTCAACATCGGCATTTCCGATAGTCTAAATAGAAATCAGGTGCTTGTTTTTCTTCAATAAACTGTTTTAAATATGACGATGTTTTGTTGAATAAATGACCAGTAAACAAACTAAACATGGGGAAAGTGATTTACCAAACACAAACTTGATATACAGCCATCTCCTCTTCAATACACCGGCCGTATACCTGGGTCTATGTTTGAACAAATATTACAGTGGGGATTGCCGGGACACTTTGGGTTAGAGCCAGGCTGCGATGATGACGCCGTGATTGCGCGTAATCATAAATTATATGATGATGATGTACACAAATTACATCTCATGGGACTCATGTACGCCGATACGTAACTTTATTGTTCGTCAACACGTAGAGATTTTGATTTATGTATGTCAGACTATCAAAAATCAAAATGTATGCATACGCAGCACAACAAATATATCTATATACATATATTGTATCTCACGTGACTTTGTTATTGAAATCAAGCTTTCCGATTGGTTGGCTACTCGACTCTATTAGTCGTAGTTGTATACTACGCCTTCAAGTCTATCCCATCGTGCACTATGCATATGTAGTTTTGACTACTAAAAATAGTAACGAACACTACATCAAACTTTGTTCTGAAACTACTTGTTATTTCGCTGCTGATCCAAATTAAAGCTTCAGCAAGGCGAACATCAATTGTCTGAACTTAGTAAAAGTTGAAAATAGTAGTTTCCTACTGCTAAATCAAAATTACAAAGGTAAATTATAATGAGGTATAGAGAGACTTACATTCAGTAAATTATAATGAGGTTTGTAGAGACTTACATTCAGTAAATTATAATGATGTTTAGAGAGACTTACATTCAGTAAATTATAATGAGGTTTGTAATTTCTGCATTTGTTCGATACAATATAATAATTAGAGCATGACTTGTCGTGAAATACGCCGATATAGTGCATTATGCGATTGTGTAGTTCACTCCGCTTCGCGTCGTGAACTACACAACCTCACTATGCACTATATCGGCGTATTTCACTCCAAGCCATGCTCTATTTATTAAGTAGTACACACAGCTTAAAACGGGTATAAACTGTAGAAACCGAAAGTGCATGTCACGTGACATTTAATTGCGCAGCTGACTTCACTGTTTGTTCACTTAAATTGAGCATATTATAACATGTGTATCAGTTGTCAGGACGCACGAATAAAAACTGTACAAGCATTAATAGTCAGATATTAAAGAAAAGTATTTATTAATTTAACTATCTGTAATTAATCTTTTCAAAGTCTTTCACCCAACACAACTTTCCATTAATGATTAACTTTAAATAGTCGAAGACAATGTCATTCCATCCAGTCAGCCTCGTGTGCACGATGTCACGTATATGTCACCACCAATGATTATTTTGATGACCATGCCGAAATCGACAATCAAATCGTGTCTGCGAAATTGACATGAACATTGTGTAACTTGCATCTAGTTCAGTCGGCTCATTTCCTTTGATGTGATGTCTTTGAATTGGGGTCAAAGAAAAATGCCGTTTGATGAATTGTTATCAAAAACGGGCCATGGATATGTCGTCATGCACGTGGCTACATCTGCAAACTTTCAAACTATTTGTTGTGGAATAGCCTAGAATACATGGGTAAGTTAATGCATTGCATCGTCGATACAATACATTACAATAAATACACAGAGGCACCGTACCACAGCCTCTGCAGGACATGTGCATGTATTCGACCACAAGTCCGCCCATACCTACCTATATACTTACCCAAATGTATACTTATGTATATATACTGTGTACTGGCATATTACTACGGTTGTTGCTTGCTTCTAATTCTAAGTATTATATAACACATATAACATATTCTGGTATAATTATTACAATAATCAGAATAATGTGATCTCAAATAATCGGCGCATAGCTCTATTTGACAATCGGCTCATCACTAAAATCTTCCATCAAAACAGGAATATTCACCTATGTCATGGCGTCACAAACCATGGTTAGCAGCAGTGTGTTAGGGCTAAAGTTTCTAAAATGTCCTCTCATGGACGCGGTAAACAAATTTACCGTAGTTTCACATGCTAAGAAGTTTTTACACGTGTTTCAAGAACACCATACGGGATTTACGGGCAACGTCGTCGTTAATTGCAGTAGTTTGGACTTGGATTCAAAGGAAACGTTTAACGTTGAAAATGATTGTTTTGTTGGCGATATTTTAAACACTTTTAAAGTGAAAATGGTAGCATAATTTATGTTGGTATAGGATATTTTTGATTGAATTGGTATTGAATATTTACTTTTTATTGTACTTTGTGATTTTAAATACAAATAAATACTATGCTATTCTATTTTATGCCTTGTGTCTTGCTGATCTCCTTCCAATATCATAATGAAGCCTCCCGCATTCAAATCACACCTGACATGTATATAGGAATCAGGGAGCTAAATATGTTCTAGAGTCGGGGAGCGAGTACACCGTGGAACCCTAAAGGTGAAGGTAACTGAAGAATGACCTTCACCTGATACATGCGACACGTTATTAAAGGATGACATCGCGTTTATTTGATTTGTACATAATATCTAAATAATTTAAACTGGTGAATGAATGGGGGAACGGATTTTTGTGAGCGGGAAATGTATTTAACTAGCTGTTGTAGATCTGGGTTTTTCCAGATCAAATTTGGCTGTGAGATAGCCCTGTCGTACACTTGGGGATTTATTTTAAAAAGTAAACACATGACCTATGATTTTTCTTGCATTTTCGTGATCAACTGGTGTCAATCTAGCTGGGTAAACATCACTGGTATGGCCTGCAGGCTTCAATTCAGCGAATTTGGCCGAAACGTTAACACTGTCGCCTATGGGAAACCATTTAGTTCCGTGATTCCTATATACATGGGAAAGTGAGAACTTTTGGAAGATTTCCAAAAAAAAACAAATTAAAAAAAAAAAAAAATATTCCACTCGCCCGCACCTATATTTTTCAGCTCTGTTAGGGGAAACAAAGGTATTTTTTTTTTAGGCCTTAATACATCAATTTAATGACTACACTTGACTCAAAAGGGCAAATGTTCCCAGTGTACCTAGTATAGTATTATTCAGGATGATACAACCTTTTATAATGATATATTACAATTTATACGGTTGTTTGAATTTTTGCTGCGGGCAGCTAGTCCAGGTAACTTTACCCCGACCGGTGGGGGGATGGGGGGTCAAACCTTAAATTTGATATTTAAAATCATCAAAGGGACATAACTCTTGAACAATAAAGGCAATCTTTTAGATTCCTTTAGATTTGTATGCAGAATGGCATGCCCTTTCAAACGATATATAACACAACATGTTCAAATGTATGATGAGGAATGCATTTCGTCATCTGATCAAACTGCCCGAGAGAAACTCCCAAGGTGGTGATTACTTCGTTAATTACTAATTTGTTAATTAATAAATCAATTAATTAATTTTGGTATATAAATTGATAGAATAAATGTTATAATCAGTAACATACTACTAATAGCTTTGTTCTATTACAAACAGAATGTGGATTCGTCACTTATAAGTTAAGATATGCCATTTTGAAGTGAAATTTTGTGTTGAAAATCGTCCAAAAGTGGGTTTTTCGGTCACAGAGCGCAATGCTAAGTATATGGCCAGCCTGTCGGGAAAAAATACCCTAATTTCGACACAAAAATGGTCATAACTTTTTTAATATTTGACCATAGAGAAAATCACACATATCATTTTAATTGTCTTTCCAAGCTGTTTCCAGCAAATTAACTTTCAGTGAATAATAATCAATTTGAATTTTTTTGTCACATCCCTACTAGTATTGAGCTTCACAAATACATTGTGTGCTCATCTACTCACAACAGTCTTGATATCTTTTACGTGACATTTGCTTAAGGATTTATCCATATGTTTTTATTAAAATTCGGTGAGAGAAAATAGTTTTAAATTGACTTTTCAGTCGGCAAAACGTGCTGTGTCAGATTCGCTCCGCTATGTCTTTAGAAGCTTATCATAAGATAAAATGCAACAAATGTTCTGATTGGCTGCTCAAAACAGGCTCCGTCTATGTGTTTATAAGCATGATTTTAATTGAATTTCACTGGTTGGAAGATACGGAAAGTAGTGCTGGGACGGTTGTCCGGATATCCGGTTACGGTTCGGTTACGCGTGTCAACCGGTTGGAGGAGGCCACAACCGGATAACCGTACTATTGATAACGATCGTACTATCATCGTAGTACTCCGTGTAAATGTTGTGGAAATCATTTATGGAAGTTTAAGTAACGAGAGTATTAAAGTAATAAGAATCGATTTGGACAGTTGACTGTGTGTTATGTTAATATACCCCACAGCACATGCCAGTTTGATCACCGGCAGCTTTTCTAGACATGAAACCAACATGTGTTTGTCTGGGAATCACTTGCTACACATTCGATGCCAATTTTCTTTGGCGGCCTTACATGAAAGGTTGCGAGTCCTTGACCGTGACGTTCCGGTTGCAAGCGCGCCGCGGCATAAATCAAAGCAATCAAGTCTAGACTTTTGCTACGTCATCAATAGTATGTCTGTTTAGTTGAAACTGTCCCCCTTTGTCATTATCATTACTTAACTTTTTTTCCTAACACTGGTTTGGGCTTGTGTAATGAAACACAACGATTTAAATTGTTTGATTTAGTTTATCAAATAATTGAAGTAACATCGTGAAGCCACTGTGATTAATACATACCTACCTATACCCAAACACTAGTACACATTGGTACATTACTAAACAACAATATTATATTTTAGTTTGTTTGGGCTCAAAACTGAATTAATTTATACACATTTACCACTATTTTATTGCCGTAACGGGACCGCATTGTACGGCCAAGACATCGTTTGTGATCGCATGTATATCGACTATTCCGGGACGCGTAATTAACACTTTATTTGCCGATATAGTGACCAGTGTATTTAATCTCGTACTTAGGGTAATAATGGTCGCGGTTAACCGGTTATGGTTAGGTTAATGCCCGTGGTTAACCGGTTAGGAAAAAAACCCAACCGTCCCAGCACTAACGGAAAGCCACGCGCTTTTACCACATCGACACAATAGAAGACACAGTAAACGATGCGTAAAATATGAATGTACTGACCACTCGCGCTTCCGTATTTTTTCTTCTCTTAATGGCAGATCAGTGTACGTTCGGCTAACGATTTATCGTAAATCAATGGCCGTGGTTTTAATATCCAGTCGGACAAGACATTGTAACCTTGTGTCCTTAACCTTCAGAAATATATTCCAGGTAAATTAATATGCAGAAGCGGCAGTTTTATAAACACAATTCGTAAGTTCAAAAAGAAGTTTAATCATTCTCCTAAAAGTGTTAATCAAATTGCCTTTGATCATGCCACTGCTGTTTTAATTACTTGCACAGAAGGAGTTTCTGTGAAGCTTGACATGGGGTCTAACTAATGAATGTAAATTCGCAATGCGATAATTTGATGCATGTGTTGAACTGAGGAAATGGACTTAAATCACATTAAAAATTTAGTTCGATTTACTGTTATGCCCTAAGTAAATGACCCATTAACTGCAGTTATAATCCGTTTACAACTGCGGTTAAACCGTAACCGCACCGCAGTTATTTGCCGTAACTGCGGTGGCATCGCAGTTACATGCGGTTAGGTTACCGCAGTTAATAACCCTTAACTGCGGTTACACCGCACGTAAACGTTAACCTTCCGGTATTTGAATATTTAATGGGAAAGAGAGGGGTACTACCCATGCATCTACCAGTGTATGTTATCGTTTTGTGTTTTAGCGATCATGGCAAAGTGGTAACTTCATAATCGACCAGGAGTTGATTGTATGTTTTTGTTATCACCATCGGTACTCAACACAATATATTTTATGTTTTAATCCCGACTTGTTGAAAACTGTATAATATGTTCTAGTATACGTCCGTTGTTCGGCTTGTGAAAAAATACATGCTTATGTTTGAAGCAAAGTAGAGTGCTGAATTTAATACTAGTAATAGTACATACGCAAATCGCGAATCTAGCTGGCGTGTCACGTTTGTAGTTAATTATGATTATATAGCAACGAATGCAAGATTGGAAAACTTAAATATTGGTTTCCGATATCCGAATAATGCCCGATGTTTGATGAGTGCGGTTGTTCCGTTTAAATGCATTTTGTGACGATGTATTGTTTCTCTCACTTTACATTTATGATGCATGTGTGGGACTCTAACCCCCACTTTATATTATTATATAATTTTCCACTCGAATCCATTTGAAATTCAGTGGCCATTTGATCCGTTTGAATGCGTTTTTTCCGTTTTGCGGTTGTTCCATTTTAAACACGTTTTCCTTACATTGAAAGTGACTGGCACTCGTCAGCTAAATTGTCGAATAATTATATTTATTATATAAATATTTATTTTATCGATGGTTAAAGCCGAAAATGGGCCGTAAGGATTCTGATTACCCGTCGGGGTTAGCCCAACTGTTATTTTCACCAAAAGGCTACTATAAAGTATACATCATTATAATAAAAAGGAATTCAAAAATAAATAAAACACACAAAAACACTTTTAATTTTTTCACACCGTACATCACAATCTTCCGTTTACCCAAAACATAAAATATTGGTATATGAATGTCTGTTCTATTTATGCAAAATAAATAGAAGATCCACAACAAAAAATATTGATATTGAAAGGGACACTGGCATGTTATTTGTGCTAACTTGTCTAACGAGCATGGCAACTAAAACATGACACGCCATATGGTATCTGTTCCATTATTAAAGAGCGACATACATGTATACCGGTTTAACCGCGATGTATCCGTTTTAACCGCACAATTTATTCGGTTCTCTTGCGTTTTAAACGCATCTTATAACCGCAGTTAGGTTAAAACAGAACGCAGTTAAACTGGGGTGCCACTTCAATTAGATGGGCCATTTACTTAGGGCATAACAGTAGCTATGTGAGCTCAAATGAGCTATTTAGCTCATTTGGCACCTGTGCCCGACCTGGTCGTGGTGATTTTACGTGTCAAATAGTCTGAAAATCTATTGATCTGTCACTATTTTCGAATGAATGACTAATATAAAATCAAATACTATTTGAATATATAAGTTTTATGAATTATTTGAGATATAATGATGCAAATAATGAATACATGTACTTCATATTGAATGACAATGGGCCATGATTAGGGTGGGGGTGTGGTGTTGATTCTTGATCCGATCTCCTCTTGTTTGATGTCTGAAAAGTCTCTATACGGACCCTCACACCGGATATAGTATTTCTTGACGTCATATTGACAGTTCGCCGATCCGTAACATTTAGCCGACATGATTAAAAGGTCACTAAAATGTGTGTATTGTACGCAATAGAGTTATTCCCCCTGAACCACTGTCAATAGACGGATTCTAGTTTTTATGTTTACCCATACCATGTATGGTAAACATAGTGTCGTTGTCCGGATTGACCACTCGTCGTTCGTCCGTCCGTCTGTCCGTCCGTCTGTCCGTCCGTAGACACTTTACGTGTAATGCGATAACTCAAACATTTTTTACCTGATCAAAACCAAATTTTGTATATGGGGTTTTCAGCCCAAAATACAGATCGAGTTCGAATATGGGTTTGATCCAACTTTTTTGTACAGAGTTATGGCCCTTTTTCGACTTAGAATTCACGCATTCTGCCATAACTCAAACATTTTTTATCTGATCGGAACCAAATTTGGTATGTGAGTTTCTCGGCCCAAAATACAGATCGAGTTCGAATATGGGTTTGATCCGACTTTTTTTTACGGAGTTATGGCCCTTTTTCGACTTAGAATTAATTAATTCTGCCATAACTCAAACATTTTTTATGTTTACCCATACCATAGTATGGTAAACATAGTGTCGTTGCCCGGATTGACCACTCGTCGTTCGTCCGTCTGTCTGTCTGTCTGTCCGTCTGTCTCTCCGTAGACACTTTACGAGTAATGCGATAACTCAAACATTTTCTATCCGATCGAAACCAAATTTTGTATATGGGTTTCTCAGCCCAAAATACGGATCGAGTTCGAATTTGGGTTTGATCCGAGATTTTGTTACAGAGTTATGGCCCTTTTTTTACTTAGAATTCACGCATTCTGCCATAACTCGAACATTTTTTATCTGATTGGAACCAAATTTGGTATGTGAGTTTCACAGCCCAAAATACAGATCGAGTTCGAATATGGGTTTGATCCGATTAATTTTAAAGGAGTTATGACCCTTTTTCGAAAAAAAATTGAAAAATTGAATCGATTTTTTTTTAAATTTATTTTTAACTTTTATAATAATAATAAAAAAAATGTCATTGACATTGTCATTTGTTTTCATTTAGATATTGATGATTATGATAAAAAGATTTCCAATGTGTCCCTTTAATTTTTTTAAATAAGTTAAAAAAAAATTAAAAACTAACACCATTATAACTCTGCCAAGGGTACCCCGAATCACCACACCAAATTTGATTAAATCGGTCCAAAATCTTGTGTTATGTACTGGTAAATCTGTTTGGAGCAACATTAAATCCAATTCACCAATTGCCTTTGGACTTATGCCAATGTGCAAATAATCTGATACATAAGGCTATGGCATCTAATTTAAAATAAAGATTCAACAATAAACATCACATGCTATTAACAGTAGACATGGACATCTGTGCTGCTATATAATTGATATTAATGGGTCAGTGGTGAGATTGCTTATCTGTATACTAGGACACATTATTATTGTAAACTTAAATTGGACTCTCTTAACCCAAGTATTCCATGTCCAGGTCACACCTACACATTTAACCCATGGGCTTGCTGGCTGTGGCGGTTTAGCATTACAGATTCTGTACCAGTGCATTCTCTTATATAAATGCCAGTGACCCATAAATTCCAATAATTTGTGTTATGTACATTTGTCTATAATAGTACATAACAGTATACTCTATAATTGAACACCAAAACTCTCATTTATCCGATCATATTAAATTTTTATCGCCAAGGGATGGGTTAACATCTGCCGATCGTGATCGGCCTCTCGTTTTAACATAAAATTGACTAATAATCTTTTAAAACTACGACATAATGCTGATAGTATCCGCATTAACTTATCACCGATTCTGCTTAATTATTGGAACATATACAGTATTATAGGCACGATAAACAATAATTATACCCCCCGCAACGAAGTTAGGGGGGGTATACTGGAGTCAGCTTGTCCGTCGTCCGTCCGTGCATGTTGCCATTGTTATGTACACCTATTATTTATTATTACCTTAATCCATTACATGTTAAGACATATTAAGTACTTGTTAGGTTGCATGAAACTGATAAGATCCTATAGAGGCGCTATGCCAACTGGAATTGTTAATAAGATTCTACTAACATCGCAGAAAATCTGAAGAAAATCGACCGTACCACTCCATATATATCATCGTCTGAACAACGCTCAATTATAAATATTTACAATTCGATTCGGGACGCATCTAATGACGAACTAACAGAAACTATTTCGCCATCGATAGTTACTGCATTTAATTTGTATTAAGAATGACCATGTGTGCTGTCTATTTGAATATACCAGTAATACAGACTTTCATTTTTGAGGCGCGCGATCGCTCTTGCGCACCTTCGCGCGCCTGAAATTGAACACCAGCGAGCGATCGATTGCGCACCTAGGCCAAATACAGCGAGCGAAGTTGGCCGAACCTGATAACGATATTTTCAATGTCGACCCAGACGAGATTGGTTAATAATGTGTCCCATTTTCCGTTTTATTACCGCGTTGCGAGAATGCCTGTGTGATGTGTCGCAAGATCAAAGGTGCCGCGACCTAGTTACCAATTCCACAACTTTCCATTCACAGTGCGGTGTCAATCAACCCGCTCGACGTTTGATCACCGACACCAGTAAATTATTTGAGGTCACACGGTGTCGAATGCACAATCTGTCTGAATGATTCGAAGCAAAAATTGTGGTCGCTATATAGAGAAGACAGATTTTACAAAGGTCATAACAATCTCGTATGCCCCGTGTAAAACAGATATTACCCCGCAAAAATTGTCGTCGCTATATAGAAAAGACAGATTTTATAAAGGTCATAACAATCTTGTATGCCCCTAGTAGAATTTATATGACCCGGCAAAAGTTTGAAAGTCGAGTGTACATCTTTCAAAGCCACGTTGATTCCTGGTGGACTGGTTATCGTGTTACTCCTGCTTCATTTACTTAGGATGTCCGACTTATTTGTCATTACTTTTGTGAAATATGTTGCTCCATTTTATATCCACTAACAGATAGTTTCCAAAATTAAGCGAGGCCAGCAAGTATTTATGGACAAATTGTGGGAATAGCTATATAATCATATTCATTGTATAAGCAGTCTAACAAAATAGAGTTACTGTTCGTGGCTCGTTTCCGCGCTTTATGTCGGTGGGAATATCTTGTTAGTAGGGACCGGGGATAAATACATTACACGGCTTGTTGAGGGGGGATACGGTGTGGTATGCCCCGGTTGACTCTCGTATCCTCTACGGAGGGGAGGACACACATGACCCAAGAGCTAAGGTAAATAATTTATTTTCAGAATTAATGCTTGTTTGCCCAAATTCAAAGACATCTAGGACTATAGCTATTAGCCCTTTCATTACCAAACACTACGAGCCTCTACCGGGGCATACCACACCGTATCCCCCCTCAACAAGCCGTGTAACTTATATAATATACCAAGTAATTTATTTCGCAATAATATGGAACATATATATATATTGTTCCAAATCAATCTTTATAGCAGGAATTAATTGTGATAACACAAATCAAAGCTTTCCGATGAATGGCAACAAGCCATATGCACGTCTTGTTTCCAAGTGTTTTAGTTTACGATGGCACATGTCTTGATTTAATGCTTTACTCAAATTAACATATAGTTTATTTCTGCGAATTATGATTGATTAGTTTAGCTAATTTATCTCAAAAGTTAGTAAGTTTTCTGAACCCCCGGCCATTCCCCCCCTCCGAAAAAACAAAACAATGTTGGCTAAAACAGAAGACTATAGGGTCAATTACTTATTTTACTTATAATTAGATTAATACACATAAAGTTTGGGTTATATTACTAGTTAAATGGTTTACACACTCGGTAATGCGCATTGAAGAAATATTTTATGGTCAAGAACGAAAACAAATCTTCTGCTGAGTAATGGACTTGATCTTGGGTGTCGCGTTACGAAATGCCATTTGTGAGTTCTCAGCCTGAGTAAAGTCACCACTTTCGAGATGTGTACAGAAGCTATACAATATATTAGATTTTAAAGCGATGCTGATTAATCGTTCTGTGAAGAAATTTCTATTATTGATACTAATAAAACAATTTTGTTAAGTTTATGGATTGCATTCCCTTTTGTTGTTGATGGATCTAAAATTTGCATAGCCATAACACGGCCAGCCATAGGGGTAGGGATCATGTCAAAACTGAAATTATACATATTGTCTACAAAGGGCTGTTTTTTTTTTTGCTTCTTCTTCTTGGTTGTACTACTTAACCCTTTCAGTGCCAAGTCCGATTTTAGTATCAACTCATATTTCCTTGAAATTTTTCAAATTTATTGATTATAATAATGTGATACATTGATGGAAAGAGCTCTTAGATCTCTTTCCATCAATGTATCACATTATTATAATCAATAAATTTGAAAAATTATCAAGGAAATATGGGTTGACACAAAAATCGGACTTGGCACTGAAAGGGTTAAAGAAAACACTTTAAGCATTATTTCATTATTTTCATGTTTATTATTTTAATTTAAGGCTATTTTATGCTAAGCCGTTGTATATATCTTATCCTTTGATAACATATTATATCTGTTGAAATTTCAGATGGCAGAGTATGAACAAGAATCATATGGTGGGAATGGTTCTTATGGCAGTCGAAATTATGGTGCTCTAAAATATGATGAAATTGGATGTCTGCAAGATGTTCATGAAAACCTGAATAGGAACAAAGAACGTGAGAGAGAAAGAGACAGAGACAGGTATAGTCCAAAATTACACATACTTGCATTATTTTATACTTACTATTCAACCAGTTTCATGAGAGGGGCATTGTTAAAAGCCACGTGTTTGATTCTGTCGGGTTACATCGCAATTACCTTGTCAAATACATGTAAAGCTTGTTGCTTTAATGCTATCCCAATATGAACTGATCATATATAAAACCTTTCAGTTTGTCGAAAATAAAATAAAAGTTTCATATGGTATAATTGTGATTCCTTGAATATTCTACTTATATTTACTGGATATGTTCAGAATTTGAGCTTAACTTTTGGGAAGATTTACCATTATTAGCTCAACTTTACTTTGTAAAGTTTGAGCTATTGCCATGGCTTGGTATCCGTCGTCCGTGTGTGTGTGCGTGATTCGTCAACAATTTCCTTTAGCACGGGCTACAGGTCGTACCTTTGGTCGGATCATTATGAAATTGGTCATGGCTGTTGACATTGACCTGTAGATGGGAACGAGTCATTTTGGGGTCATTCGGCCAAAAAACATGGCCGCCAACGGCCATCTTGGATTTCAAAATTCAATCCATCAGCACAGGCTACAGGTCGTACTGTTCGTCTGATTATCATGAAATTTGTCATGGATGTTAATATTGACATGTAGATGGGAACAAGTTATTTTGGGGTCATTCAGCTAAAAAACATGGGCGCCAGCAGCCATCTTGGATTTTACTATTTTCATGACTAAATCCTTTGGCACAGGCTACAGGTCGTACCTTTGGCCTGGCCGGATTATTATGAGATTTGTCATGGCTGTTGACATTGACATGTAGATGGGAACGAGTCATTTTGGGGTCATTCGGGAAAAAAAACATGGCTGCCAGCGGCCATCTTGGATTTCAAAATTAAATCCATTAGCACGGGCTACAGGTCGTACTGTTCGTCTGATCATCATGCTATTTGTCATGGATGTTAATATTGACATGTTGATGGGAACGAGTCATTTTGGGGTCGTTTGGCCAAAAAACATGGCCACCAGCAGCCATCTTGGAAATTACTCTTTGCATGACTAAATCCTTTGGCACGGGCTACAGGTCGTAGCTTTGGTCGGATCATCATGAAATTTGTCATGGATCTTAAAAATGACATCTAGATGGGAACGAGTCATTTTGGGGTCATTCGGCCAAAAAACATGGCCGCCAGCAGCCATCTTGTAATTTACTCTTTGCATGACTAAATCCTTTGGCACGGGCTACTAGTACAGGTCATACCTTTGATCGGATCATTATGAGATTTGTCATGGCTGTTGACATTGACATGTAGATGGGAACGAGTTATATTGGGGTCATTCAGCAAAAAAAACATGGCTGCCAGTGACCATCTTGGATTTTGCTCTTTGCATGACTAAATCCTTTGGCACTGGCTACAGGTCGTAGCTTTGGTCAGATCATCATGAAATTGATCATGGCTGTTGACATTGATCTGTAGATGGGAACAAGTTATTTTGGGGTCATTCAGCTAAAAAACATGGGCGCCAGCAGCCATCTTGGATTTTACTATTTTCATGACTAAATCCTTTGGCACAGGCTACAGGTCGTACCTTTGGCCTGGCCGGATTATTATGAGATTTGTCATGGCTGTTGACATTGACATGTAGATGGGAACGAGTCATTTTGGGGTCATTCGGGAAAAAAAACATGGCTGCCAGCGGCCATCTTGGATGCTATTTGTCATGGATGTTAATATTGACATGTTGATGGGAACGAGTCATTTTGGGGTCATTTGGCCAAAAAACATGGCCGCCAGCAGCCATCTTGTATTTTACTCTTTGCATGACTAAATCCTTTGGCACGGGCTACTAGTACAGGTCATACCTTTGATCGGATCATTATGAGATTTGTCATGGCTGTTGACATTGACATGTAGATGGGAACGAGTTATATTGGGGTCATTCAGCAAAAAAAACATGGCTGCCAGTGACCATCTTGGATTTCAAAATTCAATCCATTAGCACGGACTACAGGTCGAACTGTTCGTCTCATCATCATGAAATTTGTCATGGATGTTAATATTGACATGTAGATGGGAACGAGTCATTTTGCGGTCGTTCGGCCAAAAAACATGGCTGCCAGCAGCCATTTTGGATTTTGCTCTTTGCATGACTAAATCCTTTGGCACTGGCTACAGGTCGTAGCTTTGGTCAGATCATCATGAAATTGATCATGGATGTTAACAATGACATGTAGATTGGAACGAGTCATTTTGGGGTCATTCGGCAAAAAAATATGGCCACCAGCACTTGCCCAGCAGCCATCTTGGATTTTACTCTTTACATGACTAAATCCTTTGACACAGGCTACAGGTTGTATCTTTTGTCGGATCATCATGCAATTTGTGATGGATGTTAACAATGACATGTAGATGGGAGCTAGTCTTTTTGGGGTCATTTGGTAAGAAAACATGGCTGCCAGTGGCCATTTTGGATTTTACTCTTTGCATAGCAAGGCCTTTCATCTTTCCACATTCCTAATCACTCCATTGACTGTAAAACATGAAATTATTCCCTTTCCAAGTTGAGCTACAGTGTCATTGACACTTTCATTATATATTCACAGTTGGTTGCATGGACTGATATCTTCCCCCAGCAGCTATTGAGGTCCCATTCCCCACAACCCCTAGCAGAAACCCTTCATATGCCGTTAACATCAAACACAAGTTTATGGAAGATTTGCATTATTTGTATTATTTGTTAACACCAAACACAAGTTTTTGGAAGATTTGCATTACAAACTAAGTTTAAACAAAATGTTAACATGCAAGATAATTACTATACATGTGACATTTCTTGTCGTTGATAATCCCACTCACTTTAGAATTTGAATTGTAGGTAGTAATGTGCACCACATAGCACGCACTACTCACCTCTCAAATTCTAAAGTGAATGGAATCATTTCAGTTACTTTACTGGACGGTAACCAGATGATCTGCAACAAGAGACGTCAAATGTACAGTATGCGTTGTATAAATTTACTGTCAACTAAGTACTTTGGCTAATATTTGTGTTGACTTTGAGCTTGCCTACGTTTGATTCAGGTCAAGCTATGAATTAATACTAACTTACTATGTATGTGTGTCATGTTTGTAAGTTTGTTTGTTGTGGGTAAGATGTTCGTAGTTGATCATTTTCCTTATATCCTATTTATTCAATCTATTCTATGCACTGTGATCAGCATATGGCAAAATTGCATTTCATATCAATTTCCTTTACAGGAATTACAGACGTGACAGGGACAGGAGAGAGAGCTCCCGGAGATATGACAGCAGTAAAGATAGAGATAGGAGTAATGATCGAAGGGATAGAGATCATGAACGCAGTCGAGGGGATGATTACAAAGATCGAAACAGTGATTATGGCAGGGATCGAGGAAGTGACTACAACAGAAAACGTGATAGATCAGACTATGATAGAGATCGTAATGATTATGACAGAGAGAGAAGTCGAGACCATAATGATGTGAGTTCTAGTTAGATTTTCAGTCTGAAAAGATTTACCAAGCAGCAGTCATTAATCATATATGCAAACTTGGCAACATATTAAGTGTGAATGTCAGGCTGTATATGGCGAACTGTGAAGGTTATTTTAAGAACAAAACAATTACTATGTTACTATTACTATTCTCTGGATTAGAGACTGGAAATCAGGGATTCTTTGTTCAAGATTTAACCACAATATTGATATCAACATTCTTTTCAATATCTTGATGGATATTATTTGTTTATAGACAATTACGGTCAGACACTGAGATTTATCATTTGACATTTTTAGCTCAAATGTTGAGCTATTGCCATGGGTTGTGTCTGTCCGTCCATCAACTATTTCCTTTAGCACACCCTGCAGGCCATATCCCTCATCCGATCATCACAAAACTTCATTGGAATATATAGGGAGCCATAATTTTTTTACGAAATTCGAATTTGCAGCCCAGATTTATTGGAGAAATATTTTAAGAATTTACAGGTATTTAGGATCACCTAGATTGGAGCTATCAAATTTGAACAATTATCAATAAAAAACATTCCGGCAGCCATCTTGGATTTTACTCTTTGCATTAATTTATTATTAAGTTCAACAAAGAATTATTTTCATAGAGAAGGTGTTAACATACCCTGGTAAGTTACTGGATCTGTGTTAGGTATGCATGGGGAAGTTGTTTGATTGGCTGAGGATGATTATGCGTGAGAAGTTTTTGTACATATTGGTTGAATGGATTAAGCACGGACTGCCAGGGTATTGTTGAGAGAGATGTTATATTTAGCGATCATTTTACATTAAGCTTTGAAAGTGTGTGCAGCACCCTCCCATCCACACATGAAGCAGAAAATATTCGCATATGATAAAATTTGAAAGTGAAGGATTTGTTTATTTAACATTGCAAGGCTATAACTAGCTATTGTTCGATGGATTTGGATGAACCCGCCCTCGAATGAACAATGCTCTCCATTATTGTCCCCCGAAAAATAAATTGCCGGGGGTCTAGAGAAACGGGCTCCGTCTGTCCCCGTTTGTCCGTCGGTCCGCGGACACAAATTTGTCCGGAGTTTTTCTCAGTTGTTTTTGTTATCAATTTCCTTGAAACTTGGCACAGACATCAACCACCATGGGAACCTGTGCACCTGCGATTATGACGTCTGTTGAACCTATTTTGGTGGAGTTATCCCCCTTTTTTTACTTAGAAAATTTTCGCACCATGTATACTTTTGTCCGAGCTTATATTCCTACATTTTTAGGTAAATTTTTTTAAAACGTGGCACAGATATTTAGTACCATGGGAACTTGTGCACCTGCGATTATGACGTCTGTCCGACATTTTTTGGTGGAGTTATCCCCCTTTTTCGACTTAGAAACTTTTTTTGCAACATGCATAATTTTGTCCGAGCTTTTATTCCTACATTTTTCGGTCAATGTTTTTTAATCTTGGCACATATATTTAGTACCATGGGAACCTGTGCACCTGCGATTATGACGTCTGTCCGACATTTTTTGTGTGGAGTTATTCCCCTTTTTCAACTTATAAATTTTTTCGCAACATGCATAATTTTGTCCAAGCTTTTATTCCTACATTTTTCAGTCAATAGGTTTAAGATTAGGGTTATGGTTGTTCACCTGCAATGGGAACTGTTATTTTATTATTTTAACTAAATGTTTAATGACATGTGAAACATCTTAGTATTTTAAAAACAGGGGGGTATCCGTAGTCCCATTGGGACAGTCACACCTCTTGTTAGGCTATAATCTGCTATCAGTATATAGGCTATATAGACTATAAATAGAATGTGGCAGATTGTATTTGCCACAATCAGGGTTTGCACGCATGTACTGGAAACTTGAATATACTGGAAAAAGCAAATTCAACTTTCCAGTACTGGAAATATACTTGAAAAACGATCTCCGGCCGATCGATACTGGAATATACTGGAATCGGCCGATTTTATGTAGCACCGGTCACTGACACCGGTTGTTATTTTTCGTAACACCGGTAAAACACAAAGCGGTGCTTCCTGTTTGACCATTTATTTTCTCGTGTCTAATGTCTACAGCACCGGTTTATAAATTTAGAATAGATGTGTAGTTCAGCGCGAATTCTAGATGAATTATAAATTTGTACATTACACATTTAAGTTTAACACATTCAAAACATGTGCGGGAGGTGTGTTTTTCGCGAGAATTGGCTTGAGATTACCGAGTTTGGTCGATGGTTGATGGAGACCGACATCGTGCGAAGTGTCTTGTATGTTCAAAGACATTGGAAATATGGGACAACATGCACTTCGTAGTCACGCTATTGGTAAAAACCACATAAATGCCATGAAAATCAGAGATGGCATGAACTTTCGTACATTTTTTTGTACAAGTACTTCAACTTCTAACTCTTATACATCTGGCAATTAAAATTCTGCTGCTACAATTAGTACAAGTACTAGTAGAACAACACGCTCAACAGTGACAGCAGCACCTGCTAGTGGCAATGATAATTCTACCCCTCGTCCAAGTGTTCGAACCATTCGGTGAAGTCTGACGGTTCAGTCCTTCGATTTTGATGGGCACAATTGCTCTTGGTGCACCAGGAATTTAATAGTAGCACGCAAAATTTGTTCGCCCCAAGATCTTGGTTATTCAGTCAGAGGCCCGACAGTCTGAGAAACAAATATGATCTGTCCAGATTTTCACCCAAGGCATGTCAGGGTTCGAACCCGTGCCATCCTCGTCTAGCCCATACTCCGATGATCTTATCCATGCCATATATTATAACCACCTCATCTATGTCTTTCCTTAAAAGGAGGCCCTTTCACCGAGAGTTGGGGAAATGTTTTTTTTAGCTCACCTGAGACGAAGTCTCCAGTGGAACTATAGTCATCACTCCTCATCCATCGTCCGTCCATCCATCCAGCCGTCCATCAACAATTCTTTGAACATCTTCTCCAGATCAATAGGACCAAATGGGTTCATAATTTGTATGTTCCCTAGGTGACTGGTATTCAGATTTATTCAAATGAGGTCAAATAGTTGCAAAGCCAGGGCCTTAACTCTTTCCCTCCATAGTAATTCTTAAAACAACTTCTTAAGTACCATCGGGCCAAATTGAGGTCACTGGGTCAAATGTGGGCGGAGCCAGGGACATAACTAAAAAAAAATAAAAATTTGAACCCCTTCCTCTTTTTTTTTTTGCTTTTTTTTTAGATTGAACTCGATGCTCAATTAAAAAAAAAAAAAATTAGTTTTTTATTTATTTCAATAATTTTTTTTTTTTTTAGGTTATACAGATTGAGTTTGAATATGGGTGTGATCCCATTTATTTTAAAGGAGTTGTGGCCCATATTCAAATTTTTTTGTTTTTTTTTAGATTGAACTTGCTCGGTTATTAAAAAATATTTTTTTCAGCTTTTATGTCTTTAAAAGAAATGTTCAATGAAATTACTGAGACTCATTTATTTTCCAAGTGACCCCCCCCTATGGGTGCGGGGGAAGTCCCACCTTCTAACCACCCCTGCTCCGATACCCTCACCTCCTCTTCCCTACCCTTCTCCCGCCTCCTACCTTCACCACAAATCCTTGTCAAAGTTATAACTTTCTTCTTGTTTTGAAAACAATTCCCACAATGAATTACTTGACCAAATTATATGTCAGATTTGATGTTATCTGACAATTCAATAAACAAAGGTCCACAGAGTATGGTATTGTGGGCTCTGTTAGCACCGCCACCGCTTATCCAGGTGAATTTATTTAACTAGAACAATGGAGCTCTACTGTAGCCTGTATGTCGTAAGATTGGAGATTTATCCCCTTTTATCCATTCCTTGTCTTTTAACCTTTTCCATTATTAAATAAGTATATTATTTTGATATGTCACATGGCCATTTCAACAACATAAATAGAACTGCTTACACTAGGATTACCTGGATAGTGGTGGCAGGCTTTATAGATGTTATATTAACCCTTCTCTTTTGACCCATAAATTCAAATAAGTTGTGTTATTATGTACATGTGTGTGTATTTCTTCAGTACATAAGATTATATTTATAATTCCACATAAAAACTCAAGATTATGATTTGAATTTATTTTGATCATAGAAATTTACTATCGTCAAGGGATGGGTTAAACATCTGCCGATCGTGATTGGCCTCTCGTTTAGATTTAACTCCATGCTCAATTTAACCAACAAAAAAAACATTCTTAAATGGAAAACATTTTGCTCCTTGCTCATTTAAAAAAATTTTTTTTTTATGAAAAGTGGTTCAGCTGTGCAGCTTACACACTTTTTCCTGGAATCATTTATCTTCAAAATAATGGGACATGGTTTTAAGAATTCTTCTATTATGTAATAGGTATGAACTTCCGCTCGCCCAAAGACGCCGAAATGTCGATTTTCGACGGATTTCCTTCGTCATCCTTTACGCCTCAGAGGCCAAAGTGTCAATTTTTACAACCATCGGGCGATTTCTGTTTCCCAGCGTTTCGCCTCGGAGGCCAAACTCTTGGTAGGGGAGTTAGAGTTCACCATCAATTAATAATGAGGGATGACACCAATGGATAATAAAAAAGGTCATCTTGGACAGGCTCAAAGAAAACATAACACAATAATAGATTCTTCAAATAAACAAACTCTGGAAAATAAAAATAGACAATTCAAAAAACCATAATAAAATAAAACATAAAGGTGTTAAAATTGACTTTGACTGATTTCAACCATATTCGGTATATGGGGTCAAGGATCACCTGATTCACCTTTAGATGGGTGTTGTCAAATTTGAACGATTTTCGATGAAGAAAATGGCTGCTGGCAGCCATCTATGATTGTACTCTTTGCTAGGGGGTGTAACGGTATGGGGTATATCGATGTTTATCGTGATCAGACACGTTAAGTTTTCAAAATGTCAATTCGGGAGATTTTTTTCGGGAGGTCTGCCCAAAAATGTTTGTGTTCCAAAAATCATTTTTATGATGAATATTACATAGTTTTAATGAGTTTCTATTTGTGTTTATTTTATAAATATATATATAGAGCTGCTGTGGGTGGGAGATACGTGCATGTTTAATTGTTTATATTAAAATAATACACGGCGAAATCGCCGGCATGCTTAACTTCCTGTTTCCTGTTAAAAGCGTATAGAGTTTTCTCCCTTCTACCATAATATATGCACTGCATTGACCCAATGTTCTTATTACATCGATCTATTTTGATTTTGTCAGGGATATTTCTGCGGCAGTTTTATTTAACATATTGGGTTTGAAAATAAAATTATTTTTAGTTTAATTATTTATTTTGATCAAGCACAGAAAAATAGAACATATATAACATGAAACACAAAATGCACAAAAATATCTATCACTTTTAATAATCCATGGCATGTCACTGACCCATGAATATTTAAATTTTGACTCATAACGGGCACGCTTTTTGGACTGTTCGACAGACATTTTGAGATGTATACCAGACAGATATGACATAAACGCCATCAGTTGGATTAATATAGGCCCCTATGCCTTCTTGTGAAAACAAGATTATCACTAATCAGTGAACTTAAATCATAAAGTATCTGTTACTTAGAAATGTTCATCAATGGGACCTCACAATACAATTGTGCACTTGTGATTGTACGTATTTTATACTACAACAACACGCTTTATACGTGTGGCTTCTCCAGAGTGTGAAAATCAATTAATACCAGTCACAGTTCACCACTGATCAATCTTCAATAAGAGGGAACATCAAAAGTTACCGATTGGTACATTGATTGAATGTTAATGTGTGAGTATTTACGGTACCGGAAATCCATGTCAATTGGGAAATCCCCACAAATGCACGAATTTAAAAAAAAAAAATTCGTTTTGGAATTTTAAATGCGGGGTTTTGATGAATCCGGGAGATTTTGGGGGTAATTCGTGTTTGCGGAATTGCCGTGGGAATCCATGAGTCTCACGGACAATCCGTGAAACTTAACAGCTCTGATCGCGATACAGAGGTCACGATACAATACTTATCACGATTTTACTTGTACCTAAAATTATAGTGATATTGCGATTCTTCATACGAACTGTACACACTGATATATACTATATAGCGATAACGAAGGTGTGTATGCTTGGATGGCTACAGGTATATGAGTCATTAACTTGACAAAATGTGCATAGTACATGCTCATCAAAACTGTTTGTGTTGCAACTTGTACAACAATTGTTTAATGTATTGTATTAGAAAAAATAAAACTAATTATAACCTCGTTGATGTATCTACTATAGGTGGCACAGACATTGAGCCCATTGTTGCACTGCGTTGTCTGAACAAAATTATTACAGAGAATACAACCACTACCGATTGACCAATGAAGAACGTCTTCTCCGTATTTCTCTCAGTAAATGTGAGATTGATGGTTAAATAGGAGGGGCTTTATATTATAATTCATATCAAGTTGTCAACTAATCGGGAACTGGGAGGGTTCATTGTCGCTTGACTAGTTTAATCTGGGAAGTTTGACGATTGCTCAGCGACCTCAGTGGGTCAATGTACAGAGTGCAGTGTTCAGCGTTGACCTGTCGACATGATGGGAAAGATATAGATTGATATGGTATATATGTTGAGACTACAGTGGCTGCATCACTTTGGTTACCAGTGAAATAAAATTGTAGCAATATGAACATCAAAGGTTTCCCGCCGACTGTAAACGACACGGGATCAACAAAATCGCTCACTTGCTACATGACGTCACATGTACTATTGAAATAGGTCATTGACATTGAGGTCACTCAGGCCAGGTCCGGCCTTCAATCAGTGTTTCACTGGTGACTGATTGTTCTCTTAATACAGTGTGTTTCATGAAGATGGCCTGGGATTGGCTACCCTATTGATACAATACGGTCTGTTGGCCTTACTGTTACTCCGCGATAAATAAGGAATGGTTATCATGTGTTATTATTTATTGCGGGATTACAGCTGGGGATAACCATAACTTTGTGTTAAGATACTGATTCAACATTGATCTTTCTCGTTCATGGCGACTGCTGCTTACTTACCTGCATATGTAATAACAACCAGTGGTTTGTGTATCGAGATATGTATCATTTGAATACCCGTATCGTGGATGCATCGATACATCGATGTATCGTTATACCCCTACTCTTTGCATTACTAACTCCTTTAGCATGTATCATCTAACATCCATACAAAACACAAAAATATATAAACTTATCTGTGTGACCGCATTACAATAAATTAAAACTAAACACTCTTTATTGTCACACGGAATCCGCAAGATTGTTTTGGGCTATTCTGACTTGACAGGTATTTTCAGATATAAAATAAGTTTTAGGGGGGAGGGTTAAGTGTTTGAAAATATCTCGGCTTGTTGGATATCAGTGGTTGTGATGTTGATATCAATGAATCAGGTATATAATGCTGAAATTTTGATGCACCACTGAGAGCTTTATACCAAAAAATGAAAACTTTATAGAAAATCTTCTGGAAAACTTTTTTGAAAAAGCACTGCAATTTATGCATTTGTTTTGCCATTTTCATGAATTTTTTACAAAAAATGTTGGAGAATATCATTTATTGCACATCATTAATGTTAAGCAACCCAGATAGAATAAATATCTGATATTCAAGTATATTTTATTTGACATTTGTCTTGTTTTATTGGTTTTCCTGATTATAGTGAAATTTGCAGGTCAAAAACACTAAAAAGGTCCTAAAAATATATTTTCCACCTGCTCCGCCCTGGATACCTCAGTGTTTTGGAACTGCCATGGGGCAAGGATAATTTGAGATAGTGTCAAAATTTCTACCCTTTCGGGTGATACTACTCTCATCTGGGGGCCGGTCTATTAGATATTTTTATTCTCATGAATACTCTAGACAATCATATCCTGGCCATGCAGGGAATTATGTGTAATTTAGTTTACATTTATTTACTCAGCGTTTCAAACATAAATGAGGTCAATATGTCAGTAAAATTCGCGCGCAACACAACAAGCGGCTAGTCCTTTGATGTGAGCGACCAAGTTAGTAGCATTATTTATGACTTTGTGTGCATACTCGACATTGTTTACTGCATGACGCCACATATTTTCCTTTCAAAGGAGCCACAGAAAAAATGTTTATCATGCAAAACTAACAGTTATGCATGTTATTTGGTCTTGTGACGAGACTCAGACCTGACGGAAAACTTACCTCCTATTAGCCGATTTCATCCGACCAGCTTTTATATAACAAATTCGCTGATGGACATACTGGTACATGTGTGCCCATCACTGTTTTGATGTGTATATAGTGTCTGCTGACACGGATATGACATTGATATGTCAACCAGCCTGGCGGGTGAAGTAAAAACAAATCAGGTAAAGTTTTTTTTTCTTTATGGAATAATGCAGAGGATGTGGAAGCTGAAAGTCAGATATTGCTATAATACTGTGACAACAACCTTGTCATTGATGGTGGATGCCAAACTTCACCTTCTACAAAGAAAATACTTAGGCATTGTTGACAAATAATGAAATATCACAATCTGAACACTCCGCAAACTGCTCTTATGACAGGTCATTAAAACGGCAATATATAGTAACAATGTTTGTTGATAAATATTTGCAATTATATGTTATATGAGTCCAACAACAATGTTCAACTCTTTAAATATTGAGTTAACTTAATAAAAGTACAATAGTATATGGAAAGCCGGTTTGTAAATATTGCAGTTTCCAGAATATTGTTTACAATAAAAAGCATTTCCTCTCCATTTATTTTGTGAAAACATAAGTATCTTTGGGTCATTTCCAGCAGAAAGTTGCATTTTTGTGAAAATATTGAATTCTTGTAAATTTATCACTGTATTACTCAGTGGAATGGTTAGATACCCAAATTTATGAATCTCTTTTTATTTTCTCAATAACTGCCACCAATCCTAAGTTATGATAAAGAACATCTCTACCATTTTTTTCAGACAAAACACTGATGGATTTTACCAATTTTTTGTGCATTGTGGATTTTTAACCAACTGACAATATATAGGTTACTTATTACTTCATTTGTATTTGAATATGGAAACATTACTGACAATTATTATTTAAAGGTATATACATTCCCATACTATTTCACCCCAAATATTCACCCAGAATTTACTTCCCATTGGTTTGTCCCATCAGTCACGTTTTGTGTTCATAATGTTGTGGTACACACAAACTATTGAGATACTAATACTAACTTATGTTTTCCTACATTCACAATGGAACATTAATATAAGAAATTATGTTATCCAATACAAATACATTCAATTGTTTTAAATGTAGCCATGTAAATTATGTCCCATCAGTCACAAAACATTCTAAAATATCTGAGTTGAAATGCGACAATATATGATGTTACAAAAGAAAACCCATGCGAAAGTAAAAGATTTTAATGTTTAATATCTTGATTTCTTTGAATGCTGATGTATTAATTATTTTCACATACTAATTTCAACTTTTTGTCGTAATATCGATATGTATATATGGACACCATCTTGTCTGGAGTCTCTGCGTCCACTTATTTTGAGGAACAAACAAATTACTGGACAAGTCTAACAAATGACAGATGGAAATCCAACATTTTCAGATAAAGAAAGAGGGATAACTCTTGAATGGAAAATGTGATCAACGTCAATGAACCCTCTTTTGAAATCCCTACTGATGCCAAACCGCAATCAAATTTTATTGAGATCCGATAAACCATGGTTGAGATATATGAGCGGATGGACAGACGCATATAATCCAGTATACCCCCCCACCTTTTGGATTGGGGGTATAATTAGAGAAGACATTAAAGAAGAAAATTAGTCGGGTGAAGTTAAGTCCTGGGGGGGTGCAGAATTTGACCAATATCTCCTGGACTAATAAGGAAGGGTTAATGAGAAACGAGTTTCTCCACAGGGAAACACCAGTAATCAACTAATCCTTCGCCGATAGGTCTACATACATGTATTTCGTTCATGACCAAATGTGGTTTGTGCAAAAGTGTGGGGAAACCTTGCCTGTTTGGGGCTCAGCTTCGATCTGATTGGTTGTTGCTAGCCTGATAGATGTCAGACTGTGGTTGGGGTGAAATTTACAGGTTTGTGTTCTCATATGGGGTTCTTGTTGGGGTTCTCGTATGGTTTACTTGGGGTTCCCATGTTGGGTTATCTTGTGTCATGGAGTTGCCATATGGGGTTCCTATGTTTGGTTTTCTGTGAGATCTGTGGGTTAGGGTTCTCATAATTAATGGGGTTGCACAGGGTTCGCACGCATGTACTGGAAACTTGAATATACTGGAAAAAGCAAATTCAACTTTCCAGTACTGGAAATATACTTGAAAAACGATCTGCGGCCGATCGATACTGGAATATACTGGAATCGGCCAATTTTATGTAGCACCGGTCATTGGCACCGGTTGTTATTTTTCGTAACACCGGTAAAGCACGCGGTGCTTCCTGTTTGACCATTTATTTTCTCGTGTCTTATGTCTACAGCACCGGTTTATAAATTTAGAATAGATGTGTAGTTCAGCGCGAATTCTAGATGAATTATAAATTTGTAAATTACACATTTAACACATTCAAAACATTAGAGGAGCGGCCAAACGCCAAAAGTGGTCGGATACCCCTACCCTCGGTAGAACAAGTTGAAACCAACCTTTTCTGGAAGGTAAATATATATCATTTATGAAAATGATTCTTGGCCTTGCCGGAATTGGTGGCAGCTATGTATCGTAAGACTATTTATGGAGGTACCCTACCGAAAAATTAGCCTGTTTTCAGCGGTTGACCAGCTATACACAATTGGTTAAAAGTTAAGCACATCACCAAAACACAGAACGTTCTATTTGTTATTATGTGCTACATGGTGATACTAGATTGGAACGTTCTTAATTTTTCTGGTTTGTTTGAGATTTCACGACGTCATGGTAGAGAATGTAACGTTATGCGTCAAAAAATCATGACGATTCAGAGAAACTGTCGCCCGTCAACTCTGTACAAAACTAGCACGCTGGATTGGGCTTATCTTGTTATATATGTTTGGAAAGAATAGAGTATTTGCTACCCGGAGATATTAAGTTTGTTATCCATTCCCTACAAATATTGTAATTAATTGGAAAAAACTTACCCCTCCCCCAATGTCATAAAATGCTGAGTATAGCCATCGTCTGGGATTGGATCCCAGAATGATAGAATAGTGCGTCGTATATCCTTTTATTTCATGTAGAACACACATAACAAATGTAAAATTCGAATTTCCAATCATATTCACCATTAGAAGAGTATCAAAATCCAAGATGGCATCCAATATGGCATTCAGTTTTTATTTTAAGACTCTGTGAAGCAGCATACGAAATATCCCAAAAAGGAACGTCTCCAGTGGTAAAATCTATATTATTGTAGTGACTATATAGAATAAAATTTCATATCAAACATTATTTTGACCATTAATACATCTGTTCAATTGGTAAGCTACTAGGTAAAACTGTATCCCTCCATCCAATGTCATAAAATTCGAAATAAAGTTATTGACTGGGATTGGAACCACGAGTGATAGCATTAATGTACAACACACATACGAAGTGACAGGTATGAATTTCCATCCATATTCACTATTAGAAGAGTATGATACAACAAAATGGCGTACAATATGGCGTCCAATTGTAAACAAAAACTTAATCAACACCCAGTCACAAAAGTCCACATAATGGCGGCACTTGTGAATATAGTCCAGTATGCAAAGAATTAAGCAAATCGTTCGGAATTACTTTGTGTTGAATACAACGAAGAAACATAAAATGTTAAATTTGCATCCACATCTGGTCTTAGTAGACAACCAAAATCCAAGATGACGCCCAATATGAAGGCTAATTTTAATGCCAACACGCTGCGAACAATGAATACGAAAGTCAGTCAAAATGTATCATACGGCTGTTTGAAGCGATATATTGTTTAGATTGTGTGTTTATATTAGACGTCGATATGTTTTGTTTGAGTGATGGCGGTAAGACAACATTTTTTTCAGATAAAGCTTTGACGTGATTGTCTCAAATTAACTTCCATGAACTGTCGATCAGCTCTGTAAGGGCGGGTAAGCCGTGTCTTCCCATTGGTTTGGTGGTATCCTACATCAGGTTCCAAATGTCACACCCTTAGCTATGACACAGGTGTGACGACAGGATTAATACTGGATGGAAATTTGAATTTGTTGAATGTTTAGGTTGTTTTGTTTAACAATTATCAGGAACTTTATAGCAAATATTTCGAGAAAGACAAACCTACCAAAAATAAAAAACACTTAGTGAAATTCCGAGAATGACTTAAATAGTTTAATTTGCCGAATCGTGTATCGTGTATTGATCTCCGATGCACATTTGACTATTGTTTGACACATTTGATGTCATTTTGGGACGTTAAGTAAGTAAAGAATTAACAATATGTAGACAACTGGTAATAATAGAGGATGGTCATTGACCGTTACAAATAATCATGCACTTGATGCGATCGAAGTGATATTGTAATGTTCAATACTAACATATTGCTATCATTAATATATTGTGATAGTCTTGAATGTGCAGTCAGTCCTCCTTAACATGTCCTTTTGAATTTTCACCAACAATTTCAGAGAGCATTGCAACAGTTTTGGCCACATGAAACATTAAATAACAGAATCACCATCTGTTGTTTTATGCAGTAACGCAAAAACAAAAATGGCATACATTTTGAAATCCAGTAAATAAGATATCTTATCGATCTCTGGTTTTGCCACAGTGGGATATGAGTCCACGAGCAATCAAAGTTCACACATCATAGTAACTACATATTAACGATACACGAAATTCATCATCGCACACACAAAATGCTCTTTAATGACATAATATGGGACCACAATGTCCATATAATGTTTAAGTTTGGTCTATGGCGACTAGGCCATGTCACAACATACATTATATTATTATGGGTGGCGGAAAGACAGCGCCGATCTCATCGAGGAAACAATATACTCAGTGTCCATACATAAGCCCCTACCCCCAAACTGGCAGATATTCAAAAGTTATTTTCACTTAACATGGACCTCATATCAGTGTTACTGATCGGGATTTATAACACATTCATCGTCGATCTAGTGTTTTATGGGGATACAAGTAACTAAGTGTAAGTCAGTGCGATGGAATAAACTAAAAATCACTGGTTTATAGTGTTGTGTTCTTGTTCACCCATTATAGTCATTTTTGTTTCTCAAGAAAACTTGGACATGCCATGCTCAAGTGCCCATTGCTGTAAATGCATAGAACCACATAGTATGACTCATATTCAATGAAAATGTGGGAATAAATGTATTGCTCAGATCCATCTGTCTCTATAAACATGTCGACACCGGAGTCATGTTTAACATTTAGTCACTGAACGTTAATTGAATGGTAAGTCATCGGAGCCATGTAATTTTTATGATTGATAAAAGCAAATGTTGCTCATCTTTATGAAGATAACATATATGTTAATGTTATTCCATTCCAAAATAGTGTTATTGAAAAGTTAACTTATCGACTATCGGCACCAGAGCAAATAACCCATTTGAACGGTTGTTGAAAACAACTGGCACTTCAACAACAAATCCAGCGCAAAGCATCACAAAGGAAGTCTTTTTTCTGGCTGTTGTACATCTTTGCAAAATTGAAATGACATCTATATTATGGGATGCCATCTTGTATTTTGAGATCCATCTTATAGCGAGTGTGGTTCTAACATAATTATGTCGCACTAAACGATACGATACGATTTATTTGCATAAACACCAATATGCTAACAATACAATTCATAATAAAACAATAAACAATTAATAATAAAAATATTACATGTGAACACTTAATATTCTTGGTTATGATTCTCAGAGATACCTTTGTGCGCATTGTTTTAACTTTCGATATGAGGAATGTTGAGTTTTGTGTTTATTATTTCTCAAATTAAAAGATATGTTGATAACAGAACTACTACTTCATATGACTATTGTAATGAAATGAATGTGATGAATCGACACAATATATATATATAACTGGATACGTCATTTGTCCTGTTTTCCCATATTTGTTTTCACGAAGTGTTATAAATTCGAGATGACATAGCTCATCTGATTTTTTGTTTATATAGTTGACCACCATATTTTGGTCTCCGTCATCATGCAAACCATAAATTGCCATGTAATAATGGAAACATACACATAAGTAATACCAAATGAGATGTTTGTTTGCCCGCATATCATACTAGTTGTTTACAAAGTGTTGGCATTAAACTTAAATGCCATATTGGCCGCCATTATGGCCCAATAGTGGGTGTGACTTCAAACTTTTTGTTTCTTTATCGTATTTAGCACAAATGAAATCCAAAATGTATGCTCATTTCTTTTTGGCCTGTACTACAATCCACAGTGGCCCATTTGTGTGGAAGTTTGTGACTGATGGGGTAATCAAGTTTTTGTCTAATTATTTCATCAATTGATAATAAAGATCAATGCTGAATCTAATGTTTGATATGAAATATTCTATATTATATGTAGTCAGTACAGTGATATATAATATATCACTGGGGACATTCCTTTTCTGAATTTGTCGTATGTCCGTTTACTAAGTCTTGAATTTAAAATTGGCCGCCATATTGAACGCCATCTTCGATTATGATATTCTTTTAATAACAAATCTGGATGGCAATTTCTCTGGCCGATTTGCATGTGTATTCTACATTTAATAAAATAAAATACTGCGCATTATGCGATCATTCGTGGTTCCAATCCCAGGCGACAACTTTAGTTCAAATTTTATGACATTGAACGGCGGAATAAATTTTTGACTTTTATTTTTCCAATTGATAAGATGTATTATTGCTGAAGCTAATGTTTCATATGAAATACTATTCTATATGGTCATTAAAATAATATACATTTTACCACTGGGGACGTTCCTTTTCATGATTGTTCGTATGTCGCTTCACTAAGTCTTAAAATAAAAACTGACTGCCATATTGGACGCCATCTTGGAGTTTGATACTTATCTAATAGTGAATATGGTTGGAAATTTGCATTTTACACTTGTTATGTGTGTTCTGCACTAAGTAAAAAGAAATACTACGCACTATTCTATCATTCTGGGATCCAATCCCCGGCGATGGCTATACTTAGCATTTTATGACATTGGGGGAGGGTTAAGTTTTTGCCTGTTATTGCTAAATTTGTTGGGTCGGAAAAATAAACTTAATACCTCCGGGTAGAAAATACTCCATTATTTCCAAACATATATGACAAGATATGCTCAATCCAGCGTGCTGGTTTTGTACAGAGTTGACGGGCGACAGTTTCTCTGAATCGTCATGATGTTTTGACGCATAAAGTTACATTCTCCACCATGCCGTCGTCAAATCTCAAACAAACCAGAAAAAATAACAACGTTCCGATCTAGTATCACCATGTACCCCTTAATAACAAATAGAACAGTCTGGTTTATGGTGATGTGCTTAACTTTTAACCAATTTGTTTATAGCTGGCCAACCGCTGAAAACAGGCTTATTTTTCGGTAGGTACCTTAACAAATAGTCTTACCATACATAGCTGCCACCAATTCCGGCAAGGCCAAGAATCATTTTCATAAATGATATATATTTACCTTTTAGAAAAAGTTGGTTTCAACTTGTTCTACCGAGGGTAGGGGTATCCGACCACTTTTGGCGTTTGGCCGCTCCTCTAATGTTTTGAATGTGTTAAATGTGTAATTTACAAATTTATAATTCATCTAGAATTCGCGCTGAACTACACATCTGGGACAATATGGGACAACATGCACTTCGTAGTCACGCTATTGGTAAAAACCACATAAATGCCATGAAAATCAGAGATGGCATGAACGTTCGTACATATTTTTGTATAAGTACTTCAACTTCTAACTCTAATACATCTGGCAATTCAAATTCTGCTGCTACAATTAGTACTAGTAGTGCAAGTACTAGTAGAACTACACGCTCAACAGTGACGGCAGCACCTGCTAGTGGTAGTGATAATTCTACCACATCCACGATTCGAAATGCACAGAATGCAACAAGAGAAGAGTGTCTGAAATCAGAAATAATATGGATATTACACACTATTTCAGCTCATCACTCATATATATCAAATGAGAAAATTGATGTTCTATTCAAAGAAATGTTTTCTGATAGTATTGTTGCATGGTATTGAGGTGCTGTTTATAGACAGTGACTTAAATATCACTGACATAATGAAGCCAACATGTGAATTATCATTAAAAACAATGTTTGGGTGAGTTCATTGGTTCAAATCTTGGTAAATTTTGGTGGCCGTAAGGAGTCGTAATACTGAAGTTGGGGGCCGTAGAGACTCCTGTCACCTCCCTGGCTAAGTCTGTGACAGTACGTAACCCTAACCCTAAACCTGGGATCGAGTAGAGTAGTCCTAACCCTAAACCTGGGATCGAGTAGAGTAGCCCTAACCCTAACCCTAATTCGCCATACTGGAAATTCATAATATCAGTACTGGAATATACTGGAAAATGATTCCAGACAGGGTGTACGAACCCTGGTTGCATTGTGGGGGTCCTTCTGTAGAGGTTCTCTTCTGAAGTCAGGTTGTCTTTTGTGATTTCCAAGGGGTTCTCCAGTGGTGTTCTCGTTTGAGAAGAGGTTGTCGTGTCGTGTTCTCATGTGAGACTTATAGAGTTGGGGTTCTCGCGTGTGATGTCCCCCTTAGAGATCAGATTATCTGGTGGGGTTCTCATGTGAGGTTTTCAAGTTGTGGTTCCCATTGTGAAATGAGGTTGCCCTGTGGGGTTCTTGTGTGGGATTGGAGGGTTGGTATTCTCATAGGGGTTTCCATTATCGGTTTTGGTCTCTGTGAGATTTGTGGATTGGGGTTCTCATAGGAGATTGTGTTGCCGTATATGGGGTTCTCGTGTGGAGATTCTCTTGTGAGGTCAGGTTGTCTTGTGGGTTCCCATGTGGGACTCTCCAATTTATGGGATTCTCATATGAGATGGGATGGGGTTTCTATTAAGTGGGGTTCTTATGTGAGATTTGTCCTTGTCCTATATATCCAATCACATCCAGCAATCACAACAAGTATTGATGTGCTTGTATACTTCCATAAAAATTATTTTTTCACCCCAGAGATGAAATAGAATAAAGCGCCCTTCCACAAACATATATAAAAGTTTAGATTTCAGTGGGGTCCCATCAGTCACAAAAGTACTGTCCCATCAGTCACGTGGATTTCTTCATAGCATTTCAGTTTCATAATTGAATGCACCACCAAGACTTGATTTTTCTGTTAGAAAAATATTATGATGTTTCATTTACATTGATGATATTACTGAAATCCAATGTTTTGGATAATACCATCAGTTTGCGTAGAGGTACCCAAAAACCTTGTCCAAAACATGTCCCATCAGTCACGCAGAACAAAATTGACATATATGGCTGCAGGATTAGTCATTTTAAAAATGGTACCTAATATTGTTAAGAGACTTGATTCCCCTTCTTTTGAGCATAATTTAGTTATCTTTAATCTATTTGGATGGGCATGATCAGTTATAGAAAAAACTAAATTTATGGTTTGTCCCATCAGTCACGCATGGAATTCACCTTTGGCATATATAATTGTCATAATTCAGTAAAGGGTGTACCAGTATTATGTGCAGGCTATTATCACCCACTTAACTGGTGTCTACAATAAAGAGTGTTTACTATTTTAAAACTTTGAGATACCTATTTGGCTAATGTGATGTTTAATTATACCCCCATATAAAATGGGGGGGTATACTGGATTGACTGTGTCCGTCCGTCTGTCCGTCCGTCTGTCCGTCACACTTTCTCCCTCCGTGTGTCCGTCCGTCCGTCCGACCTCATAACTCGAACAACTGTGAACCGATTTCAATAATTTTTTGTGTATGCAATCTCCTTAGAACCGCCTCTCCGCATGATGCTAATTGCAGTGCGGTCCGACTTTCTTTTTTTAAGTTACGCCTTACTTTTCGACTTATTTTGACTTAGAAAATTCTGTCCGACTTAAAAACTTTAACAAATATGAACCGATTTAAATAATTTTTGGTATACATGCTTCTCACAACACCCTCTCTACATGATGCGGCTCAGGGTTGGCTCGGACTATTTTTCCTGCACTTCATTTTCGACTTATTTTGACTTAGAAAATTTTGGGATTTTTTGTGTGGATGCTATCAAGTTAGGATTTTTTCCGGAAGTTTCTTCGAATATGGGTTCGGAACAATAATTTTTACCACAGTTTTGGGTCCGTCCGTCTTTTTTTCTGTACAAGCTTCTTGCGACACCATATCGATATCCAAATATTTCTTTAAAGTTAGAAATCTTTTTTGTTGGGTTTACGGATAATGCGGGTTGAATTTGCCACGGTGGGGGTATGCTAGCACGCGAGTGCACACCTTGTTATATATTATAATACTAGCACCCATTGAATAAAGAGCATTCATTCTTTACATCTCCTGTGAAGCTCAGGGATTTGATTAACATTGATACTGCATGGTACCAAAACAAATAAAAATAATAAAGATCATTTTTAAAAGCAACATGTCTCCTCTATCAATCAACAACTGATTGCTACAATAAAGAATGTTTAACCCTAGAAAACTCTATATAAACCATCAATGATTAATTTTTATTCCCCACATCCCAAAACAGTTTGCGGAATGTTCAGATTGCGATACTTGTCAACAATGCCTGAGTATTTTCTTGAAGGTGAAGGTTGACATCTACCATCAGTGACAAGATTGTTGGCACAGTAGTATAGCAAGACTTTCAGCTTCCACATCCTCTGCAATATTCCATAGAGAAAAAAACTTTACCTAATTTGTTTTTACATCACCCTACAGGCTGGTTGACATATCAATGTCATATTCGTGTCAGCAGACACTGGAATATATTAACAGTATACAAGGTTGAGTAAGGGGTGTATTCGATTGTTATGGGCGTATCCGATTGACGGCATTGAAGCCAAACTTTTTTTAATAGCTGAGTACATTACAGAACACTTCGGCTTTCAGTTAAAACATAAACAAACCAATGTTAGTCCTAATAAGCCAGAATGTTCTATGTGTAATTTAACATGAAAGATAGATTATTGTACACCATTTTGACCATTTATAAGATGTCACTCTTATCGATATATATAGCATCAGGTATTTATTTGTTAGGTAAAATCAACTACAATTCGTGCCACCAACCCTGGGCGTAACTTATGTCATACAAATAGTAACAGGGCGGTCTCGGACGAAAAACAGCAATTTGATATTCCAATATCTTAGCTGGTATTCGTACGAGCAGACTTGGACTATGTTTGTATGAGGTGCTTATGTAAAAAATATTATTTTGCTATATTTTGAACTAGTTTTTGGATTTTGATAAAATGATAGCCCCGAAGAAGATATATACCTTTCTATAGGATTAATTATTATTGGGTGTGGGGTAAAAAAAAATTCTGGGGACCTGTGTTTTGAGGTTGTAAGAATATATTTTAATAGGCTCAAAGAGATTTGTATGATTTTTAGCTCAACCCGCCTTTAAAGGCAGTTTTGAGCTATTGTCATCACTCGGAATATCTGATTTTTATAAATATTCTGACAGAGCTTTCGATTCTATGTGAATTTTGGACCTGTTTTTAGCTCAACTTTACTTTTAATTTTGAGCTATTGCCATGGCTTGGCATCCGTCGTCTGTGTCATGGCTCCAGTAGCATTCTATAATGTGCACAAACCAAGGCATGTACACGGGTCAGCCATTAATGTCTGCGCCTGATCGGACAGCGTACTGCACCCACAACAACATATTTGGACAAATGTTGTAAAGAGGGAAAGTCAGCATTTTTCTTTCGGATCTTTATTCAGTGATCTCAAATGAGACTTTTCAGCCTGACAAACTTGGTATTCGACTTGAGTTTTGTCAGAATGCCTGACCAGGTTGGGATCCCCGTGCCGTTAGCATGAGAGGCCAGTACGCTACCAACATTCCAATGGAACTAACTGCATCACATTGGTTGAGCCCTGTGTTGTCCCAACATATTCCTCTAAACCGTTGGAATTATAAGGTTGGCCCAATATTGGGACAATGCTAACATGCCAACAGAATTAATGCCAGCACATTGGTGGGATAGATAAATGGGCTCGTAGGTCCATCGGTTGGTAACAACTTTGAAGCTCTTGGTCATCGACAATCGGATTTTGATGGTCTTCGGTATGTTGATGAACCAACATGGGGGGGGGGGGGGGGGGGGAAAGAGTATGTACAAACAGCTGGTTTCGTCCATTGTTTTTATGTGTATCCATACCATAGTATCAAACATTTTCTATCCAATCTGAACCAAATTATGTATATGGGTTTCTCAGCCCAAAATACAGATTGAGTTTGAATATGGGTTGATCGGATTTATTTTAAAGGAGTTAAGACCCTTTTTCTGAGAAAAAAAATTTGAGATTAAATTTTTTTTTTTTAAAGATTGAACTCAATTTAAAAAATTTTTTTTTTTTTTTTTACTAGTAAACTTTTATTAGGCGACAGAAATTTAATTGCTTGGTTTACGAACCCACCGATAACTTTTTAAGGAAAATCGGGGGAAAAAAAGAAGTTTTTTTTTTTTTTTTTTTGGCAATGGAAAATTAAAAATCACGTTTGATACTTGCGAAATTCTTGATCTATTGCATTTCTAGTAATTCCCGACAGTTATCTGTTAGATATGTGACTTGTTATGGCATTGGATTCTCATTCCAGCTAGAGATGGGCGGTTAACCGTGGAATCAGTTCGGTTTCGGTTGTCGGGAAAAACCGGAAATGACAACCGTGGTAAGTTGGGAAAACCCGTTGTTTCGGTTGTCACAACTTCCTGTAATCATGGCAGAACACGACGAACAAACGAGTCCTGTGTGGAAATATTTTTCAAAGAAAGATAAGAAATCTAAGTGTGCCGCCTGTAATATATGCAGAAAGGAGTTCGCATGGTGAAATCGCGCGACGAATTAATTACGTTGCTTCCGTGTACACCTATTTTCGCCGTAGTATTTACTAGTAAACACAACACAAGTCAGTTTATTTCTCATGTTATTTTAATCATTAAGGCCGTACAAATACTCTGAAAGGTGAATTTGATAATGAGGATACGATATCAAAAGGTATCAATGATTGTTACCCGCATTCCCTATTAGTTTTTATCACTGTTTGGATGTTAAATCGTCAAATATATTTGTGCGCCGTTGATTAAAAATGTTATGCCGGAATCGGAGCCGGAAATGAATTATACCGTTTGTCGGTAAACCGTAAACTGTTGAGAAATAGCACTCATTCAGGTGACTTGTATTGGATGCATGTATACTGTATAGTGTGTACAATATTATGTTCCCTAAATATGGTAATGGGCATATAGCCAGATAATGTGATTGAGAGATTCTAGTCATGTTTTATTTTCATTTTGTTGTTTATTTCCAATTTTATTTTTCAAATCATAACTATACACATATATCTAGTCACACACATTAGTTTTATGCCAATATAAATGATCATTATATTATTTCACACTTATGATCATATGATGCTGAATTGCAGTCATACACAATACACAGACTCACTTGCATTCTAGCACTGCCACTCGACATGGACATTAACAATATACATGTAATAGTAACAATATGATACATAATTTAATATTATAAAAGGACATGTACCTCACAAGTTATGGTGATACAATTGGTGTGTTTTCTTTGTAATATGATGAAGCATAATTAGATTTTGTTCACATTAGTAATTTTTATTAATAAAAACCGAAACCGAGACTCAACTCTTTTTCCACAACCGAAACCGAAACCGAGGCAAAATTTCACAACCGCCCATCTCTAATTCCAGCGCACGTTCAACGTTTTTTATGTATCGTATAGCAAATGGCTTTTTGAATGGTGCGAAGGGGAATAATTTGGTTGGCGATTATCGCAATACAATAGGGGAACACTGTGTGCGTGATGTAACTATCACAAGTATAACGTACTCTGATAACAACTTATCACCAATTTCATGCTTAAAACATTTTAAACATATGTTCTTCGACTTGTTTTATTTTATTTTTATAAAAATGAATAATAAATGGGGTGATCAATATATATATAACGACAAATCGAATCAAATTAGCCATTTTCCCGTGAAACTTAGGACAGGCAAGCTAGGTACAAAAATTGGTGAAATATGAGTACGAACATCGGAGTGTTCCCCTATCGTATTGCGATAATCCCCAACCAAATAATTCACTTCTGTAGTTAATTACTGAAATCGAAACTGAAACCGTTAAAGTATGTCTGCTAATCGAAAGAATGTACTTTAGTGTCAAAATTGTTACCGTTGGCGGTATTAACGTTTTATATAAAAAACTAATAAATGTCGATTTAAATTCAAAGGTTTCTGACCTTATTAAGGACGTGGGTGATGAATATGTTATTAAAAGCCTATCAGCCAAAACATCGTCAGCTGACAATGACATTGGACACAAATTAACTATTGATGTTCCGATGCACGTTGTCTCCGGGTTCCAAGCAAAATACATTGTCATTGAAGTCGACAAAGTTAAAGTGATGTGAAACAATCTGGTAGGTGATCAAATAGAAATGGATAACAATACTGCTGAAAGTAGTTATATTTACAAATATTATATCCAAATTGACTGCATAAACCGTCATTCTTATATATTATTTAAATAACGTGACTCTTGATAGCGAAATCGCTTTTTTCCCCGTTAGATGCGTCCTGAATTGAGAAGTAAATATTTACTATTGAGCGTAGTTCAGACGATGTTTTCTATGGAGTGGTACGGTCGAATTGCTTGAGATTTTCGGTGAGGTTAGTAGAATGCTACATTCCTCCAGTTAACATGGCGCCTGCATACTAACTTATCAGTTGCACGCACCTGAACAAGTGCATAATATGTCTTTAATAGGCCTACGGACAAAATGCACATTAAATAATGTGAATAAAGCTGTGCCTTTGATTCCAAAATATCTTTGTTAGAAATTCCACCAATTCTGTAAGGTATTCTTATTTCATTTTGTTCAACTTCAATATAGTTTAAGTTCACCTTCCCTTGATTTATTCTGGCTATCTGAGTAACTTAATGTTTGACACAGTTATCAAAAGCAACTTACAGATTACACCCTCAATGTGACATTTTGTTTAATATTTAATATGCAGACACCTGAACAAGTGCATAATATGTCTTTAATAGGCCTACGGACAAAATGCACATTAAATAATGTGAATAAAGCTGTGCCTTTGATTCCAAAATATCTTTGTTAGAAATTCCACCAATTCTGTAAGGTATTCTTATTTCATTTTGTTCAACTTCAATATAGTTTAAGTTCACCTTCCCTTGATTTATTCTGGCTATCTGAGTAACTTAATGTTTGACACAGTTATCAAAAGCAACTTACAGATTACACCCTCAATGTGACATTTTGTTTAATATTTAATATGCAGACTATATACACCAGTATTGGTATTCACAGGGAGTAAGTATCTCTGAATCTGAATTAATTTTGATATATTAAATCCGCTTGTATAATATTCACCAATAGGATACACTCAAATTCAGCCACAGAAGACTGGGGAAATAATGAATATCAGGTTTCATGTTATTGTTTACATTTTATGAGAAGTTAATGAATGATATCTAAATGAATTAATGACATTTAGTTCACCAGTGATCATGTGGGGAAAGTCATCAAACAATATGCCCAAGATTGTATTGTTTTTTTGTTTTCCCTCCTCCATCTAGGGAATTTTTCCACTCATGTTCGTAAACGAAGTCATTAAATTGCGGTGGCCTAATAAAAAAAAAAATTATTAAAAAAAAAAAAATGTCATTTACACTTTCATTTGTTTTAGTTTTGTACCATTAATTAGGTGTGATGTCTTGTTTTGAAAATATGAAGATTTTATTGCATGCAATATAATGATATTAATAAATTACCATTATGAACATCCAATATCCAGAGTATATGAGAGTACGTTTTATAGATGTTGCATTCCAAGTGAAATCTTGTTATTAATTGAGTGATGACATATTGTACAGAGCTCTGGCCTATGGTTAGATGAAGTCAAAGATAAACAACACTGCTGGCATATGTCAAATTTGATTAATGGCAGCATGAAACCCTTGTTTCTCCTATTCTTGAAATTTCATTACAGGGTGTGATAAGGGGTCCCTCACCGATATATATAAAGTGTCTTCTATATCCCATTTATCTGCTTAGAAAATAATTAACCCTTTCCAAGGTTCCCATAGACATATGCTATAATGTACAATGACTCTTCCTCATATCTCTTATCTATGGTTATCTTTGCACACTATTCACTTCTATTGATTTTGGTTTTGACTGACTAATTGACTTTTGAAAAATATATTAATCCTTCAGGCGCATGCTTCAATGTGAAATTAAAATAATGGCTGATGGCCAATATGATTTATCTATGCAATAGGTAACAGGAAGATAAATTCTACATGATTATTGTAAGTGATGCCTTGTTTTGAATATCAAGATGATAGATGTTAATATTGCCAGGAACCTTATTTTCCCATTTATTCAAATTGTCATGGTTGATTGAATTTTAGGGGCCACAGAGCGCTTAGAATATTAACATTGAAAGTTATGGATTTTAGTGTCCAAGCTACATGTAAAACATTTTAATGTGTGAAACTATTGACTGAGGGCTACTTACTTTCTTTTATATGAACTATGGTAATCTGTTTCGATTTAGGGGTCATAGGGGCAAGCATCCTCATCATATTATGTCTGTATAAAATTATATAGATAACACTTTTGTATTGTATAAACTACATATATTTTTGAAAACCATACACCCCTGTTACGAAACACTTAATCTAGCATGTACCTAACAATATAAGCATTCCTTACTACACAGGTTAGATCTGATGGTATCTGTCTGACATGTTTGATAAACAAATAACAACTGGGGAGAATGGGGGGGGGGGGTGGTAATTAAAGTACAATTTAAATATGAGATGGAATCCCATACATGTATGTTCTAAGCAGTCTGGATTGTCAACAATTATAATTTCTCTTTAGAAGTGAATTAATTTTGAATATCTGGCAGGTCAAAAGTGGCAGAGATAGGGGTTTATCACTTTTGCTTCCAATGAGTTAACTTAAACTCCTAAACATAACCTCTGAAATCACTAAACCATTGGATCTCACAGTGAGAGGTCCTTGGGTGAATAGGGACTGAGTTATGAGAGATTTAAAACTACTCATCCCCCAACCCAAATACTTTAACCCCTTCTTAAGACAAATTATTTGAGCTTTTGATTTCAAGTTGGGTACTGATCTATGGATTCCTGTGATCAGATATTTGACAAATTATCAATTATAGCTAATCGCTATCGCCAAGGTATGGGTTAAACATCTGCCGATTGTGATCGCCCTCTCAGTTTCTAGAATTATGGCCCTTATTGATTAATGGGACTTATTGTGAAAATGGATTTTACTCTTTGCATGACTGTTAAAATCCTTTGTCAAACCCTACAGGCAACATCCCTCATTCGACTGTCACCAAACTTCATATGGATCTTTGAGGTGGCTTCTTGATGGGAGCAGTCAAATTTTTTCTCTCGATAATGCTCCACCAGTGCTGCTACCTTAATATCTATATATTACTTAATGTATTTAATACATTTAACTTTCCAAGTTGCAAATCACTCCATTGACTCTTGCACATGAAATTATCCCCTCTCCAGTTGAGCTACAGTGTCATTGACAGACACTTTCATTTTTTAATTTATTCTCTCTTTTTTGGGGGGGATGGGTGGCCTGGAAAAAAGAAAAAATTTGCACAGAGGGTTGGGGTGGGAGGTCATGTTACTCATGTAGCAGATATTATTTTGTTTTTGTCCCTGTGTTTTTTCAAGGCCACCCCTGATATACCCCGATATTAGCCAACATATTGGGCTCATTTGAAAGGAAATTTGTATATTCACACATCTGAGTTTCAATTTTTTTTCTTTAAGCATAACAATTTAAATACCTTTTAAATTGAGACATACAATGAAAGTTGAAAAAAGAAGAAGAATATTGTATATAGACATAGGTTAAATAGAACAATAAATATTGCAGATAATATTATGGAAGAAACGGGATCCTTTCACCACTTTCTTCTCTTAAATTTGATATAAGGACGGTGAAGTATGATCAATTATTAACAGTTTTAAGGTGACAGTATAGAGTACACTTTTACATGAGTGTAAAAGCAGTGGACTACCACTGAAAATCATGAAACATTACACAGTTACATGTATCCCCCAAGTAAACTCACATCTTAATATTTGCAGGATAAGAGTGATTATGGTAATGAAGATCTTGGCAGAGAAGACAGGGCTGGAGAAAAGTGGATTTCAGATTCACCAACCAACACAATTCTCCTCAGGAGTTTACCACAAGATGTCACGGAAAAAGATGTAAGTTCATAAGTTTCCTTTGATAACCGTATCATTTGCCAAGCGACATACCTCTGCGAGCAGAGACTAAAATTAGTTACAAACAAGACCCGGGAAATTCCAACTCCGACAAGGCATGGAGAGAATACTCAAATCGACGCAAATCTCTATGGTAGAACCGCGCGAATCTAAGTGGATTCTCATCAGTTCGTTTGCGCGAATATTCGCATCAAATTTTAAGGCCTGTTATGATCTCCATTGTGTAGTTACTTTAATTTTAGAATTGAAATGATTCTTGAAATTACTTTGACTAGTCCACACTATATAACATAACTAGTACGAAAAAGAATATCCTGACTCTCCAAGTATAATTTGAGGACCTATAACATCTACTCATTTGACTGCAAATGTAATCATGACTATGTTAGTTTGGTTACTGACTATTAATTACACCTTTTAAAACACTTGCCTGTGCTTTCCCCTGGATGATGTTAATTCTGTTCATATTATGTATGCAGTCATGAATATCATCAGTCATAACTATAGCATTATCATCCAAAGCAAAAAGTTTGATTAGTCGACTGGCAAGATTGAACTCCTTGCACTGGCAAGATTGAACTCCTTGCTCAATTTTATTTTTTATTTTTTTAAAGTTAACAAAATTTTAAAAGCTAACACCATTATAACTTGTCAACTTTATAACTTATAGGAAGCTCTTGAACATTTACGTCTTTGTACATTTCTACATTTTATTCTAATTTAGATATCTTAATATTATCTGACATTTTTTTTGGCAGATAAAAGCTGAACTTGCAGCTTTGGGGGCACAGATTCGAGATGTGAGGATCATGCGCAGAAGCACAGGTGAGAACTCATTCTTTGGCTTCCCCTTCATTTGAAAGGGTGGTGCCAATTTTCTAATGTAAATCACCGCCGCAACAATAAATAATCTTCTCTCATAGTTATCAATAATAAAAAGTTGACCTGGTTTTATGAAAAATATGTATATATATATATTAACACGTTGACTGCCGACCACGAGTTATCTTGTACATTTTGCATGTAATTGAATGGGGGTCGGCAGTCAATGTGTTAAGATGAACATCTTACCAAAAAATGTCTTGACATTAATCGCCAACCTTGTGTCCCCTGTGAAGACTTGAACAGGCAGAATACCAGATAATATACTAAAAGCTTATGACCATGCAAAGTCGAATTCCCGTTTCTCAGGCCCGCATGCATTGGTCATGAAACCCACATGTGCATCCTTTTTATTCGTGATCAATCAGTCAGGAAAATGTTTTTAAACAGTGTGAAATAATTGTTCTTTTTACAAGTTTTTACAAGTTTTCCGATTCATTACTGTACATGTCATTGTTGGTAACTTATGTTGGAACATTTGTTGTATTGCATCTGCAAACTCAGTAAAAAAGTGGTATCAGGCATTCTTTATTGGATCATTTCTGATGAAATAAATCACATGGAATCTTTCAACTAACTTTTATGAACATCTGGTCAGGTAATAACAGTCATTGGCAACTGAAATTTATTTTATTATTAAACCCAGAGATAGCCAATGTAGAGGTGGATGCCTCATTGTCATGTGCCCCAGATATAACATATATATATGTTATAAACCATGCGCTTGCATGATTTAAAAACAATTGGCCTCAGAAAAGGGTAATTGCAAGCCTTGAAATAGGGTGTCTGTCATTTGCAGAATGAGGTCTCCAGATGGGTGAATTTGGTGATCACTAAATTCACCCTCTGGGGACCTCATTCTGCAAATGACAGACACCCTATTTCAATGCTTGGGTAATTGACTTTGCAAGGCCTTGGAACTTTGTTTTTTATGTTCTACTTAAATTCTGGATTTGTTTGTGCTTGTGCCATTTTGATCCTTTCCACCATATAGAAGATTGGTGGGATTTTTCTGATTTTTTTTTTTAGTGGACTGTTGTGAATATTTTGGGGTTCAGAATTTTGTTGACTTCTCGATTATGCTGAATCTATCCATGATTATTAGTATTTTTTTCATCTTGATCGGATTAAATTGATGTACTCAAAATTAAGCAATTATCTTGTCTAGCACATATTGTTGCCTATTGCCTTATGATTATCATTAATTTACAATTATGGGTTAGTTGGGACATGTATACTATTGAGAAACATTTATTCCCAACACTGCAAAAAATATTCTATCAGGTATTTCAACTTTGATGGAATTGACAACAGGGTTCATTGTATATAGATGCGTCAGTTGATAGCACAATTGATTTGAATCATATTTATTTTTGAAGAATAGAGAACCATACTTCTCATTGCTACTCAGTTCAGCAATAAATAATTACATATGTAATGCGTTGGTGATTTCCAAGCCTTGAAATAGGGTGTCTGTCATTTGCAGAATGAGGTCCCCAGAGGGTGAATTTAGTGATGCGACCCCGCATATCGGGCTAGCATCACCAAATTCACCCTCTGGGAAATTCATTCTGCTGAGGTGTAAGCAGAATGAGGTCCCCAGAGGGTGAATTTGGTGATGCTAGCCCACTATGCAGGGTAGCATCACTAAATTCACCCTCTGGGGACCTCATTCTGCAAATGATAGACACACTATTTCAAGGCTTGGACTGATTTCTCCTTTGTTTCAGTTTGTTTACAGTGTACTGTTTGATGTTTTTGTTGGTAGTTTTCATGACTCACATTTTTTTGGCGGATAATTATTGTCATGGTTGTAGCTATGTATCTGATACAACTATGCAGATGTTAATTAGCATTTAACTATATCCAGACTATTTATCTGGACAGGAGGTGATAGGTTATATTATACCCACAAATTTTACTTGTGATAAAATCCTGATTGTAGAAAATCTCATAAATTTGCTTATTTAATATCCAGTATTATTATCCATTCTTCATTATGGGTTAATGCCAAATTAAAAAAAAAATTGTCTTATGAATTGCCTGACCTATCAGTTGGTATATTAATCATTGTTATGTCAAAGCACTAAAAATCATGTTTAAATCCAGTCAGGTAAGTCTGAAATGAATATAGGACAAACCTGAATTAAGCCAAGTTTAAAGTATAATGTAGTATTTGTATATTTTGTGATATTAATAGCAGAAAATTTGGATTTTGTATACAGGTGCCTCACGTGGGTTTGCTTTTGTGGAGTTTGTCAACGTCAATGATGCCCAGCGATGGAAGAATCAAAATCAGGTGTTGTTACAGTGCTTAGTTCACCCCCTCACTAAGCTTAATAAGTATTCATATTTTGTTGGATATCAATGGACACAATGTTGTCATTGCTGTAGGCTATTGTATTATGAACCATGGCCCAGTAATTTAGTCCCCATTATTTAGTATACTTCTTTTTTGCATTGGAACCTAACTTTACCTTTATCTTCAAGAAAGTAGATTTACCATTTAGAACTAAATTTTAACTATGTCATTGTGCAAGCCCTTATCAAAATTATAGTTATATGTGTGTGAAATGTAATGTTTGGCATTTTTTGTGATTAGAAACTGAAAGCTCAGATTTCTGTCAGAAATATATTATAATAAATTCTACCATTAAACACAATGCTAGTAAAATATATTTGTTTAAATTATGGCAATTTATATCAGAAAGTACAAGAACATTTTATTATGTATATGTGTGTCTGTTTTATCTTATAAAATTCAGGCCTCCCCTATTATTGATGTTAAAATATTTCCGATTTCCCATAGAATATTATTTATATAAAGTCTTGCTTATCTGCCAGAATGTATTTTTCTTTAGGAATCGCACATTTGAGACCTTTCACTCATAAGGAAGTCATATGTTTTTGACATTCTTCAAATGAACCTGTATTCAAGGAGTTTGCTCACTGGATGATCATCTTGGAGAGCATGTTTGATTGGCAATCAAGTGCAAGGGACATTGACCTCAAACTTTACTACTTTAGATAGGAAAAATTTATATTTTTATATATTTTTACAGGGTCGTGTCTTTATTAATGGGTTTGAAACTCAAATGCAGTACAGCACCCCAAAAGGCTCTGACGCCTCAGGCAACTTGTTGACAAAGAATGATTGGACTTGTTTCAAAGTGAGTTTTACAGCATTTGTTAATTATCCAATTACCTTGTTTCATAGCTATTTTCAGAGGCAGTCTGTTTAAATTTAAATATCGGTATGTCTGGTTTCCTGGGAATTCTGTTAGAATTTCGATCCCTTCAGCCTTCAACAAATTATTCATCTCAATGTAATACTTAGCTGATAATCCAGACATGCTGTTGAGATAATCCTGAAATGCTGTCGGAACTTGGATGTGTTCAATTTTACTTTCCAGTAAATCATCTTTCGATCTTAAATAGGATAGTGGTCTGTGCATTCTCCAACACACCTCCTTTTTATGTTTACCCATACCATAGTATCGTAAACATAGTGTCGTTGGCCGGATTGACCACTCGTCGTTCGTCCGTCTGTCTGTCCGTCCGTCTGTCCATAGACACTTTACGAGTAATGCGATAACTCAAACATTTTCTATCCAATCGGAACCAAATTTTGTATATGGGTTTCTCAGCCCAAAATACAGATCAAGTTCAAATTTGGGTTTGATCCGAGTTTTTGTTACAGTTATGGCCCTTTTACGACTTAGAATTCACGCATTCTGCCATAACTCAAACAATTTTTATCTGATTGGAACCAAATTTGGTATGTGAGTTTCACAGCCCAATATACAGATCGAGTTCGAATATGGGTTTGATCCGATTTATTTTAAAGGAGTTATGACCCTTTTTTTTTTAATTTAAATTTTTTTTTTTTTTTTAACTTATATAATAATAAGTAAAAGTAAAAAAATGTCATTGACTCTTTCATTTGTTATGTTTACCCATACCATAGTATGGTAAACATAGTGTCGTTGCCCGGATTGACCACTCGTCGTTTGTCCGTCTGTCTGTCCGTCTGTCCGTAGACACTTTACGAGTAATGAGATAACTCAAACATTTTCTATCCGATCGAAACCAAATTTTGTATATGGGTTTCTCAGCCCAAAATACAGATCGAGTTCGAATTGGGTTTGATCCGAGATTTTGTTACAGAGTTATGGCCCTTTTTCTACTTAGAATTTACGCATTCTGCCATAACTCAAACATTTTTTATCTGATTGGAACCAAATTTGGTATGTGAGTTTCACAGCCGAAAATACAGATCCAGTTCGAATATGGGTTTGATCCGATATTTATCAATGGAGTTATGGCCCTTTGACGTAGAATTTCTGCATATTTTGATAAATCAACCATTTTTCAACTGATAAGAACCAAATTTGGTATGCGAGTTTCTCAACTCAAAATACAAATCGAGATTGAATATGGGTTAGATCCAACATTTTATACCAGAGGTATGGCCCTTTTTCAACTAAGAATTGAACAGATAACCATAGCAGTCAACAACTAATTGATTACCAGCACCAGCAGTAAAACTTTAGCTCTGTAAGAGACAAGCAGTATCTGAGTTATTGATAATTAGAGTTATTTTTAGACATTAGTGTGAGGAGAAATCAGCTATGTTTTTAGGGACAGGACACACACAGGCTTACAGGCAGTAGCTCTATCTAATTAATTTGCACTCTTACTCTGGTTATTGTAAACTCTCTTAACCCAAGTATCCCATGTCCTGGCCACCTTTCACATTTAACCCAAGGCTGTGGTGGTTTAGCTGTACCAGTGTATTCTCTTATATAAATGCTAGTGACCCATAAATTCAAATAATTTGTGTTATGTACTAGTACATTTGTCTATAATAGTACATAAAAGTATACTCTATAATTCAACACCAAAACTCTCAGTTATGATTCCAATCATAGTAATTTACTATCGCCAAGGGATGGGTTAACAGCTGCCGATCGTGATCGGCCTCTCGTTTTCATTTAGATATTGATGATTATGATACAAGTTGAAAAAAAGGTTCCCAATGTGTCCCTTTAATTTTCATTTAGATATTGATTAGAGCTGAAACGGTTGACCCATTCTTCTAACCGGTTAACCATCGGGGTTAACCGGATTTCAACCGGTTAACCGCTAAATATCTAGCGGACTTCTCTCACACTAATTATGTCGACATTATGCCATGCTCCAGGGACAAACCTAGGTGAGAAGTAGTAGCTGAAATAAAGACCTTATTCACGGCATTTAACGATATTCAAAAACACGCATTCCTTGTTCTTTTGCTGGCTCTCGTGATGGGGAATGAGCAAGTGAAATTTGTGAATGGCAGGAGAGATCGCTTATTTGCCGTGATCAGCATATGTTTGGGCATTTGTAAAACGAGTAAAATAGTATGGGTATTGGTAAAACGAGTAACAAAACTATATATTAAAGATCTGTAATATATCATTATCATCATTGGTATATCCTCCAATGCATTATATATAAAGACAAGAAAGTAATAACTAGAGAACAAAAAGGAAGGTCAGTTAGGTCAGACTCGCAGTCCTATTCAGTATTCGAACTATTCGTGTGATAGCGGACACAAGTGTTGGGAGGTTATATAATTTACGTTTCGGTTTCGGTTTTAGTATGCAATCACTTAACATATAGCAATTACTGCCAAATTGAGTGTTAATTAGTCCCACAGGCACAACCAGTTACAGAGTAGCATGGAGCATCAATTTCCTTGATAAAAGGGAAGATTATTGAAGAAGTTTTGGGTTGCTTCAACTACGATGTCTGTTTGAGTCACTCAATTGAATTGATCATATTAAATCACAACACGGAGGAAGAACGGGAAGAGTGAAGACATTGTGCAGCTGATCTCAATCTTCAAACTTTGTCGACTTACATAGTTTTTATAAACCCCACTGTAAAACAGTTTTATATATAGTATGACTGTATGTCGTGGTGTGGTTCCAATTTGAATCCATGTTGCTTCGTGCAGTATTAACTATTAAGTTACGAAAGCACGCATTGCCACACAACGTCACTTTTACGTTGTCACTTCCTTGTGTGCATTCAGAATTGATACACAGTGACTGCACACGTGCTTTTGTCGGAAGAAAACTTCAAAGGGTCGGAATTGATTGAAGGTCGCCGACACTTCCAGGCAGTTCGAGAATTGCTACTAAGTATCTGATACTACCGCGTGTACCAATTAATGCTTGCATTGCACTCTACTATCGGTGACACGGGATTTAGTATTAGTTTTGCATCATTTAACCTAATATTTTGAGGATTATTCACGTTCACATTCAACTGACAACGGGATGCGGTTACGTCCGGTTCATTTTTTTCTAACCGGTTACGTCGCTAACCGGATGCTAACCGGTTAACCGTCTAACCGTTTCAGCTCTAATATTGATGATTATGATGCAAGTTGATAAAAAGGTTCCTAATGTGTCCCTTTAATTTTTTTAAATAATTAAAAAAAAAAAAAAATTTAAGTTAACAAAATTTGAAAAACTAACACCATTATAACTCTGCCAAGGGTACCTCGAATCACCACACCAAATTTGTTTAAATCAAATAATCTGATAAAGAAGGCTATGGTATCTAATTTAAAATAAAGATTCATCAATAAACATCACATGATATTAACAGTAGACATGGACATCTGTGCTGCAGAGTTATATCTTCAGATGGTCTGAAGTCAGTATAATTGTTATTGGTTTAATAGAGAGGTCAGTGTTCAACATAAACAATTCCTGTGATTTGTTGACAGCTCTGCTATATAATTGATATTAATGGGGTAAGCACTGAGGTGGCTTACCTGTATGCTATATTGTTGGTAGAATTTGACACATTATTATTGTAAACTTAAAATTGGACTCTCTTAACCCAAGTATTCCATGTCCAGGTCACATCTTTCACATTTAACCCAAGGCTGTGGTGGTTTAGCATTACAGATCCTGTACCAGTGCATTCTCTTATATAAATGCCAGTGACCCATAAACTCAAATAATTTGTGTTATGTACATTTGTCTATAATAGTACTTAACAGTATACTCTATAATTCAACACCAAAACTCTCATTTATGATTCCGATCGTAGTAAATTTTTATCGCCAAGGGATGGGTTAACATCTGCCGATCGTGATCGGCCTCTCGTTTACTTTTGTGCTTTATTTAGCCAACTTGTAAAATAAAAAAATACGTTTTATACACAATAGTTCACACACAGTGCATTCTGGCTGCTATCCCAGAAGAATAGAATGGCATTTGGTTATCTTGTTCCCACGTAGCTGGTTCTACTCATATGGTCGATAAGTCAGTGTTAACTTATCTGAACATTTCCCACCAATGAATAGTAATTTTTGTTATCTGTGGTCTACATATAAATAATTGACCATTCCAATGTTTTATTTATAAGTGGTGGGACTAAGAGATCCCATTTAGTAAAGAAAGGTTAAGTGTCCTTGAAGTGTCTATTGCTCAAGTACATAATTTATGCTTTATAGTTTTGTTGAGATATAGGAAATATTTTTTGTCAAAGAAAATTAATTTACTTCTTCCAGACATTTTCCTGTTGTTTGTGTAGTCAGATCCTGTAATTACTGAGAGTGTACAAGTAGAAACTGAAACTGAATTTTAAATAAGACAATTTTCGAATCTATTGATTTTCATTTCAAGAAACAATCTTTAATATTCTGTTGTCATAAAACATCACACTAATTAAAACAAAAATGAAACATGAAAGTTGATGGCTAAATGGATTCTAATTTAATGTTAGGCTAACTTGAATGAGATTGGAAAATTGTAAGAAAACATTTGCAACAGTTTAGCATGGCAGGTTGATTTTTGGTGTGCAATATATTTGGCATTTGTTTTCTCTTGTTTTATGTATAATTGAATTTCTTAATAGCTTGTGTAGGACCAGTGTTCACAAGATCGTGAACTGTGAAATAGTCCATTTCTCCCAAAGTCCCTACCCCTGACATTCAAAGGTAAGTGCACAAATGAGGTGATGCTGTCAACTTCATGGTTAATTGATTGCTAACTAAATATGTCTGTTTTTTTTAACCATTTTAGTGCTCAGGACATAATTTCAAGAGGCGAAACTTTTGTTTCAAGTGTGGCATGTCGAGAGAGGGTATGTCTTGAATATCACATGTTTCTATGTTTGGATCAAAGATGCTACATGGTCTTGCAATGATATATTGTCATTATCTCATCTAGAGTCTATATGTCAAGTTCATCCAACCGTATGATGATAGTTAAATTCAAGATGTGCTTGACCTGTTGAGGCATACCTTGATTCTTAATCTAAATGAGGTTTTATGACCTCGACATATCAATTGTTGGAAAATAATTTGTTTCAACCAGGCAATACATGGAACAAACGGATATTGACTTTTTAAATTCTCAACAGGTTTTTTTTAGCAACTACAGGGACCAGATATGGGCTTCATTCTCAATGGCAAATAGTCAAATTTTCCTTATTTTTATACGCCCTTTTGAAAAAGTAGTATTAATCAGTCCATCTGTCCTGTCCATCATTCGTACTGTCCATCCATTATAAATTTCCTGGTTTCTGGTTTCTGACCAATAACTATAGTTTGGATTATCTGATCTGAACCAAAGTTGGTATGTGTATTTCCCAGCTAAAAATACAGGCCAAGTTCGAATATGGGTTCCATCCAATTATTTTTATATGAGTATGGCTCTTTTTAGACTTAGAATTTGACCGATTTCATAACAATTCAGTTTCCGACCGATAACTCTTGTTTGGATTATTTGATCTGAACCAAAGCTGGTATGTCTGTTTCCAAACTTAAAAATGCAGGCCAAGTTCGAATATGGGTTCTGTTAATTATTTCCACATGAGTTACAGTCCTTTTTCGACTTAGAATTTGACTGCATTCTGGTATTGAAATTAGGGGTATATCAGATATTCTTTGTAAGCTCAAGTTCGAATATGGGTTCCGTCCAATTATTTGTATATGAGTATGGGACTTTTAGACTTAGAATTTGACTGATTTCATAACAATTCAGTTTCCGACCGATAACTCTTGTTTGGATTATTTGATCTGAACCAAAGCTGGTATGTCTGTTTCCAAGCTTAAAATGCAGGCCAAGTTCGAATATGGGTTCTGTCCAATTATTTCCACATGAGTTACAGTCCTTTTTCGACTTGGAATTTGACTGCATTTTGGTATTGAAATTAGGGGTATATCAGATATTCTTTGTAAGCTTAAATTTGTTATTGTATTTTTGCAGTAGTACAATTCGAAATGGCCAAAGAGCGTATTTCCCCATGCCCAAACGATACTCTTGTTCTCAATTCATAGAACTCTCTTGGTTCGGGAACAAAATATACGACTACCCCTGTATCAAGAAAATTTCCCCGTCAGGGACCACATCCAGAAAATGTTGCTGCCAATTAAACATTGACAAGATATATATTAAAATAAAAATTAAGAAAAGTTTGTAAAATACACAAATGTTGCTACTGATACTGTTTTGCCAAATTTTTGTTTAATATTTTGATTAATAGAAATTTTTTAAACAAGGTCTGTTGACAAATTCATTTAGGCCACATAAAAAAAGGTGTTTGTTTCTCAAGGATTTTTTTTTTTCAAAAGTGATGAGGGAGGCAGGTATATGTTATTATTATTTATTTCAAATTTTTCAGATGAGGGAGCCAGGTTTTTGTTTTTTATAATTTTATTTTAATGATACCCTGTAACAAAACACTCCTTATTCAAATTTATCATATAACATGGAAAGCCTTAGGTGGTGGACAGAGTACATGCAGCTATATGATAACAGATCTGAAATGGGAAAGTATCTGAAAGTTTGAAACTATATTCCATTTGGGAAGGAATTTATATATGCAATTAGAAATGATATAGAAGCAGACAAATTTTATTATTTTTTAATTTTTGCCTTTTGAAATCCAAGTGTTCTCATTTCATTGAAACACACAAAGTCTCTCGATAAATCATCTCTTCTTGGTTTGCTGGTGTATGTTGGAAATGCGGTACTTCTTCATTAGAATAGAAGTTCAAAAGCGTTTTTTTTAAAATACATGAATCACCAGCATAATTTGGAACTGTAACATCAATGTCATCCTTTTTTATAATTATTTCGAGTTGTATGTATCGACCGAACATCCGAACGTTGTTGCAACATCAGAGGCATTTAACTGTTCATCAACACAATAAAAATCCGATGTTTTCAATTTTGAAACGCGAACTTGAAACAGTGTGAAAAGTGATTTCAGAATTGTTCGCCGGAGTTTCCTCTCGGTATTCAGTAAGAATTATCCGTTTGTTTTCGTCAATAACTTTCTCCCGAAGGAATTGAAAATAATGTGTATTAGGGCATGGTATAACTGTCCATGGTACAATGTGTTGAAGAGGTGCTCCCAGCTTCTTTCCAAACACGGCAACATTTATTAGTTACGAGCGTGGCCATTTTTCATACCGGAAACAACGAGGAGGTGCGCTCGATCTCGCAACCCGGAATCCGGTGTACTTTTACAACCAAAGAGGCATAACTCTATATACTTACATTGCTTTCATCCTGCCAATCTTAACAGTGAAAATTGGGAATGGGCGGTAGGGTAGTAAGCTTATTATAAGCCGGCGATAAAAAGTGCCAATGCGCACAGTTTTTTAAGACGCGGCGGTCCTTGAGAAACGAAGTTGCATTTTTATGTGGCCTTATATTATGTGCGAATCAAACATGAATTCTCACAGGTCTTTTACACAACAAATCTGATGACAAACCATTATCTACAAATGGTTTGTCATCTGTGAGGAAGGAATAAGATTGGATTTGTGATTAGCATTACGTAATCTTGAACCAAAACAATATTGTGGTCAACAGCGCTTTTTTTAATAGGACTTTTTTTCACTTTATTTTGGTCATTGCTCAGGAATCTTAGTATCTGAGATGTGCGCTGATGCAAAAAGTGTTACTCATTCAAATGTTTTGTCATATTGGAATTTAAATTATTAGTTGCACTGCAGAGGCATAATGCTAATTCAGAATGCATAAACACGAGTGTGTTACAATAGGGGCTTACCAGGGGTGGGGGGGACCTTTCTATACTAAATGGATTCTCACACTCGGTCAAAAAAGTAAACCGGAATGGTCGATTATTTATTTGGAGGGGTGTTCATGATAAATTAGCAGATAACAGTAAGACGAAAAGATCATACAAGTGTAGAAGGATTCTTATACATTTATGGTAAAGGTTCAGATAATATGTTCAACAAAATAACCTGTTGAACTTACTCTTTTCTGAACATTTCTTATGGCAACTACTTGTCAATGAGTATATAGTATAAAAAGGGTTAAATTAACCATATGTTTGGTCTTTCCTCCACCTATAAAACTGATTTGATGTGGCCCAGTGGCTAAAATGACTGTAAACCCCAATAAGTCAAACCTAGTGATAGACTACTTATTTGACGAGAATGCATGTGGGCTTGTGGTTAACCTGTCTGACATTTTAGCTCAGGGTTTCATTCAATGGCTTCAATCACTGTTCTGCATCCATTCATACATTCTTATTTTTTGCAGAATCAGAGAGGTGGGAAGAAGATGGATATGACCAAATTGGACATAACCCATGCAACAGTGAGTATTAACACAAAAATAATTGTTAATGAGTAAAACCATACCAGTAGCACAGTGCTCAGTATCTGTTGATCCCGAGTTTGAACTCATTTATGATTCCCAATTTATCAAAGATGGCAAATGATATCTTGCAATATCTCTATAAGTGGGGATCGACATTGTTTCGATGAGTCATTTACTTACACAGAGCTTTCCGATGAATGGCAACAAGCCATATTTCCGACTAAATCCTGAAAAATTACCCATAATTCTGCTGTGGTTAAGGAGTTGATTATTTAGAGCATTACTGTATATTCATGTATCACAATGTGATATCCACATGTGCAACAGGTTTCATCCAGTCATTGCAGTCCAGATTAAAATATCTTTAGAATTAAGCCACCTTGGAACATTAATAAACCTTGAGCAGTGGAAAGCCACCTTTGCAGTGGATACTCTGTACTGTGCACTTGTTTCATTTATTGTATTGTAGTCATCTTGTTTATTTTCACATTGCAAATGTTTAACCCTTTCTATACTAAACATTCACTGATGAGTAGTTCCATAGGAAATGTTCTGATAATAAATTCAACAAACGACCTATTAGGCTGTTGTTTTGAACTTATCATCTGAATATTTCCCACCAATGAATATGAATAATTCTGCTATTTTATTATCTGTTTTTCTGCCTATTGTTTGCTTTTATTACCTGATCATGCTTCCAAATGAATATTAGACCATTCCAATGTATACTTTTTTTAGAATGATATGAAACACTCCGTAGGGTGATCAAGTAGAAATGGATGATAATATTGCTCAAAGTAATTATTTTTACAAATATTAAATCCAAACTGACAACAAACACTGTCATTATTACATATTAATTAAATTCAGTGACTCTCGATAGCGAAATCATTTTCGTTACTTTATCGCTGATAGTTGCGTCCCGAATCGGGAAGTAAATATTTACAATTGAGCGTAGTTCACATGATGTTTTCTGTGGAGTGGTACGGTCGATTTGCTTCAGATTTTCGATGATGTAGTAGAATGCTACATTCCTCCTATCGGCATATATATATATCTTTATTATTAGTATAGAAAGGGTTTATGAGATAGCTCTATTTATTTTCCAAAGCATTGCTGCTCCGAGGACTGGATGGCTTAACAATGGAAGAATCTATCATAACTGCTCTGACAAAAGTAACAGGTCACACAGTGAAGAATTGTTCAGTCATCAGAGACCATACTACGGGTGCCTCTCGGGCGTTTGGCTTTCTAGAGATGAACACCAGTCAGATCGCCATGACAGTTCTCAACACACTTAGTGCCATGTCACCACCATTTGAGATTGACGGCAAACAAATGATAGTCACATATGCCAAAAACACTTTCTCCACAGTGTGAGTTATCTGTTATCCGGAACTTGAAGCATGTTAACTTATTTTAGGTAAATGGTTCTGTACAGCAGTTATTCCAGTTACTCCAGAGTACCAGATATAATGAGCTGTTGCGTTCCATAGGGTTATCATGTTATACTGTAAACTTATCAAGCAAATGAATCAGTTGCAAGATTTAGATTTATAGAGGTTTTGATACGATGACCAGAATCTGAAGACACTTTCCTTGAAGTCCAAAAATGTGAGGATTTTGAGTTTTTGGGGTTTAAAATTTCTAAATATTCTCACACTGATCAAATCTTGGTTACCCATATTTCCGCCAAAGGAAGCCCTCACACTGAACTATATGGATAGATGTCCTGCGTTTGTAAACCATAGCAGAAAAGGGTTAACTTTTTTGGTCGCCTACGGTCATTCACGGTCTGTACTCGGCTTGCCCCGGAATCAGTCACGCATGCGCAGTCCCAATATAATTCACTGTACAGATTGAATTAGCCAGTTTATTTTTCTGCTACCAACCTAACGGATCTAAGGGAGTATTTTTCCGAATTTGTCGTTTAACAATAGCGACAAATTCATTTTATCGATACAATAATTACTGGTCGCCTACGCGTTCGTTTTTATAATTATCGTTTCGATTTCACGGACCGTTTCGTTTCAAACATATAATGGTTCGTGTTTTTCGAACAGGCGGCGAACTTAAAAACAATTTATCGAATATGAAAATCAGCATTTCGCCATAATTAGCCGCCATTTCAAGGCCTTACGAGGCGCACAGATTATTGTGAGAAATACATCTATGGAATTATTATAGCACCTATAAGGTATGATAGAATTTGTCAGATATCAAAAATGCCACGTGATTCACCGCCGGAAGTATCCTAATTTCGTGGGAATTATTTTGACGTTTTAATGCGTGGAAATTTATTTAGCAATAATTCCATCGCTACTGACGCTATCTCTTGTCATGTTATGAACAACGTGCTTTCACATAATACTATGTTGTTTTATGTTTCAATACAAATGATCCAGATGTGTTAATCACGTTTGACCTTGAAGTTGATTACAATCTACACAAGGATACTGACAGTTGATTAGATCTTGGTTTATCAATGTCATATGCATAACAATAACTTCATATGACAGTAGTACCGTCGGAAGTATCCTAATTTAGTGGGAATTATTTTGACGTTTTTAATGCGTGGAAATTTATTTAGCAATAATTCCATCGCTACTGACGCTATCTCTCGTCATGTTATGAACAACGTGCTTTCACATAATACTATGTTGTTTTATGTTTCAATACAAATGATCCAGATGTGTTAATCACGTTTGACCTTGAAGTTGATTACAATCTACACAAGAATACTGACAGTTGATTAGATCTTGGTTTATCAATGTCATATGCATAACAATAACTTCATATGACAGTAGTACCGTCGGAAGTATCCTAATTTCGTGGGAATTATTTTGACGTTTTAATGCGTGGAAATTTATTTAGCAATAATTCCATCGCTACTGACGCTATCTCTCGTCATGTTATGAACAACGTGCTTTCACATAATACTATGTTTTATGTTTCAATACAAATGATCCAGATGTGTTAATCACGTTTGACCTTGAAGTTGATTACAATCTACACAAGGTCAAGAATACTGACAGTTGATTAGATCTTGGTTTATCAATGTCACATGCATAACAATAACTTCATATGACAGTAGTACCGTAGTGCTACGAATAAAATCTCAGCCATGTCATAGATGTATGTCGATTAATAGCTACCTTGTATATAGGTCTAATGAACAATAGCTGCGATTATACACCAGCCGGTTCAGCAAGCCGGTCTGAACCGGTGGGCTTGTAAATTTCTGAGAAGGATCCAGGGATGTTTTTCTACCTGTTACAGGTTTGGGCGCTCAAACTCTGGAGACCCTGGGGATAGTAATTATTCAAGTTGGTTCTCCATTATTTCAACGAATTTTTCTATAATTCAACAACTAAACATGAAAATCGGATAAGATATAGAGCCTTTATTTGCACCATCTCTGGATCCTCCCCAGGTAGTATTTCTCGGTCGGATCTCTTCTCGGGCAGGAACAGTTCACGCTCCCCCGATTATGCCTCGGCATTAAATCAATTAGTGGGGAGGTGACCGGTTGAGCCATCGCCGGAATGGGCCTCCCTCTAGTGTTTTGTCGTCCATTATGGACATTGCAGGTCGTTCCGACGCTAGGGCAGGGAGCGACATGCTATCCTTACACCCCAAGGCGTCTGAGACTTTCGATGACGACCCGTCTGCGCACAATACGTCAGACTGTGGGTCTTTTCGGTCGTCACAGTCTGGCATCGGTAAGGCAGAAGCTGCGGATAGTGATTTCCTATCCACGGATTATCTCATCTATAGGCTTCTTCCTACTGAACTATGAACTCTCAAGCCCTCCTGGCACGCCCTGCGCACTCGTACCACCGTCTTCAAAATGCATCGAGAACTCGATCTATCTTACCTGTGATATACATTTCATAGGTAAGGTACACGACCCGCGACTGACACACTGGTCAATAGACTTCACACATGAATGAAGCACATTTACATGGAAAGCATTTCTCTTGTCACGTGCCACAACGACCCTGCCAATGGCCTGGCCGACAGAGTACATCTCATGGCTCTTCATCAGGGTTTCCGCCAGGGGGAAATAAATGAGTCCGTATTGGAGAAAGACATAACGCGACGGGACGACCATGGTTCGTTCTGTCGGGCGAAAATTTTGTTATTTGACACTTAAAAGTAGCCATTTCCTTGCACCTGAGTGTCCCACAAAGCAACCCAAAGCTACATATATTATGCAAGTCGATCATTTCTGTGGGTGCATTAATTCTGTTGATGGTATACAAATAATTAATCATGTAATTACGTACGTATAAGACTGCCGTCTGATTGAATACTCTATAAATAACGAGCTACGAGTTACAGTGTTTACACATTTATAACTTAAATAAGATATAATGAATATAAACACTAAAAAGCATCTACGCATTGACCAATAATACCACGCAAGGAGAATTGAATAAATTATTTTTTAGAATTTCAAGTAGCGTCCGTGGAAATTAAACTGACAGGATTATGTACATGTATTCTGTCAATCGTAAAACTCTTTGTGCGCTGTGACGTCATACTGCAGGGTTTGTCTGGAGTATATTTTTATAGCGGCGAAATACGAATGGTAGCGAAGTCTTTCACTCGGAGCGCGTAGCTTGTTCAATAGTCTGTATAGGCCAACAACTGACGATCGACCGCAGCTATAGAACAGAGTTTTAGCCAACGTTTTATAAAATATAATTGAGTTTCGGCTGGAAATGTGAACATGTGCGTCGTTGATTGTGCTTGGGGAACCAGGCGGGACAACGAAACTATAATTGACTGTACTTTGACTTTATCTCCATATTGGGGGGAGGGTATGTGTTTGTGTTTATCCTCCATGCGTGTAATATGGCTCAAATGAATGGTGTTGTCACTATGAATTCGCGCTATAAAGACAGGACAGGTTCCGTATTATTGTGAAATAAATCACTTTGGGATTTTGTTGAGTATGCATGGCAATATACGCATAATAATCAACACACGTAGAGAATCACATGTTTTTTTCAGGAACTTCACTGACATCGAACTCAAATGATAATACAGCAATAAGATAAATGATCAACATTGAGTAGTTTCATCCACGAAAATCCCGTGCATAAAAATGTCCCGACTCAGCAATTGGGTGTTCTTTGATCCAATTATGTAATTGTACGATAGGACGGGGTCTTCGAGTCTGAGTAGTTTCATCCATGGAATCCCGTGCACAAAAACATCCGTACTCAACAGTCCGGCATTCTTTGATGTTACCGCGACATGTATTACGCTGTATCTAATGTCGCTATTTGACCCGCTTTTTCACCAGTATTCTGTTTAAACACCGAACTCCCGTTGCAGCCAAAATTTGTTTACGACATACTGCTACTGACATTTGGTACATGCATGAATCAAACAGATCATCTGTGAGGGGAATGGGTCCGTGTGACGGACCCGCAGCCGGCCTGGCGGAAACCCTGTCTTCATACTCCTATTACCAATATCAATTTGATTATCTGGCACAGGGTAATAAAATTAACAGGGCACTGCACGCCTATAGACAATAGACAATAACGCGGGCAAAGACGTTTGCACTGTCCATCTCAGCTTTCTAGGAAGCTCATTGACTAGCGTTATAGACCTTTCCTTGTAGGCAGGGGACCACCCAGTCCGAGTGGATCCCAACCCCATGGCACCCGATCATAAGGGCCTGAAACCATGCTGCCAACTCTGCGCGCTTCGGTATATGCCGGATTTGTCCTATCAACATTCGACAATAAAACAGGCAAAGACGTTTGCGCTGTCCAGCTCAGCTTTCGAGGAAGCTCATTGACTAGCCATCAAACCTTTCCTTGCAGGCAGTGACCAACCCATATGAGGGGATCCCAACCACATGGCACCAGCCGCCCAATCATAAGGGCCTGAGACCATGCTGACAACTCTGCTCGCTTCGGTCTATGCTGGATTTGTCCTATTTTCCTTAAACATGCCTTCAACAGGACCACTTAGGTCGGGGGAGCTCCTCTCCATCATGGCTCTTAAAATTCAATAAGTAACAACATTATAAAGGGATGTGTGTCCTTTACTAGGAGGATAAAAATTTTCATTTGTTTCCTTCAGCGAGCCATTTTGGGGGGGGGGGGGGTCTTCCCCTAGTTTGCTGCATGCCTCACACTAACATATCACACACCTAGGTCGTTCTGCTGCATGTTTGGGGGGGAAAGTGACATGATGTTCTGGGCAGAGGCTCAGAACTGAATATTCCGTATGGTGACAATTTACCCGTGGTTATCATCTGATTACATTGTACATCATTTGAACTGATTTCAGTTGTCAAAGAGCCAAAGGGCCTTCTGCAATGATCTCATTATGACTTATAGATCACCTTGATATATATTTTTTATATCATTTTTATATATTTATATCAGTCCTTCCCAGGAGACGGGAGTGATTGCTCTCGCACCCGTATGCACTCGTAATTTTCAATTCACTGGTGCTAAAATTCGCGCCCGTCCTTCTTCACAAAATACTAATGGAGAATGTAATTGTTGGTTCAATATTGACCTATTTTAAGGTTTATTTAGATGCTTTAACATCTCAGTGCAACTATGGCATATTTAAGTGTAACTAGACATAGGTCTATTCCACAATGACTTTTTGTTTGAGCAAAAACCCAACTTACATGTACAATTATGGTATCGTATGGGTGCCATATTACACCCGTCTTCTGCATTACGGGAGCAAATAAATGCTCTCGGTGTGTTTTCCTCATGGGAAGGACTGTTTATATACTCGTAAGATTTGTATCACAGGGTTTCTGTCGGATATCTTGTGATGCATAGGTACCTCAGAGACATGTGATCAGTAGAAGAAAAACAAGGAAGCTGTTCTAAGAACGACAGGGGGCATGACCACCTTGCAAGATGCGTGGGTGGGGGCTCCCTCTGTTCAGATGGCTTGACTCCATTATCGTTGTACAACCTGTTTGGCCTAATGGGTTCTCAACTCAATCCCTGTGCCACAAATTTGGCATCAGGTTCTCTGGCTTTTTCTTTGGCGAATAGCAGTTAGTTAACTTTGGTTGTCTCGCCATCGGCGGAGTGGGCCTCCGTCTGTGCAGGTCGTTCTGTCGCTAAGGCGGAGAGTGAGTTAGTCTCCTTCCTTCATGATCCTGCATCATGGGACCTTGACGGGTGGGACCTTAGAACAGACAGCTGAAGAAGACGACACAGAGAAGAACGAAGAGTTTCTTCTAACATTATACTTGCTCGGTTCGCTCGCAACTATGCATTGGATGGCACCTCATGGGATGTTTATTTCAAAACAAGGGGGGCGGTACACATTTGAGCAATATAGCACTCTTAACTATATGAGTTATTTCACGTAAATAATCCTAACAGATTCATTAACGTGTTCATATATGGTACAATCTGTTTTAGAAGAGTACCTTTACTCAAAATTTGGCTATTAACTTTATTGCTCGTGCCTCCTCCTGGGCTTGCATTCTAATCCATATAGTTCAGTGTGAGGGCTTCCTTTGGCGGAAATATGATATTTTTAAAAATATAATATATATTTCCTTAAAGAAAGCCTGAACACTGAACTATCATAGGGCCCTCCCATGGCGGTGCCATTCCCAACCCCGCGACTCGCCAATCTTCTGATTGAGTTGAAAATAAACTGGCTAATTCAATCTGTACAGTGAATTATATTGGGACTGCGCATGCGTGACTGATTCCGGGGCAAGCCGAGTACAGACCGTGAATGACCGTAGGCGACCAAAAAAGTTAACCCTTTTCTGCTATGGTTTACAAACGCAGGACATCTATCCATATAGTTCAGTGTTCAGGCTTTCTTTAAGGAAATATATATTATATTTTTTAAAATATCATGTTTGTCTCATTGCTGATTTGAACAAATTATACCAATTAATAAGTGTCTCCAAAGGCTTATCGTTTCTTGTCGAACTGTGTATCTCATTATTAAGTAGATATGCCAGATTATTTAGGTCGCTGCCACTCCCTATAATGAAAGATTTTTTTTATCATTGAAACATTCTTTTATTACATCTAGTTGTGATATGTGTTTGTTTTCTTTCAGAATGACAACTTTACAGTATGGACAGCAGGTAGGCTTAGTTGTACATCTGTATGCATTGCAAATCTTATTTCTAACACATATCCTACCACTTTGCCATATTCAGGAATGGGTTAATTATAATTAACTAATTATATCCCCACTCTCGAAGAGAATGGGGGGTATACTGGATAGACCTTGTCTGTCTGTCCATCATTCTGTCAGTCTGGCCAACATCTATCCCTCTGTTTTTCCGTTCCGTCTGTCCGGGCATATACCTCAAACACCAGTTGTCGGATCTAGGGCTTCACGGTATCCACCTTCACAATACCGACTACGGTATTAAATGAAATACCGCTGTATGACTAAATACCGTCAAGAATAATTTTCAAACATTTTGCTAGTCAAGATCCTATGGAACATGCAGTGCGCAATTCAATATTCGCGTCTGAATGCAGTGTCACGCGGACACATGAAAATACGACAACGCAATGCATGTCGCTTGTGATCGTAACACTGTGTGGTGTCATATAATGACGTTGCTTATGCAAAAATAACAGATACTTAATTCACAATTTTTAATTCACAACAAAGCATATTGTTATCGAGAATCAAATTGATACGGCTCTTGGTTCGTTTTCTAAAGAAGTTATACCATGAGGGGATTTAAGTCTAGATTATACTAAAAAGGTTAGGGCGTCTCCAACCAATACCTATTTATCTGTGGTGTCTCGATGATGGATAAACATTAGCAATTAGAAACAATTGTGAGAGTAACGTTTAAATTTCGTAATTGTATGGATGGCGATCATGGTCTAATTATTGCATTGTGTACACTAATTTAAGCTGCATATGAGACGACTATAAACACACATCCATCAGCATACAACATGTTGGCACTGCCTTTGTTAAAATTGCCTTTCGCACTTTGCTGCTGTTATGCTCTGGGCGTCTGGCTGGTTATCGTCTTGTCTCACTGGTTCTCATTCAGTCTCGCTGGTTCTCATTCTCGTTCATTACTTACAAGCACACGTTATTTCCTCGGATTATATCAATTTTTTTGACGTTTGCTGTCGTAAAACCGACTAAAAGAATAAAATATAGCTTTCGGCGATATACCGACTATTCAAGTAATCCAATACCGACTACACGGTATTAAAAATAAAACCGCGGTATGACTAAATAAATAAAAACCACGAAGCCCTAGTTGGATCTGAATGAAATTTGGTATGGATGTTCATTACTATGAGGGCATTCAATTTCTGTTTTTTCCAGATTTTCCGTTTTAGAGTTATTCATCTTTATTTATCTGGAAATGTTGAATTTGTTTTGTCCATCCAAGCAGATATATCCACCACCAGTTGACAAATCTCAATGAAATTTGGTATGGATGTTCACTAAAGCATGGCATTTAACAGAATGTTCAATAATTTTTTCTGGATTTTCCGTTCTAGAGTTATTAATTTTTGTTTATCTGAAAATATTGTTTTTTTGTCCGTCGGAGTTGATATCTCCACCACCGTTTTGACAAATCTCACTGAAATTTGGTATGGATGTTCACTACTTTTAGTGTTCAATTGTTTTGAAAATTGACTGTTCAATAAATTTATTTCCGGTTTTCATTCTGGAGTTATTCATCTTTATAGATTTGCAATTGTTGGTTTTTTTGTCTGTATCTACACCACCGGTTGACGGATATCAATGAAATATGGTATGGATGTTCAATATCATGGTGGCAATCAGTTGAGTGTTCAATTGATTTGTTCATATTTTCATTCTACAATTATTTCTCTTTGTATATTTGAAAATGCTGGGGTTTCCCCATCCAAGCAGATATCTCACCCATACTTTGTTGGTTCAAATTTGCCACCGTGGGTGTATGCCAGCACCGCCAGTGCAATATCTTGTTACTTGCGCCAGTCTATGCTGACGCAAGTAATGTTTTTCGTCTGTCCGGATCTTTGTTTCTTTGTTCGGATGCCCTTCCGCGAATATGTTAAGTCATACCGGAAGTACAGAATGTAAAGAATGCACATGCGCTAATATGAAATTGTTGCACAAATTTTAGGATATGATAGGATAATTTATTTACAATACACACATGAATAATACAATGGCAGTAACGCATAATAAGTAATGCTGTATATTGTTGGGGGTTAGCTTAGCCCCTATCAGGCTGTCTTCCTGCTACCCCCTAAAACAAGTATCACTATAAATAATTGAATAGATGGCTTGTAGTTGTAGATGGCACACGTACAGACTATAATCATATATAAAATTATTTATTTTAAACACCACAAAAAAAGAAAGACCCCCCCTAATATATTCTGTAATATTTTCGGAGATTTTTAATTGGATTTTGATGAAACTTTCCACAAATGATTTGTGGTACCAGAGACAAGAAGTGTGCTAAGCACTGCTGTGAGGTGAGATATGTTATCGTGGACTCAGAGTGTCACTTTTGGACCATTTACAGCCAGTAACAACTTGTGTGAACAATGCAACACTGGAGTGATTGTCCACTCAACGTCCGTGTTTTGCAACTTTTGAAAAGCACCTCCACCGTTCCATTCAATTCGTGATCAGCCGGCCATAACATAACTCACAGGAAGGTGCCTCACACAGGTTGTGTCTCAGATACCACTAAACATTTGCGTAAGGTTTCGTCAAAATCCATCCAATATCTCATAAAATATTTCCGAATATATCCGCATATAAACTTAATTTGCATTTTTATCGTGTTTTATTTTGGTAATAAATCGTTCATAAAAGAACAATATTGAATTATTGCTTTTTGGAAACCAGAAAAGACGCCATGACATCACATCCTACATGGGCACTCAAAACTCCAGTCAGGATTACATTGATGTCCAGACAGCTGAGACTCGTATTACACGAGCAGGCTAAACCGATCCATCTGCCAACAGCTTCGTGTATTATAAGTAGATATATACCCTGCAAGGAAATTAAGTGGACAATAGTACTGCCCTTTAGAAGCCCATTTTATGTAATTTGAAACTTGGAAAATGAGTTAAGATCGCGTCTAAAAGATGCTTGCGGAATCTTCTTTTTTTTTCTTCCGAAGAGACAGTGATGTGCGAACATATTTCTGGAAAATATCTTCGATGTTCAAAACAATTCCAAAAGATGCAGACGCATATAAATCATGTCCGGCCAAACAGCCCAGGGCATGGTTCTATTGAACACAATTTTACTGAGAAATGTGTATGTGGAAACATGGATTATTAAAATGCCTTATTAATTAACTGGGAAAACAAGCTTTCTCATTTTCATCGCAATAGACATTTTGATGATGCACATCTCATTTGTCCTATATACCTTTTATGTTCCTGAAGACTGGTGATCAGTCGCTGCATGCATACATTGACACATTGTTAATCAAAGACTAGCCAATGACCTCGTGTCTTTTAGTTGTGTCGGCATTTGAAATTGACTTTGATGTATTTTCCCACTGAAGTGCAATGGAATACACAAATCATTCTAGTCAAACTAGTAATTTAACCCAATTGGTATATAATTGCATCATCGGCAACCAATCGTCTTTCTTCACATACTTATTGTTCTATAAATTAAATCAATTAAATCAAATTACATACAAATTTGTCATGCACATGATGAGCATAGTACAGTTAATTTGTAAGTTTGTGGTCTGCATTACATTTTGGGCTTAATCGTCATAGCTATCTTATGAACCGTGTTGTGCTGTGTTCATTTTATTGTATTCTTTTTCTACTTCAGTGCAGAATAACAACTACTAGTTTGAAATATTAATTTCTCTTTCCGGGCACGTAATATTGTTGCATTGGGCCAAAAAAAATAATAATTGTTTGCCCACTCCCTACATACAAAGGAAAAGCCCCCTGCTGGAAATTTGTTATCAGCCTGATGGACTTGAAATGTAATTTTTTACTGATAAAATTCATGTTGAAAACAAAGTAAAAAAATTATATTTAGACGACTTACCTAACCAAACTTTTTACATTCTGTAGGGAATTGGCTAGCAAAGATAAATAACAGCAGCCTCGCCTCCTTTGCTTTATTTTTGCCAGAAAAATATTCATGTGATTTTTATTTTAGGCTGCTCAGAATGAACATGACCAGAACCATGACTCAAATTATTACCAGGGAGGTGACTACCAATTTGACAATTACAACCAAGGAAATGAGAATGATCAAAACTATGATTACCAGTATAACCAGTCTTCCACGGGGACAAGTAATACTGAACCTACTCAAAGTGAGTATTTTATTGGTTATATTTGGTAACGCTGTCATTTACTGATAATTATGAGCCGGTCCAGGTGCTACCATGGCCGAGTAACTTTATAACCCTGTGGTGACTCCAGTAGCATTCTATAACATGCACACACCGAGGCGTGTACATGGGTCAGCCATTAATGTCAGCGCCCGATCAGACAGCGTATTGCACCACGACAACATACCTGGACAAATGTTGTAATAGGGGAAGTCGGCATTTTTGCATTCGGATCTTTATTCAGTGACCTCGAATGATTGACACTTTACAGCCTGACAAATTTGGTATCTGACAAGAGTTCTGATTTTTGTCAGAATACCCTGACCAGGTGCGATCCCCGGTCCGCTAGCACGAGAGACCAGTAGCTACCTCTTGGCTGCCGACTTCCCTTATCTAAAAGACAAAATCCAACTAAAATACATAAAAAATAGAGTTTCTGTTTCCCTCTAAAGTTAAAAACATAAATCAGTACATTTTCAATATAGATTCAATAACAGTAAAAAAATTATTCTAGTTAAGAATAGCCATTTAAAAACACAAAATTTAGTTCAAATTTTGGTTCAAAGGTTAATTATATCTCCACTCGGGAAAATATGGGGGTAGAGTGAATTGTGTCTGTCTGACAATGTGATATTGTTTACGTGGATTGAGGCCCAAAAGAGGGTAAAGTTACAACCACCGCAGATCTTAAAACATGTACCTGATAAATATAACAACATTACTGGCAAGGCTTTTTGCGGAAATGTTTTGGTGGGAAAGCTAATGTTGTGGCATTGTTGACTTGGCTTGAGGCCCCAAAAGGGAGAAATATTTTAGCTTTGGATATTTATACATCATTCAGGTAAACTGACCAGTGCAATTGTGACATTATTAATCATTAGTGATCATTTTTCACCCACTGTTCATCAGAGATAGAAATTGGCGCATGGACTAAGTGTTCGGTGGTCGATGACGATGATTTTTCAGCTCTCTCAGTGGAATAAAACAAAGAAAATTTGGGTGATCCCTGCGGGCATTGCTAGGCCAGGGACCTGCCAAGAGGGTGACGTGGGCGAAGAAGTTTCCTTATTCTTGCTCAACTCGCCCTAATTTTGCAGCCGGGCGAAGCTTAAGTCACCGATGAGAATCTGCAAAATATTCATCCTAATTTACTGCCAACATTGATTGAACCCAGTTATCCATTGACAGGGACTTATAAAGCACCATAATTTGTATTAATATATGTATTGATCTGATTTGGGAGCATATTCACACCTGAGCGTTGATTGCAGACAGCTGTGAATACATCATAATGTGTGTACAGTGACTTGTGATTTTGAGATTATCACACATGAAGATTACAACTCATACACCTTACCATGTGTCAGTTCATCACCCCTTTATTAAAGTTTGGCAAAGGCCAGAACAACTTTGAAAACAAATTAATTTTGTAACATATTAATATCTGTACCCAGCTCAGGCACTTTTAATGAGTGAGAATATTCAAGATTTTATTTCGTTTAGCAATTTTTAGCTCAACTTTACTTTGTAAAGTTTGAGCTATTGCCATGGCTTGGTATCTGTCGTCCGTGTGTGCGTTCGTGATTCGTCAACAATTTCCTTTAGCATGGGCTACAGGTCGTACCTTTGGTCGGATCATTATGAAATTTGTCATAGATGTTGACATTGACATGTACCGTATTATCGCGGGTATAAGACCAGGGGGCCTAGGGAATAAATAGCTTGAAAAGGCATGTGTGGTCTTATACCCCGGAAAATTTAGCGTAATTATATCGAACATCTCATTTCTGCATTTTGAGGTATAAATATAACGACAATTACAAGTAATTTTCATTGATAATTTATTGATAAAATAAAAACATAATACACAACAAATAACAACAAAGCAATAACATATAACAATTACTCGAAAACTGGGCAGTTGTCATCGTCGAATCCTGCGAATTCTTGGTCCTGGTCGTCGTCATCCTCGGTGAAGAACTCGTTCGTTTTGTAAACGTAACTTTACCAAAAAGCTTGGATTTGCCCACATTCAGTTTCGGTTTCGCACGTGGTCGATACAGAACACAGTATAAGAATATATATTGGCATAGAAACGTATGTAAAACTTTGTCTAGATAAATTATTTGGGAATTACAATGGGGATTTAAAATATTTAGTTTCTGTTGATGGGAGATAAATCTATACATTAAAACAAGAATGTTGTGTTTCATATGTCAATCAATGGAAAGTGGGCGTTAAATTTAACTGAGAAATCCAATCGCTATTCAGAATGAGAAAACAATACAGCTTATCCGGTTACATAACTTACATTGTGTACATCAATGCATGAAAGGTGTTATATTGATTTATGGTAGGCGTTACTCATGGTAAATTTATGACATTGAATAATTAATTAGGGGAACAAAATAAATTTTAATTCTTACCTCCTGGTATTATAACGAGATCGGTGTCTAGAGCTTCGAGTTTGTCGATGGTGTCCTGGGTCATTGCACATATGGACATGGCTTACAGTGGAATGACTAAAACAACACCGGACCGCCTTTGAAATGTGACAACAAAGGACACACAAAGCAATGACAGCAGTTTCTTTCCATTGATCTTTTCCGTTGATTGAACGACCGGTTAATAATTGAACACAAACAAGACACAATGTTACAAAAATCTTCTTTATTGTTTTCAAATTTCAAAAGTAATCTAACCTTGAATATAGTTTTTTGTATTCATCTTTTCCATACACTCAGTACGGCACCTGTCACCATCGATGAATGTCAATAATATAGGCCTACCGGCCAGTTATTAATTGAACACAAGAAACAAGACACAGTGTATCATAAATCATCTTTATTTAAATAATTAATTATTACAATAATAGTTAATTATTCCCCGCCCTGCGACCGCACTTCGTTCCGGTCCCCGGTATCGAATAAGACATCCAGAAATTATAATATGTCATAGCTACCGGAACTGTGACCTTTGAACTTCGCGCAATTTGAAATTCGTTGACATTTTTGACAGGTTTTGGGGATACTGGTATATAAACCCGTTTTGGAGGGGTTATGGTTAGGGCTAGGGAGGGGATGGTCTTATACCCCGGAAAACTTACTTCTAGTGAAAATACTGGGGTGGTCTTATGCCCGAAAGTGGGCTTATACCCGCGAGAATACGGTAGATGGGAACGAGTCATTTTGGGGTCATTCGGAAAAAATACATGGCCGCCAGCGGCCATCTTGGATTTTACTCTTTGCATGACTAAATCCAATCTAAATTTCAAAATTCAATCCATTAGCACGGGCTACAGGTCGTACTGTTCGTCAGATCATCATGAAATTTGTCATGGATGTTAATATTGACATGTAGATGGGAACGAGTAATTTTGGGTCGTTTGGTAAAAAAACATGGCCGCCAGCAGCCATCTTGGATTTTACTCTTTGCATGACTAAATCCTTTAGCATGGGCTACAGGTCGTACCTTTAGTCTGATCAACATGAAATTTGTCATGGTTGTTGACATTGACATGTAGATGGGAACGAGTCATTTTGGAGTCATTCGGAAAAAATAAATGGCTGCCAGCGGCCATCTTGGATTTCAAAATTCAATCCATTAGCACGGGCTACAGGTCGTACTGTTCGTCAGATCATCATGATATTTGTCATGGATTTTAATATTGACATGTAGATGGGAATGAGTAATTTTGGGGTCGTTCGCCCAAAAAACATGGCCGCCGACAGTCATCTTGGATTTTATTCTTTGCATGACTAAATCCTTTGGCACGGGCTACAGGTCGTACCTTTGGTTGGATCATCATAAAATTTGTCATGGATGTTAACAATGACATGTAGATGGGAACGAGTCATTTTGGGGTCATTTGGCCAAAAAACATGGCCACCAGCAGCCATCTTGGATTTTACTCTTTGCATTACTAAATCCTTTAGCATGGGCTACAGGTCGTACCTTTGGTCGGATAATCATGATATTTGTCATGGCAGTTGATATTGACATGTAGATGGGAACGAGTCAACTTGGGGTAATTCGGCCAAAAAACATGGGCGCCAGCAGCCATCTTGGATTCTTTCTTTGCATGACTAAACCCTTTAGCACGGACTACAGGTCGTACTTTTGGTCGGATCATCATGAAATTTGTCATTGCTGTCGACATTGACATATAGATGGGAACGAGTAATTTTGGGGTCAATCAGCCAAAAATCATGGTCGCCAGCAGCCATCTTGGATTTCAAATTTCAATCCGTTAGCATGGGCTATAGGCTGTACTGTTTGTCTGATCATTATGAAATTTGTCATGGATATTAATATTGACATGTAGATGGGAATGAGTCATTTTGGGGCAATCGGCCATAAAACATGGGTGCCAGCAGCCATCTTGGATTTTTTCTTTGCATGACTAAACCCTTTAGCACGGACTACAGGTCGTACCTTGGGTCGGATCATCATGAAATTTGTCATGGCTGTCGACATTGACATATAGATGGGAACGATTAATTTTGGGGTCAATCGGCCAAATATCATGGTCGTCAGCGGCCATCTTGGATTTCAAATCTCAATCCGTTAGGTGACACTCCACAGTTTCGAATGATCAGTAGGGGTGATTTTATAGATATAAAGTGCTAGTGGTTTCTGGCACCATTCATGTGGTATGTATATTGAGACAAGGTGGGATATGAATTTGTGTAATTTTAGAAGGTGTTCTAGACTGATGAAAAAATTAAGTACAAGTGACCTTGACCCCACCCATAGACAGCAGTAGCGTTTTCTGCGAAACAGTGGCTCTAGATACTGGGTCAATTTTTTAGCACCCAAAATTTGTCATCTGCATAAAAAATTGATTTTCTGGAAAATTTAACGGCGAAAGTTTGAAATTTTTTCACATTGATGTTGGAAGCCAGAGGCCTTTAAACCAACATAGGTGACCATGCTTGAAAAAATCTGGTATTCGTGCCTCTTGGGTATGAAAATGCAATATTTTGGTCATTTTTTGAATAAAAATCACATTTTCTATCAAAAGATCAAGGGCCATAACTCTTGATAGCCCATATATTATGGAAATTATGTATCAAATTCTGAATGCCTATTCTGTACTAATTTCAGGCATATATATATTGTCTATATGGTTTGGGATCATAATCCAGATAAATTTCAATGAATCTATGGGCCCCCTATTTCTGGGCCCATACCTGTTGAAACTGTGGAGTGTCACCTTAAAGACCAGCAAATAGCACCATTATCATCTGTCAACTTGACAAATATTTACATTGAAAATCATTTTTAGCAAATCTGCTCAGTTAGGAGGAACATTTTATGTTAAATACACCATTCTTCTATGGATATTCCAATACAGGTGGCCTTTAGATATATAAATTGGTGGGGATATGGAGTCTTGGAGCAGTGGGGGGGGGGGGGGGGGGGGGGTGGTGGTGGTGGTTCATGTGTATTGTTATTGATAATTTTTTAGATGATGGGTACTTCTTCATGACATCATGCTCCTTGAATCTTAGCTGACATTGACATTACACAGTATACTAAAAGATTAGATATTCAGTCTTTCTTATTCACAAGTGTGAAATATAATAATTCAGGTTTCTCGGGACATATTTCACTTGACAACATATTGTTCATGTGATGTCATAACCTTGTATAGCTTTCCCTTAATGCTAAATAAGACTTGGAATTGTTTAACCCATGGTTTTGGGAGAGTATTAAAGATAGTAGTTGCATGAAATATTATGTTTTATTTTGATATCTGAGGAAAATATGCATCTCATAATATATTTTATACAACATTTTAGCATTTCAGACCTTTTTCAAGCTATAAATGATGGTTGAATATATACATTTTGTCACTACGTCAAGCATAACGTCATTGGGTTCTGAAAGACCCAAAAGAGGTGAAATCATGGGGGTGCATGTAAATCCCCACCCAATCTTGCTGCCTGTGATTGCAATAACGCATGGGGTGTAATATATCATTTTAAGCGGTATAATGCAGAGAATATGGAGGTGTGGTCCCTATTAAAGATTAATGAAATTGCATTCCCCTTAAGGTGACACTCCATAGTTTCGAATGATCAGTAGGGGTGATTTTATAGATATAAAGTGCTAGTGGTTTCTGGCACCATTCATGTGGTATGTATATTGAGACAAGGTGGGATATGAATTTGTGTAATTTTAGAAGGTGTTCTAGACTGATGAAAAAATTAAGTGCAAGTGACCTTGACCCCACCCATAGACAGCAGTAGCGTTTTCTGCGAAGCTGGCTCTAGATACTGGGTCAATTTTTTAGCACCCAAAATTTGTCATCTGCATTAAAAATTGATTTTCTGGAAAATTTAACGGTGAAAGTTCGAAATTTTTTCACATTGATGTTGGAAGCCAGAGGCCTTTAAACCAACATAGGTGACCATGCTTGAAAAAATCTGGTATTCGTGCCTCTTGGGTATGAAAATGCAATATTTTGGTCATTTTTTGAATAAAAATCACATTTTCTATCAAAAGATCAAGGGCCATAACTCTTGATAGCCCATATATTATGGAAATTATGTATCAAATTCTGAATGCCTATTCTGCACTAATTTCAGGCATATATATATTGTCTATATGGTTTGGGATCATAATCCAGATAAATTTCAATGAATCTATGGGCCCCCTATTTCTGGGCCCATACCTGTTGAAACTGTGGAGTGTCACCTTAGCATGGGCTATAGGCTGTACTGTTTGTCTGATCATCATGAAATTTGTCATGGATGTTAATGTTGACATGTAGATGGGAACGAGTCATTTTGGGGCAATCGGCCTTAAAACATGGGCGCCAGCAGCCATCTTGGATATTTTCTTTGCATGACTAAACCCTTTAGCACGGACTACAGGTCGTACCTTTGGTCGGATCATCATGACATTGACATATAGATGGGAACGAGTAATTTTGGGGTCAATCGGCCAAAAATCATGGTCGCCAGCAGCCATCTTGGATTTTAAATTTCAATCCGTTAGCATGGGCTATAGGCTGTATTGTTTGTCTGATCATCATGAAATTTGTCATGGATGTTAATATTGACATGTAGATGGGAACGAGTCATTTTGGGGGAATCGGCCAAAAAACATGGCCGCCAGCAGCCATCTTGGATTTTACTCTTTGCATGACTAAATCCTTTGGCACTGACTACAGGTCATACCTTTGATTGGATCTTTGTGAAATTTGTCATGGCTGTTGACATTGATCTGTAGATGGGAACGAGTCATTTTGGGGTCATTCGGCAAAAAAAATGGCTGCCAGCTGGCATCTTCGATTTCAAAATTCAATCCATTTAAGCACAGACTACAGGCTGGAGTGTTCGTCTGATCATCATGAAATTTGTAGTAGAAGTTAATATTGACATGTAGATGGGAATGAGTCATTTTGGGGTCATTACATGTAAATAGGAACGAGTCATTTTGGGGTCATTCAGCAAAAACAAATGGCTGCTAGCGGCCTTCTTGGATTTTACTCTTTGCGTAACTAGACCTTTCAACTTTCCACATTCCTAATCACTCATTGACTGTAACACATGAAAGTATTCCCTTTCCAAGTTGAGCTAGTGTCATTGACACTTTCATTTTTTTTATTCATAAGCATTGTTTAAATTTTTATTTTTTTTTCGTTTTCATATGCTGTGGTAAAAATGACGTTCTCCCATAATTATTATATAAATTGCTACCATTCTCTTACAGTTATGTTTGGACATTATTCATAGTTATTAGAGTGATGATTGGAAAATAAAGATTCCATATTTGAACCATTGTGAACATCATTTTAATTTAAATATTACATATCTCCTATTTTTGTTATATAGGTGACTACTGTGCTGGTCAGGTCTAGGCTGGTCCCTGTGTGACTTCAGCATTTCACTGGAACAGAGTGTGTGGGCATTTTTATGTTTACCCATACCATAGTATGGTAAACATAGTGTCGTTGCCCGGATTGACCACTCGTCGTTAGTCCGTCCGTCCGTCCGTCTGTCTGTCTGTCTGTCTGTCTGTCTGTCTGTCTGTCTGTCTGTAGACACTTTACGCATGGTGCGATAACTGAAATATTTTCTATCTGATCGGAACCAAATTTTGTATATGAATTTCTCAGCACCAAATACAGATCGAGTTCGAATATGGGTTTGATCCGAGTTTTTTTAACGGAGTTATGGCCCTTTTTCAACTTAGAATTTATGCATGCTGCCATAACTCAAAAAGAAATTATCTGACCATAACCAAATTTGGTATGTGAGTTGCTCAACCCAAAATACATATCGAGTTCGAATATGGGTTTGATTCGATATTTTTTAATGGAGTTATGGCCCTTTGACATAGAATTCATGAATGCTTCGATAAATCAACAATTTATCAACTGATAGGAAACAAATTTTGTATGTGAGTTTCTCAACTCAAAATACAGATCGAGTTATGGCCCTTTGATTATTTTATTCATCGCTAAAATATATCAAAGATACACAGGTGGCACTGTCTAGATAGTATCTAATAAATCAGGTTCAGGATGCTATGAAGTTGTCTCTCTCTTGTGTCTTCTCACACAGAGTTAGTATCCAGTTACAATACCATGAAGTTGGTTATCTTGTATTGAGTTAATTAACTGCTAGGAGATGTGTTGGCTGTATCAGATATACTTTATACTCTATAAGTATCTCTGGCCATATCATAGGTGGAATGTTTATACTATTATATTTTATATGCATGGTTATTTAAATTTCATCTTAAAGGCATAATCTGGTTTCATTGTTTAATAGCATTACCATTGGAATTTTGTTGGTTTCATTGGAAGACAACTTTGGTTTTCAAAGTTTTAAAAACTTGAGAGCTCTGTATCAGTCTATGGGAACAAAATAATTGTTCATAACACTTTTAGTACTGTAGGTCTAGTTTGTTTTATCTATATATTAATGGAAAGCTTTTTCGACATTGATTTCAATTGATTACATATGTGAATTGAAAAATTAAAGGGGCACACCAGGTTTGATGTATTTTTCCTGAACTCTGCATGAGATAAAACGTTTTATGTGTACCTATACCATAGTATGGTACACATAGCGTCAATGTGCGGATTGACTACTCGTCTGTTCGTCCATCTATATCTGTCTGTCTGTCAGACACTTTAGGTATAATGCGATAACTCTAACATTTTCTATTTGATCGGAACCAAATTTTGTATATAGGTTTCTCATCCCAAAATACAGTTCGAGTTTGAATATGGGTTTGATCCGATTTATTTTAAAGGAGTTATGACCCTTCTTTTTTTTTTAAATTTGAAATTTGGATTTTTCATATTTTTTTAGATTGAATTTCCTCGCTCAATTTAACATAATCAAATATTAAAAAACTTTTATAATAATACAAAAATTATTTAATTAAAACAAAAAAATTGTTATTGACACTAATTTGTTTTAGTTGTATTCCATTAATAAGGTGTGATGTCCTGTATTGAAAATATGAAGATTTTATTGCAATAGTTGCATGTAATATAATGATATCAATAAATTGACATGTGAACATCCAATATCCAGAGTATGAGAATACCTTTAATAGATGTCATTCCAAGCAAAATCTGTTATTAATTGAGTGATGACATATGTTACATAGCTCTAGGTGGGTGGTTGTATGAAGGTAAAGATGAACAACCTGCTGGCTGGATAATTGTTTATCCTATCTGTCAAATTTATTAATGGCTAAACAATTGGATCTCACAGTGAGAGGTTTTTGTGTGAATAGGGACAGAGTTATGAGATTTAAAACGACTCCTCCCCCACCCCAATTACTTTAACCCCTTCTTAAGACAAATTATTTGACCTTTTGATTTTAAGTTAGGTACTGATATATGTATTACTGTGATCATATCTTTGACCAATTATCAGTTATAGCTAATCGCTATCGCCAAGGTATGGGTTAAACATCTGCCGATCGTGATCGGCCTCTCGTTCTTTGATGTGATTGATTGGTTTGACTTTCGCCGACAAATCATTACCAAGGACTGTAGACAACTGCCCACATGACATGTGCTACTGATCATGTCTTATTCAGACATCAAATGCATGATTTCTTGCGACCTGTTAATCGTCAGTGTCGGTGGTCACCCTTCCTGTGGAAAAAGGGTATTGGGCTTGATATGTGACCATTTTGTGGCACATTATGGGTCATGGTTGGAGAGGGGAATGAGGCCACTCCACTGCCTGCCTGCCATAGTAGCAGAAATCCTGCCTGATCACTCCATTGACTGTAACACATGAAGTTATCCCTCTCCAAGTTGAGCTAGTGTCATTGACACTTTCATTTTGTAACATTATTGCAGGTGACAAGACAAATGCAGCAGCTGCTGTAGCTCAAGCTGCCATACAACAAGCTCAAGCTATCAAACATTACCAGCAGGTAAGTTTTATATTCATGCTAACCCTTCCATGAAGAGCTTCTTGAATTTTTTCGAAAAACGTGTGCCAATGCATTCTCTTATATATGCGAGGCTCCTTATGCACCAGCTCAGGTCCCGTCATGTAAAGATTAATATATGGGGTTTTCATGATTATCAGATCACATGTCCGACTAAAGTCTTGCACAGTAATATCTGCAGACTAAGTATGAAATAAAATAACTCGAGTGCGAGCATCAACTATATATATATTCCACAGAATGCCATCTGTCGTTCCTTTATACTGAAGATTTCATACAGTACTACATTGTGGAAAATAAACATGAGAAGAATTAAACAGAATTTTAAACAATATCTGTTCCCAACCAAACAAATAAAATGGTATAACAAAATGCTAGTGTTTGATGATAGATGATTGGCATTTCTTGTTGGTCATATCCAAAAAGTTTTAATTGTTACCTAAAAAATAAATAAAATGGGAGACTATTAAAATAGCCGGTGTTCGTCCTTCTGTCCTTCCTTCTGTCCATCTGTTCAGAAAGTTTCCGGATGACAACTTTATTTTGGGTTATCGGATCAAAACCAAATTTTGTATGTGAGTTTATCAGCTCAAAATACAGGCCAAGTTCTAATATGGGTTTGGTTACCCATTTTTGCTGGAGTTATGGCCCCTTTTCAACTTAGCATTTTGTCATTTTGAGGTTTCCGGATTCAGAAGACAAAGGCCAAGTTTGAATTTTGTCATGGTCCGATCATTTTTGAGTTAGAAAAAGCTATCCTCACTAAAAAGTCACCTTTTCGGGGGACACGTAGTGGCCGACCTTTTATTTTCTGAGTAACAGTGGGAAAATTAGTCTATTTTTCCATGAATTATACTCATTTGTTTATTTTCTTCCAACTTTTGGAACAATCAAAACTTTCCATTGTTATACAGGGTTCTGAATCTGACAGACCTAGTGACAGATCTAGTCCAACATTGTCATCCACATCTCACGTCGCAGAATATCTGACATATCGTAAGTAACACATTTATATTTCTTGGATGCCTTGAATCATACATATTTAACCATCTCTTTACTGAATGGACTCTCCCATTCAGTTATGAAATTATACATATTGAGGGATGAATAAGAAAATATAAGGAAATATAAACATATGACAGATAATACAAAGTGCAGAAGGAATCCTATCCCTTATTGGGAAAAATTCAGATAGTAAGTTCAACAAATGTCCTATGGTGAACTTATTATCTGAACATTTCCTAAGGAATGAGTTTTTAGTAAATAAATGATTACGGTACTGTTTTTTTATCGGACACCGTTAACTTGGCTAATATTGTATGACAAAACGTAGAATGTGATATCACCATTGTCTACCAGGATGACTAACCAAAGTGATGGTTCATGTTCACATAACATTTATTGGCATGTTTTTAGCTCCTGAGTCCGTCGTTCGTCCATCTATCAAGAATCGCCTTCTTCTCCAGAACTATAAGACCAATTGAGTTCATAATTGGTATGGATGTTCCCTAGGTGACTCACATTCAGATTTGTTCAAATAAGGTCACCAGGTCAATTAGTTGCGAAACCAGGGCCATAGTTCTATTCCTCCATAGTAATTCTTAGAATGACTTCTCAAGAACCATTGGGCCGATGTGGCTTATATTTGGTATGGATGGTCCTCGGATGACTGGGTTTCAGATTTGTTCATTAGTTGGTTTGTACAAATGACTGGGATAACAGTGTAATGTTAAAAAGCATCTAATAGAACAAGTAATTGGTTAAGCTTTACATAAAACCATGAGTATTATCTATACACTCTGCGAATGTAAAACTATTATTCAGTGCTGTCAAATTGATATAAATAATAACAAACCAACAAAGCTCCATTTTATGTCAATGTTTCCGCTATTCCACTTGTCAGCTTCTAAAAATAAAATTAGAGTGGGTTTCTGAGTGGAAAAAAATGTCACTTTATTATTACAAAGTGATAAAGTTAAAACTATGACTTGCATGATCGTTATTATCATATAAATTAATTACATATAAAGCATAACTGAATTTAACATCTATTAAATTCTTAAAAATTCTAGAATTTTCAAAGATTCTGATCATTTTAGACTTCAGCATTGCCATTGTTTTGCCACAGGTACTTATCATTTATCCTATATCCAAATGGAGCTCTGTGGTGTAATGGCTGTCATGAAAATCGGAAGCAGTTTGTTACCATTCTCAAATGAACTTTGTTGTATTACCTGACTCTTATGTGTTGATCAAGCAAAAAAAAAACTCTCTTGTTTGTCCCCGTTGTGCATGTATAATACAAAGAAATGAGAAATATTATAAGATATTGTGTTGGATTGATAGTAACATTGTGTACCATTGACGGCTTGGAGGTTGAACATAGGCTCCAAGTCGTCAATATCAAAAGTGTTGCCATCAATCAACCACAATAAGGTACAGTAATGCCCTAAATAATCGACTCCTTAACCACAGCAGTAGTATGGGTAACTTTTCAGGATTTAGTCGGAAATATGGCTTGTTGCCATTCATCGGAAAGCTCTCACTGAGAGCTTTCCGATTAATGGCAACTAGCCATGTTTCCGACTAAATCCTGAAAAATTACCCAACAATTCTGCTGTGGTTAAGGATTCGATTATTTAGGGCATTACTGTATATGTCCAGCTGACAGTCCTGCACATTGATTTGTGATTTTTATGTTTACCCATACCATAGTATGGTAAACATAGTGTTGTTGTCCGGATTGACCACTCGTCGTGTGTCCGTCCGTCCGTCCATAGACACTTTACATGTAATGCGATAACTCAAACATTTTCTACCTGATCAAAACCAAATTTTGTATATGGGGTTTTCAGCCCAAAATACAGATCGAGTTCGAATATGAGTTTGATACGACTTTTTTACAGAGTTATGGCCCTTTTTCAACTTAGAATTCACGCATTCTGCCATAACTCAAACATTTTTTATCTGATCGGAACCAAATTTGGTATGTGAGTTTCTCGGCCCAAAATACAGATCGAGTTCGAATATGGGTTTGATCGGATTTTTTTTAACTCTTTCGCTGCCACCCACCACCACAGACGTACCACCCCCCCCCCCCCCAGTGCCACGCATCCTGTACATATATCCATGTATTTCAGGTATATATGGGTAATACATTATATCTCAAGCAGTTTCTAATATAATTAGTTGAAACTTCACATGTATATAGACATAGGTATACCCTGTCGAATGCCGCCGTGGACACGCCCACCAAGGTCACGTGACATTGGCGGCCATCTTGGATTAGTGGCTATTTGCCGGTATATGTACAGTTTGTGTGGGTATGAATGGGTGTGTTGTTTGTTTTCTAATTTTCAACCCAATTATACGATGTCCAACAGTAAGGTACACAGGAGTAACCTATATGAACCCACTTTGGACATAAAATAGGTCACGTGACCTTGGCGTCCATCTTGGATTTATGCAAGTTGCCACCTATTTGTAGCAAAATGGGATACAATGGCGCACTTTGTTGAGTTTGTGCTTTTGTTGCTTGAATATTCCCTGATAGGTACAATTCCAAATATAGATATATATATATATATATAACCGTACCCATATGTATATATTCCTGCAGGGGGACATATGACCCTGCTCCAACCCTAATAAGTCACGTGATCTTGACGGCCATCTTGAATTTCAGGAAAATTGGGTTTTACGATGATTTATGTGAATTATATGGGTCACGCAGGCATACGCATGGTCAACTCACCAGCATAATTAATTTAGTTGCCTGTTATCACCACTGCAAAACGATACAATAGACAAGGGTTGTTCAAAACCAGTAAAGGTGTATTATAAATAATAGGTATAAGTATCTTATGCGCCGCAGGCGCCCCTCGATCATTAGAGTATATAGGTTAGTTACCCACCCACCACCCCATCCCGCCACCCATAGTATCTTATGCGCCGCAGGTGCCCCTATAGAGGCTACTGCCCACATAAATAATAGGTATAAGTAACTTATGCGCCACAGGCGCCCCTCGATCAATAGAGTATAGAGGTAATAACAATAACTTCTTCAGTCCTGAGTCTTTTGCGAGCAGCCATTTTCGACTGATACCCACGTGCTAACAACACTGACGCAAATTCCGGCTCTGACTACTCCCATAACGTCAGAAATAGCATGACCTTGAGGACATTGTTGTTTTAAATTGTTCGTGCGCAACAGTACTACAGATAAATACATTGTACACTGTCAAACATGCCGGAAAGAATAGAGTTATATCCCATACACTAGACAACATACCAAATTCGCAAAAATACGCGATTGGCAGCGTCTTCAAAGTTCGCATTTATGCGCGTTTGGCAGCGAAAGAGTTAATGGAGTTATGGTCCTTTGACATATAATTCACACATACTTCGATAAATCAACCATTTTTAATCTGATAGGAACCAAATTTGGTATGTGAGTTTTTCAACTCAAAATACAGAACTAGTTTGAATATGGGTTAGATCCAATTTGTTATACCAGAGATATGGCCCTTTTTCAACTAAGAATTATCCAATTATAACCCAAGTAACTTACAATTAATGAATACCTGCTTCTCTGTGAGAGAGATAAAAAGACAATATGGTTTATTGAGAGTTATTTATAGCCCTCATATGTTAGCTCTGTATAAGAGACACAGATTAGTGAATTATTGGATAAATTGATTTAGCTATCTTTTTAACCACAACTTAGCCATGTGAATTTATTTAACTAGACCAATGGAGCTCTCTAAGTCCTTGGATGATGGGACTACATTGGATCAAACTGGGCAGAGATAGGTGATTTAACCCCTTTTACCCATTCCATGTCTTTTAACCTTTTCCATTAAATAAATAATTATAATATTTTGATATCTCACATGGCAATTTGCAACAACATGAATAAAACTGCTTACACTATGATAGTGGTGACAGGCTCTAGAGTTTAGATGTTATATTAACCCTTCTATATTGACTCATACATTCCAATAATTTGTGTTATTACTGGTTATTATGTACATTTGTCATATACTACTTTAGATCATAACAGTATACTCTATAATTCAACAATAAAAGATTATGATTCTGATCATAACAATTTACTATCGCCAAGGGATGGGTTAAACATCTGCCGATCGTGATCGGCCTCTCGTTTTGGGAAGAATGATCAGCACAAAATGTCCAAATCTTTTATCAGTCTCTCCATAATGTTGTTCAACGTAAATGCCAAAAAAAAAAATACCTGTGTTTAGGGTTACATGGTCTAAAATAATTAGGGTAGGTAGGTAGGTTTTTTTTTATTATTCTGAATTGTATTGGGTCATTGACAATTCAATCTAGAAAGCTTCACAATTCAGATTAATTGGAAGGTTCATTACTAAATATTGTTATCTTGAATTCGTCAGAGCACTAGACTAATAAAACTTCTAAACATTTTTATAGGAGAGGTTTGAAAATTTGTAAGATACCTTTCGATGCCATTAGCACTGAACAAAAACAAAATTATCTGCGTCTACAAACCAATAAAAAGTTTTGGGTAGGCACCTTTTTCTAGGGTAGGTAGGGAAACCCTAAACACAGGTATTTTTATACCCCCTTTAAAAAAAAAAGGTGGGTATACTGTTTTGCACCTGTCCGTGCGTCGCACCATGCGTCCGTCGTACCGTCCATACGTCCGTCCGATGTCTGTTCATGTCATTACTTGAACAGTAGTGCTCGGATCTCAATGAAATTAGGTATGGATGTTCACTATTATGAGGACATTAAATAGAGGGTTCCATCGTTTTGTTTGGATTTTCCATTCTAGAGTTATTCATCTTTGTTTATCTGGAAATAGTGTTTTTTTGGTCCGTCTGGTGTCTGTTCATGTCGTAACTTCAACAGTTGTGCTGGGATCTCAACCAAATTTGGTGTGGATGTTCACAACTATGAGGACATTAAATAGAGGGTTCCATCGTTTTGTTCGGATTTTCCATTCTCGGGTTATTCATCTTTGTTTATCTTGAAATGTTGGATTTTTGGTCCGCCTGGTGTCTGTTCATGTCATAACTTGAACAGTAGTGCTCGGATTTCATTATTCATCTTTGTTTATCTCGAAATGTTGGCTATTTGGTAGAGCTGGGCGGTTTTTAGCTCACCTGAGACGAAGTCTCCGGTGGAGCTATAGTCATCACTCCTCGTCCGTCGTCCGTCCGTCCGTCCGTCTGACCGTCCGTCCGTCCGTCCGTCTGTCCGTCCGTCTGTCCGTCCGTCCGTCCGTCCGTCAACAATCATCTTCTCCAGTATCATAAGGCCAAATGAGTTCATATTTGGTGTGGATGTTCCCTGCTTGACTCAGACTCAGATTTGTTAAAATAAGGTCACTGAGTCAAATAGTTGCGAAGCTAGGGCCATAACTCTTTCCCGCCATAGTAATTCTTGAAACAACTTCTTTTCAAGAACAATCAGGCCTATTTAGCTTATATTTGGTATGGAAGGTCCTTGAGTGACTGGGGGTCATATTTGTTCAAATGGGGTCAGTGTGTCAAATAGGGGCCGTGTCAGGAACATAACTTTAAATTTTGTTTTTTTTGTTTTTTTTTAAATGTTAAATTTAAATCCTTGCTCAATTCAAAAAACAAATCACAATTCAAAATGAACCAATACAAAAATATTTTTTTCATTTTAACCCCTGATTTTTTGTATTTTTTTAGACACAAAACACCCCATTCCACCCCTTTCCCTCCTCACCCCTCTACACCCCTGTCCCCACTACCACCCCCCCCCCCCCCCCCCCCCCCCAATCTGCGCCGCCCTGCACCCACTGCAGTCAAGAAAAAATTAATTAGAAAAACTGACACCTTGTAACATCCATAAAGTATGGTATTAGCCCCAGACAGAAAGAGTTAATAACAGTCATCAATTCAGATGTTATCTAGCTGGCTGACAGCTGAGGTGTAAACAGTCATGCTCTGTGTGTATCATTAACATATCATATCAAAACAAAATGCTGTATGTCTGACATTTGCAGAATGAGGTCCCCAGAGGGTGAATTTAGTGATGCTACTCTGCACAGTAGGCTAGCATCACCAAATACACTCTCCAGGGACCTCATTCTGCTTAGGCCTCATCTTCAGGGAAGTATACAGGTCTTAAATTGACATTTCTACTTACTTTTTCCCTTCTGTTCAGTTTCTATATTCCCTAATTTGCTGTCAGAAGATAAAATTGATAATTGAAGTGCCCAATGGGTGCACATCACCAATTAACTGGACAACTTCAATCTGTTCCTATGTCTCCCATGGCAGTTGAGGCCTAAGCATAATGAGGTCCACAGAGGGTGAATTTGGTGATGCTAGCCCACCTTACAGGATTGCAGCACTAAATTCACCCTTTAGTGACCTCATTCTGCAAAAGTCAGACACTATATTCAGGCTTGGCTGTTCCACTATTATATTCTTAACCACCACCTATCCAGTTGTACTCATTATACCCTGATTTGCAAAGAAAACTTGGGGGGGGGGGGTATATTGGATTGAATTTGTCTGTCAGTATGTCCTCCCGTCCATCCCTCTGTTGGGATGTTTCCATCCGTCCATCAATTTTGTTCTTCTCCACATACATATTAAAGACCGAAATGGTTTATATATTTTGACTCACATTCAGATTTGTTCAAATGAGTTCATCAGGTCATATAGGTGAGAAGCCAGTGCCATAACTCTTTCCCTCCATAGTAATTCTTCAGAAACCATCAGGCCTATTTAGCTTTTGGTATGGAGGGTCCTTTGGTGAGTGGGGTTCAGATTTGTACACGTGAGGTCATTTTTAGGAAACTTTTGAGGAAAATCAGTTTTCTTCAACTCTTAAAATCTACCGTTTGAAATTTCTAGATGAATAGATCTCATAGATGGGGATTCATATTTGTTCAAATAAGGGCAGAGATAAGAGATTTAACTCTCAACCACCCACCCTACCTGTATGTATGCTGTTTGGTACTGGTATAATAATATATAGATTCCTATTGATTTCTAAGCTACCTGGGTGGAGGCAATGAGGCTGTAGATTTGATTTTTCAACCAGTAAGGGGTCATCTCAAAACTCCAATCGGTACCGATTGCCATTTACCGATTGTATTCAAGCCTTTTGAATCGGAAAATAATCGGTAAAGTCAGACAGCGTAATCACGTTAGTAGCGTCATTAACGGTAAAATCGGTACCGATTTTACCGATCAATATCCATGAGTGAACGCATTACGTCGCAGTCGGTAAGTCAATCGGTGAAATCGGTACCGATTTATTGAAACTTTTAACGTTCGATTTGTTGTTGTACATGTATGAAAAAGTTAACGCCGTAGTTGCAAAAACACTCGGTGAAATCGGTACCGATTGAGACGTTTTATGTTCGATTTTTGTTATAGGCCTACATAGATCTAGGGCACAGATGGTCGTGGATTTTCCATCGAAAAAAAAATCAGATAGTGGTTTATTTGCATTCTTTTATGTATTAGGTATTATTAGATTAATTGGCAGTACCGGTAACAATTATTCTCATCGGAAATATTTTTTTCGTTTCCGAATCCGTACTTTACATATGCACATAAATTGATAAATTGTATGATTTTCACTCCACTTTCATCTCATCAAATTACACTTTAATCATCATTGATTGTCATATCAATTACCATTTTAGCATAATCTGCATACTCATTCAATTATTACTACTTGTTTAACATATTAACGTATTTTATCTGCAATGTATCAGAATGTATTGTGATATTTTCTTCACTGTTTATCTATTCGTTGCGTGATTGGCTGAATCCCGTAAAGCTCCGCCCATCGCATGTCGCTCATGTTTACCCGGCAGATTCAAACATTTTCCTGGTGTGTGTCGCGTTTCTATAATCTTCATGTATCGACAGATCTAATGTTAATCTCCCCAAATTAATCGCATATATGAATCCAAGTTGCCATTCTATTCCTATGCGAATGGGTCTCCAGACAGGCTGGGGTGGGTTCTTAATTTGGTTTTTGCTAGATGATCGCGATCTCTCGTCGAGGTTGGGGGGGGGGGGGAGGCAAAGGTAGTCTATGCATTCATGCTACCGGGCCAGACTGGAGTAGACTCTTTTTTTACGAGATCAATATTTTTACCCATTATATATGGGGTGCTCCTCGGGCAAAGGAGGGACTACAAGAACAGAACAGAATGTACACATGAGTACGTGTGCGGGATCTTGTAATACAGACACTCGAAAGCATGTGTTTGTCAAAACGTAAACAGATTCGTGGTACCTGGCACGCGCACTGAGTAGGTATCCGTTTTCGGAGAACCCCGTCATTTTCTTAAAAAATGTTCCGGTGACTCGCTTAAATTGAACATTTTATTCTTTTGAATCACTAATTATGTTTTAGTTTGGGTAAGGATATCTTTTCTCTATTTGATTTCTTTACAAATCACCGGTGCATGGATCTATTTTTTATCCCAACTAAAACGTGAGTGAGTTGGCTCTACGACAATTAGTTAAAACAACAGCTGTCGATCAAACTTAAAATAGGCGTGTCTTTGTCGCACGAAAATTACCTAATACGTAATTAGCTGATATAAATACTTCATTATCAGGCTATGATTGATTGAAACTGCACATTTGGCATAGCATTGCATGTGACTGTCATTTCGTGATGATTTATACCAATTACATCACAAATACCAGTCGAAAGATTTGACAATGAATGAATGGTCGCCTATATAACACAGGCGTTCGTGGTACCGGTAGGCCTATTAACTTGATAATATATACATAAAAAAACATGTGTTTCTAGACCAATAGGCTACGGCGATACCGAAGTACTCAGGCGCTGCGATCATTAGCGACGTTATTTTGAAACGTACGTTCTGATCGGTAGATTCGGTACCGATTGTGACCGTCACAAATTGACGTAATCGGAAAAATCGGTACCGATTTCACCGATCGACGCGTTGTTCAAAAACGTCGTTTCTACGTTGTAATCGGTATTTTATCGGTAGAAATGACTTCCACAAAGCGTTATCAATCGGTAAAATCGGTGTTTTTGCCCATTTTACCGATTTTAGTTTTGAGATGACCCCTAACAGTCCACATTTTCCTACTTCGGGTTAAATCGCCACAAATGTTAACAGGTCTATTTTGCTGATATTTAGTATGAAGGGTTCTTTGGTGTCTGGTATTGAAATTTATTCAGATGTGGTCACCAGGTTAAATAGGGTGGGACCAGGGACATAACTGTATGTCTCTATAGTCATTCTTAAATTGTCTTCTCAAGAGAGGTTGGACTATTTAGCTTACATATAGTATGGATGATCCTTTAGTGACTGATATTCAGATTTGTTAACATCAGGTCAACCTGTTAAGAAATGACGGGGGCTATGGGGAGTTAACAATTTTGTGTTTAAAAAATCATTGAAATACCAAATTCATTAAAACATCTTCCTTGGAACTACCTAACTGATTAATCTGACATACATGTATGGTGTTTTGGGTCCATGGATAAATGGGCTTCAAACATGTCTAAATGGTTTTATAAAAAGGTGCTTGTGAGATTGGAAATTTCCAAAAATTGAGAAAGTTTGAGATGGCGGTTGTGAAATTCCAACCCAAGACTTGGGAGTCTGGAGCCCGGTCGGGAGGGGACTTGTTGAGCTGGAGGAGGGGGGTGATCAGTAGTGAACAGTGGGCAATTTCATGGTGGATATTCACCTTGAAATTACCCACTGTACACTACTGAAGCCTCTCTAGCCACATATCGTGTTTAGATCTACTTTTTTCAAAGTGCTTATGAAAAGTTCTGACTATTGTGGTCTCCAGAGTCCCAGTCTCATCAGTCTTTGCAGTCTGGTGAGCGACCCCACAGTCTTTGACTGTCTTGTTTTTTTCAGGCTCGGTTTTCAATTTCGGTTTTTACTAAGAAAAACCTCGGTTCGATTTCGGTATTTTTCCTCACTAGGCTTGAACAAATGGGAATTGATAACTGTTTTCATAAAATAATTAAATTTATTCAAAATCATGTAAAAATAAAGCAAACAGAACTAAAAATATGATTCTGTAATAACAACAAAAAATAAACTTAAACTTAAAACAAATTAAAATATATTGTAACACTGTTTAACTGCAGTTCATTAACTTAAAGTCTTAAACTAAATCAACTTAACTAAATGAATATTTTCATTTGGGTCGCATAATTCACATTGATATCATGATGAATGATGATTCAAGTTCATTCAACAAATTGACAACAATAGCAGCTTGAAGGCTTGAAGCCTATTGAGTATTGAAGCCTATTGATGCAGAAATGCTTGTATTCCTATTTCCAAATGGAATCAACATTATCTCAAATTATGATTTAGGAATACAAGCATTTCTGCGTGAATAGGCTTCAAGCTGCATCTTCTGTCTGACAGAACTAAGCCTGATTTACTAAAAATCCTTTCACTGGGAACAGATGTTCCAGGAATGAACAACAGAGACCTGGCAAAGTCTGCAAGATGTTTGTATTGTCTTTTATTGTTCTGCCACCAAATGAACGGGCAATCTGTCGGTTCAATGGTATCTTCTTCAAGGTAATGGTCAGTTTCAAACTGTAGCACTGCTCTAAGTTCATCTTCATCTCCTTTCGTTGGCTCCTTTTTCTTCGCCACTTTTTTTTTTAACGTAGCCCAGAAATCATGCTTAGGAACTGTCTCCTCTTTACCCTTTTCTGATACTGAGACTGTGGAGGAAGTAGATGGAGTAGCATGAGTTATTTGAACTTCCTCAACAGAGTCAACATTTTCCTCTGATTCTGAACATGTCTCTTTATATTTGGTCACAAGTTTGGTGTCTTTGTTACAGTGTGAAAACAGTTGGTCTAACAACATTTGTCTGGACGTACATTTCAGATTGTCACATGAAAAGGCATGTAGTTTAAATCTGGGATCAATACATGTTGAAACAGCATATAGTGCATTTTTCTCATAGTCAGGCCACCTGCTATTGATGTTACTTGTAACAGTTTTGCCAAAGTCATTCAATACAGAACAGGACAGTTCATCTACGACAGTGTTCAGAACTGGTATGATCATGGATGTGGTGGCAAACTTTGCAGACGAGAGCATTGTTGTTGCATTTTCCAGAGGTTTCAATGCCTTGACATATTCAGCTGCCGTTTTCCATTCAAATGCAGAAAGATTTGGCAATTTAGCGATGGATGCAATTACTGCAGACAGAGGTTCTTTTTCTTGTACTAATCTTTCCATCATATAGTACGTCGAGTTCCATCGGGTTTCGCACTCTGTTTTTAGCTTATGCTCCTTCAACCCCATTGTTCTTTGCATTTCTTTGAGTTTATGTGTGGCTTGAGAACTATGATGATAATATGTCACAATAGTTTTATACTTCGCTATTATTTTCTGAGTGGCAGGAAACTTTTTAAGACTGTCTTTAATTACAAGTTGGAGGGTATGTGCGAAACAGCGCAGAGCTGTGAAATGAGATGGCAATAATTTTGCAGCAGCGACCATATTGGAAGCATTATCCGAAACCACATACACTTTGCATTTTTTCCCTTTGTCCCTTATCCAGTTTTCAACACAATTTGTTAAATCCGTCGATATATTAACAGCTGTATGTGAGTCTGGGGTATGAGTAATGGCGAGACAATAATCCTTCAGTTCAAAATCAGAATTGAGAAAATTGCATGTTATGGCCATATATGCGTCATTCGCTCTGGAAGTCCAATGGTCAGTAGTTAATCCAAAGAATTCTGCTTGCTTTAGCTCCTCGAGAATTTCTGCTTTTTTTGTTTGGTACATTCCTGGGATGAGAACTGATCGCAATTCACATCTTGTTGGTGGCTTATAACACGGCTGAAGATAATTTATAAGCTTGAGGAATCCTTCATCTTCTACGATTGACATAGGTTGATAATCTAGACAAATCATTTGTACTATGAGATTGTCTGATTGCAATCTTCTGGCATCTTTCTTATCCCAAATACCATGTGATCCCAAATATCCTGTTATTCTTCCTTGTTTCGTTTCTCTACTATCAGTTACAACAGATTCAGATTTCCGTTTTCTACATATAAGCCCAGAAGAAGTGGCGGTCTTTTCAACTTGAAGCTGACTCTCGCTTTCAATTTCAGTTTGTATTTCAAGGAATTCTTTTGTGTGTTTTCTTTGGATATGTGACCGCAAGTTTGACGTGTTTCCGTGCTCCGCCGATATTTCTTTGATACATAATTTACAAGATGAAAGTTTATTATTTTTTTTATTGAAAAATCGTAGCCATTTGCTTTTCGTACTCGACATTATGAGAATTATGACATCGTTGTCGAGACGAGTTGATTTTTTCGAGTCACCTATCTCGCTTGGAAACGGAAGTCGATTAATAACTTCCGGCGAGTATAATTTCCGACCGTCCCGCTGATCGGTGAAATACGGTCAGTAGTCAACAAAGAAAGATCGCCGATGACGGTTTTCTTCTAAATGTTCGGTTCGGTTTTTAGTGTTGGAGGAAACACCGAACTTACGGTAAAAACCGCCCAGCTCTACTATTTGGTCTGTCCAGTGTCTGTTCATGTCGTAATTTCAACAGTTGTGCTGGGATCTCAATGAAATTTGGTATGGATCTTCACTACTATGAGGACATTAAATAGAGGGTTCCATCGTTTTGTTCATATTTTCCATTCTAGAGTTATACATCTTTGTTCATCTGGAAATGTTGGCTTTTTGGTTCGTCTGGTGTCTGTTCATGTCGTAACTTCAACAGTTGTTCTGGGATCTCGATGGGATTTGGTATGGATGTTCACTACTATGATGACATTAAAAAGAGGGTTCCATCGTTTTGTTCCGCTTTTCCATTCTAGAGTTATTCATCTTTGTTCATCTGGAAATGTTGGCTTTTTGGTCCATCTGGTGTCTGTTCATGTCGTAACTTCAACAGTTGTGCTGGGATCTCAATGGAATTTGGTGTGGATGTTCACTGCTATGAGGACATTCAATAGGGGGTTCCATTGTTCTGTTCCGTTTTTCCATTCTAGAGTTATTCATCTTTGTTTATCTGGAAATGTTGGCTGTTTGGTCCATCCGATGTCTGTTCAGCTCATAACTTGAACAGTAATGCTCGGATTTCAATGAAATATTTTATGGATGTTCACCACTATGAGGACATTTAATGGCACATTCAAATGTTTGTTTTGGTTTTGTCCGGAGTTTTTTTTATAAATTTCCGTGAAACTTGGCACAGACATCAACCACCATGGGAACATGTGCACTTGCGATTATGACGTCTGGAGTTATCCCCACTCTTTCGACTTAGAAAATATTCGCAACATGTATAATTTTGTCCGAGCCTTTATTCCTTCATTTTTAGGTCAATTTTTATTAGACTTGGCACAGATATTTAGTATCATGGGAACCTTTGCACCTGCGATTATGATGTCTGTCCGACATTTTTTGGTGGAGTTATCCACCTTTTTTACTTAGAATTATTTTTGCAACATGCATAATTTTGTCCGAGCTTTTATTCCTACATTTTTAGGTCAATGTTTTTTAATCTTGGCACTCATATTTAGTACCATGGGAACCTGTGCACCTGCGATTATGATGTCTGTCTGAATTTTTTTGTGGAGTTATACCACTTTTTTGTCATAGAACATTTTTGCAACATGCATAATTTTGTCCGAGCTTTTATCCCTACATTTTTCGGTCAATAGGTTTAAGATTAGGGTTAGGGTTGTGCACCTGCAATGGGAACTGTTATTTTATTATTTTAACTAAATGTATACTGACATGTTAAACATCTTAGTTTTTTAAAAACACGGGGGGTATCCTTAGTCCTATTGGGACGGTCACACCTCTAGTTTATTCTGTTGAACCTTTCAGCACCTCCAGATGTATCTACATATCAGTACGAGGAAACGTCTGGGTACTATTATGATCCCCAAACATCATTATATTATGATTCCAACACACAAGTAAGTTTTGCTGTATAACTCGCACATTTTCTAAAATTACTCCAATACATGCCAGATGAATTTTTTATGTTGTCATTCATTTATGATGCTGGGCTTATTATTGAAATTTAATTTGTAAAATTGTGATACTCATCCACTTGTTTGTCTTATTTTTTGTTTTTTGTTTAATAATATTTTATGCCATTCAAACTACATCATGTATAATACAGTACTAGCATATATATATTGTGTTCCTTGTGTAGGATGAGCAAGTGGATTCGGCTGTAAGCTTGTAAGGCTTATATTTGCCATCTCCACGAGTGACCATATCTCAATTTCACTCAGTTGTGCTTCTTAGAGGCAAGGAATTTATACGTTAATTTATCATGCTATGCATAAATTTGGATTGAATAAGAAAAATGAGAGCAATATATGTAATTAATGCACTTAGTACTTCGATGTCGCTTGTCATATCATTCATGGCTGCTGCTTCATAATTTTAGTTGGAAAAACATTCTGTCATAGTGATAAATTTCTGAACTATATTAAAGGTAGATATGTTTTCATTTAAGCTTTTTGTGGTTACTCCTTTCAGTGCAGACTCGAGAGTCGAATTTCTATATGTTCCAGAGAAGCATTCGTTTCGTTGTTTCCAGTATATCGGACAATGGAATAGAAAATGTGATGCCATTTATTCTGTTCCACATGCACATCAGTCTTAGTTTAACCCTTTCAGTGCCAGGTCCGAATTTTGTATCAACCCATATACCCTGTGCCAATGCATTCTCTTATACATTACTGTCTTACTGCCCAATAAAATAACATTGCTGTCTTACTGTCCAATAAAATACCATAAGTCCAAGCAAAACATGACGGTAAACATTGGAAAAGATCACAACATTGAAAATATTCTGAGTTGGACTTAAATATTTGAATTACCTAATAGACTGGCCCCCAGATGAGGGTAGTGTCACACGAAAGGGTAGAAATATTGACGCTATCTCCAATTATCCTTGCCCCATGGGGGTTCCAAAACACTGAGGTATCCAGGGCGGAGCAGGTGGAAAATATATTTTTTTGACCTTTTTTGTGTTTTTGACCTGCAAATTTCAGTATAATCAGGAATACCAATAAAATAAACACAAATGTTAAATTAAATGTACTTGAATATCATATAGTTATTCTATCTGTGTTGCTTAACATTTATAACATGCAAAAAGTTATATTTTCCAACAATTTTTTTGAAAAATTCACGAAAATGCCAAAAGAAATGCATAAATTGCAGTGCTTTTTCAAAAATGTTTTCCAGAAGATTTCCTATAAAATTTTCATTTTTTGGTATAAAGCTCTCAGTGGTGCATCAAAATTTTCAGCATTATATACCTGATGTTTTAATATCAACTTCAGCAGCAATGATTTCCAACAAGCCGAGATATTTCCAAAAACTTAACCCACCCCCCTAAAACTGATTTTCTATCTGAAAATACCTGTCAAGTCAGAATAGCCCGTTTTCATTCCATTTTGTTAACCAATTCAGAGTCTTATCATATATAATGGAATTAGCATGTATCTGAGGAGGTTTATGTTATGGTAGAGTCTATTTTTGTTTAAATTTTGATTTTTTTGGTGTAAATTAGCTAAAATTTTGATTATTTTTAAGTGAAAAATTTCTGAAAATTTCCCATGAATTTGTCATTTTTACGGACACAGCTGCACAACATGCACCACAATGAGCATAAATTCTTCCCCAATATCAGACATGAAATGCTATAATCATGTACCAGACCAGAATTAAGAAATAAAGTAAAACTTAACCCTACCCCAAGATAGTGTTCTCAATGCTTTCAATTTTATGCTATACTAAACTCGAAAGGTCGTTCATACTAGTTGATATAATTCATATCATAAATTGCAATAGTTCTGCCCACGGATTATGCAATCTCATCTTCACTGTCACTGTCAATTTCATCAAATGCGATGGTAACAGTCAATAGAATTTCTGTGCAACATCTTACAACTCAGGCTGCCTATCAGCCGTCCATCCATGAAGTGCTACACCGGGAGTGGTTGATTTGGCAACGGTTGCAAGTCTCCACTGTTTTGCTATCATGTCGGCTCGTTTTGAGTGTAGAATTAAAGATTCCTCACATGATGGAAGTGCAGAAAGATCAAGTACATACTACTGATTCTTGAACTTCTGCTGGAACATTATCCGCCTAGCTTGATTCACTTTTCTCGAAAGTTGAACATAAGGCACATGCTAACTCCTCGAGTGTAGTAAGAGTGTCACTGTCCAAAATCCAATTCGTTCCTAAATAAGCCATGACTTCCATATATTTTGATCATCTTTCCAGCGAAGGAATGTGAAGGAATGGAACCCTGGATAAGTGCATTCTCCTGTATATTTGAAATCTCGATATCACTGACTTGAATCACCTGCCCATCAGCATAAAAATTTATTAACTATTATCAGGGGGAAATCATTTAACGTTTCCTCCATCGTGCATAAACGCCATCAAGATGGAGAACTCTCTGACATGACCTCTCTATCGATTAATATATCGTTGAGTTATTGTGGAAGCAAATTAGCAACCCAAGATACACATGTACAATCAACCCAGTAACATACAGTCACTCCATATATACACATAAACACAATACAAATGTCAAGATAGTCACCCACTCTATACACATACACCTGACCCATGACCATATAGTCAATCCCTGTATACCTATTCACCACTTTCCTGATCATAAGTCAATCCTTGTATACCTATTCATCTCACCATTGGCCATACGGTTACTCCCTGTATTCCTATTCGCCATGGACAAAATAGCCATTCAAGATAAACATATACACCCAATCTATGACCATAGAGTTACTCCATGTATACATATGCATCTCACCATTGGCCATATAGCCACTTGCTTTATATACGTATCCCTCACCCATGACAATATATATCCACACTCGTGTATACCTGTACACTCCACACATGCTCATGCAGGCACTAGGTATACGCATACACCTGACCCATGACCATATAGCCACCCCCTGTGTACCTATTCAACACATTCATGATCATACAGTCAATCATTGTATACCTATATATATTCACCTCACTGTTGGTCATACATCACTCGCTTTATACATGTTCACCAAACCCATGGCAAAATAGCAACGCAAGATATACATATACCCCCAACCATGACCATATAATGACTCCAGGTAAACATATGCACCTCACTAATGGTGATATAACCACTCACTTTATACACATACCTCTCCATAACCATACAGCAACTCTTGTGTATACCATACACATGACCATACAGCCACACCAGGTAAACTCCTACACCTGACCCATGACCATATAGTCACTCCCTGTATACATATTCACCACAGTCATGATCATACAGTCACTCCTTGTATACCTGTTCACATCACCATTGGCCATACAGTCACTCCCTGAAAACATATTCACCTCACTATTGGCCATAGAGTCACTCACTATACATATTTGCCATGTCAATAGCCATATAGCCACTCGATATATACATATACACATCCACACATGACCATCCACACGCTCGTCACTGAACATTCAGCACATATCAGTTACACTACTGCCATTCCATGTACACCTATACGCATTACACATAGCTGCACATCTATTTATCCATTCACCCCACCATGATCATACAGACAACACATGTATACATATACACCTACCTGTGACAATACATCCACACAATGTACACCTGTACATCCCACCCATGACCATACAGTCACTCCATATATACATAAAAACACATATGACCATGTTAGTACATGTTATGTTATGCCCCATAAGTAAATGAGACAACCAGAATAGAACATTTAGTTGTCAGTTGATTAGCTAACATGTAAAATAACGAAGTGAGTCACAATTTGCTACATTTTCGGAAACGCAGAGAATATATGTGAAAAATGGTTGCCATTTTGAGTAATTTGGTTTATAAACACATTAGTGTGACACATTTAAGGTAGATCAAAATAATAAACACCTTTCATACCAAACATAGTTACATTTTACTTGAATTTGTTTTGCGTTTTTTTATATCAAGTTTGTGAGAGAAAAATCCAATACTTCTGGTAATGTCAGTGGTGACAATAGTAAAAATTAACTAAGGTGCATCAGACATGTTAGTGCTCAATGTATAGAGGGCAGAATAGCCAATTTTATACATCAACCACAACTTCTAAGCGATTGTGGGACACACTGGGTCAATATCTACCATTTCCACATTGTGGCAGCCAAATATACAGAAGAGTGCAGTTGTTGGGTTCCATTCCTTCACAGATAATAATTACCTTTCATCGTTGTTCCGAAAAGGAAAAAAACACTTCTGGAAGTTGCTGGAAAGACCATCAAGATATATGGAAGTCATGGCTTATTTAGGAACGAATTGGGATTTGGACAGTGACACGCTTAATACAATCAAGGAGTTAACATGTGCCTTATACATGTATGGTCTAAATTCGAGAAAACTGAATTAAGCTAGGTGGGTAAAGTTCCAGCAGAAGTTCGAGAATCAGCAAAAGGTAGTTGATCCTTCTGCACTTCCACCATGTGAGGAATCTTTAATTCTACACTCAAAACAAGCCAACATGATAGCAAAACAGTGGAGACTTGCAACTATTGCCAAATCAACCACTCCCGGTGTAGCACTTCATGGATGGACGGCCGATAGGCACTCTGAGTTGTTTGAACCATTCTTTCCCGTAAGATGTTACACAGAAATTCTATTGACCGATACCATCACATTTGATGAAATTGACAGTGATAGTGAAGATGAGATTACATAATCCGTGGGCAGAACTATTGCGATTTATGATATGAATTCTATCAACTAGTATGAACAACCTTTCGAGTTTAGTATAGCATAAAATTGAAAGCTTTGAGAATACTATCTTGGGGTAGGGATAAGTTTTACTTTATTTCTTAATTCTGGTCTGGTACATGATTATAGCATTTCATGTCTGATATTGGGGAAGAATTTATGCTTATTGTGGTGCATGCTGTGCAGCTGTATCCATAAAGCTGACAAAGTCATGGGAATTTTTCAAACATTTTTCACTTAAAAATAATAAAGATTTTAGCTAATTTACCCCAAAAAAATCAAATATTTAAATAAAATAGACTCTACCATAACATATACCTCCTCAGATACATACTAATTCCATGATATATGATAAGACTCTGAATTGGTTAAAAAAAAAGGAATGAAAACGGGCTATTCTGACTTAATAGGTATTTTCAGATAGAAAATCAGTTTTAAGGGGGTGGGTTAAGTTTTTGGAGATATCTCGGCTTGTTGGATATCATTGCTTGTGATGTTGATATTAATAAATCAGGTATATAATGCTGAAAATTATGATGCACCAATGAGAGCTTTATACCAAAAAATTTAAATTTTATAGGAAATCTTCTGGAAAACATTTTTGAAAAAGCACTGCAATTTATGCATTTTTTTGGCATTTTCGTGAATTTTTCACAAAAATTGCTGGAAAATGTAACTTTTTGCACATCATAAATGTTAAGCAACCCAGATAGAATAAGTATCTGATATTCAAGTACATTTTATTCAACATTTGTCTTACTTTATTGGTTTTCCTGATTATACTGAAATTTGCAGATCAAAAACACCAAAAAGGTCACAAAAATATATTTCCCACCTGCTCCGCCCTGGATACCTCAGTGTTTTGGAACCCCCATGGGGCAATGATAATTGGAGATAGCGTCAAAATTTCTACCCTTTCGTGTGACACTACCCTCATCTGGGGGCCGGTCTATAAGCAATCAGTGATATTTGTTGACAAACCACTGTAACTGTAATGTTTACAAAACAGTGGTTTCAACTCATGAAATATCGTTGTTGGAAATAAATTTATAGTGAAAATAAGAACAAAGTCCATTTATTTCCCAAATTCTTTCGGTGATGATGAATTTACAAAACTTTTATTATTTCCAACATCTACCCACTGTGAAGGGCTTACACACCTTTAACTCTTTAACACCTTCAGCATTGATATGTTTGATGTTTCTACAACATCATCCGACCTACAGGTAGCGTCAATTACATCCCATGCGACGTAATTAGCAATAGGTAAAACATGCAATCAATTAACTCTCCCTGGCGAGGTCCCTGCCATGTATCTTTTTTCCAAATACGTCTGCCAACATCATTAAATATTTTTATGTACCATTGGGAATAAAATATTATAAAAGTATAAATGCCATGCAGGTTATGACTGTGATCCAGTTGATATTCAAGTGGGAAAATACGGAAATAGACTTTATTGACATAACTGTTGCAAATCAACACATAGATTTCTGATAAAATAGCATTGGTTTATATTGCTAATTAGGGCAGTTTAATGTGGAATAATATTATTTCAATTCCGACTGGGGGTGCAATTTGAAACACGTGGTTAGAATAATTATTCAATTTCTGATGACAGATTACAACCGTAATACAACATACATGTAGCGGTACTGTCTTCTAATATTTCCAAATCGGCCTGAATATACCAAAGATCTATTTCTTGTTTACAATTTCTGAATAATTTTTGTGTTTATTGTTCTTAATCCCAACTTTGGTTGAGTGGCGAACTTAAAAACTACCTGTTTGTAATTATGACATGTTGCTAGCCTGAAGAGCGGGTAAATCGATGGGGTGGTTATTGGAAAAGCCGGTATAATTGGTGGAAGAGTCGGGCCAATCCATTGGTAGCAGAATTGTGTCACTCAAGAGCAGTGTTCGCCCTGGCCCGAAAATTTTTGTAGCCATTTTTTTAGCCACTTGTGCAATTTTGTTAGCCACTTTAAAAAAAGTTTAGCCACATATTGTGGAATAAAGAAATCAGTAAGTTTTTTAACTTTACACGGTTGGTCATTTTGACTCGTGCCGAAATCTAATTTACGTTTGCGATTCATTGTGAAAATTCGGAATGTGGACTTTCTTCAAACTCTCCACATTTAAAGGAGTCTTAAAACAACAGACGCCATGGTATCAGACGCTGTCATAAAACCGTCTGGAGTGGTATCCACACCTCCGAATTACATGTAGTTAAACAAAGCCTGAATGCGTTGTTCTATTCAAAGTAATTGCCCCTAAAGCCTATACTGATTCATAACAGGCGCGAGTCTCGTCACATTCAACACTATCCATTGCGGGGGAATGTGAGTAGCTATTGAATTGAGCGTATATATGACTTCACTCTTTTGCAATCAGTTTAAAACACCGTAAAATAAAGCTCTTTTGTTACACAGGAAGCCATTTCATAAACCTATGTTTACTCAATTGTGATAGCATCTTAAGAATCCACCTCTACACGACCATTAACTAATTCCCCATGGCGTGAAACCAACGCCAGATAGTATGGCTAATCGAACACACCCGTAATCTCGCACTTCTCGTCAGCTCTCGCTAATAACGTTAAGTCTCTTTGTTTACAATAAATTGTTGAGTCCCCGGTCGACACAAAAATGTTTGTAGCCATATTTTTAGCCACAAGCATATTTATTTTAGCCACTTCGTATTTTTTTTCGCAATTTGCTAAATTTGCTAACGGCAGGGCGAACACTGCTCAAGAGCCTCGCCCAAATAAGGAATTTGATTTTTGTTTGTTTTTTATTGCTATTTGGAATCTTAGGGCTTTAAGCGATGGGTATTACTATCACACCAAAAAAATAAATAGCACGTTATCCAAAAACGATGACCTGAATCTGCATTGGGGAGCTGAAGTGAAGACAAATTTTGCATTACGACCTTCGTTTACAGTTTATCCCGACCACCACCCCAAATTTGGACTCTTCCATCTTGCTAACAGATCATGCATTCAACCTGTTACTTTTGTTCAAACTATTTATTACGGCATACATGGATACCACTTTTCAAATGTGTTTACAATCAATAAATGAAGCTAATAAAACAAAGATAATTCAACACGTCATTATAGAATAGCCCCGACATGTCACCAGATGTTGGGCAGTGAAAATGCTTAAGTGTTAAAGAGTTAATGAAATATCGTGTAAATCAGATGTTGCATGATGTCTCTTCACAAAATTAATGCTGCTTGTATATTTTGTTCATGAAATGGTTGCGATCATTTGTTCTTCCTTTACTCAATGCTGGCAAGCCTTGCACCATGTATATATTCCCTGAATTTTTCAGTACTACTTCAATGCTACAACACAGGTATTTATGTATTGGGATGCTGAGAAATCAACATACATGCCTGCACCAGATCTGAACCAGGAACATGATGATGAAGGGCAAGACCAACCAAAGGGAGAGACGAAAAACAAAGAGAAAAAAGAGAAAGTTAAAATAGCAAAGAAAATTGCTAAGGTTTGTCTTATGTTGAATGCAGGAACATGGCACCTAATGAAAAGAGTAATAATTGTGGGGATGACACATATTTAAAGTTTCAGTTATATTTAGTTCAAATATTATCAAGACACAGACTTTCTATTCATGTCTCAGATTTGCACTGATGCTTCTTTATTACAGTGAAACCTGTTTTGAGCCACCACTGCCCTGAGCGACTGCCTATCTTTTGCGACCAAATTCTCTTTGTAAGGACCATTTTTACGATATAAACAACATATCTTGAATGACCACCTTTCTAACACAACCACTGGTCAGTATATCGCAGCAAAAACATCAATATTTAATTGTTATGAACGACCAATTCCATGAAAAAATACTTTAAAAAACATGACCGCAGCAGCCATATTGGATTTCATATTAGAATTCATCGAAACACCCTGCCGCCCACATTTATTGGAGACTTCATTTGAAATTTTTTAGGATCACCTCTGAATGGGAGCTATTGAACTATTTTCAATGTAAAACATGGCTGGTGCCAGCCAACTTGGATTTTACTCTTTGCATGACTAAAATCCTTCAGCGCCCTACAGGCCACATCCCTCACCCGATCGTCATAAAACTTCAAAGGAATCTTTGGGGTGACTAATAGATGGGAGCCATCGTTTGTTTCCAAATGTCGTTGAAAAACATTGCCGCCAGTGGCCATCTTGGATTTTACTCTTTGCATGACTAAATTCTTCGGCACACCCTGTAAAGCCACATCCCTCATCTTATTGTCACCAAACTTTATATGGTTCTTTGTGGTGACCTCTTGATGGGTGTGATCAAATTTATCCAAAATTCTTTGAAAAAAACATGGCCACCAGTAGCCATCATGAATTTCACATTTGAATCCTTTAAATAGCCCACATTTATTCCAGATTATGTTTTAGAAAATTACAGGCATTTTTAGGATCACCTCTAGATGGGAGCTATCAAATTTCAAATATTTTTTATCGAAAACATTTATACATCAGTGTTTGCGCTGTCGGTAGCCAGATTAGCCAATGGCCAATCTTTTTCGAATTTGGCTAATAAAAATTTCATTTGGCTAAACTTTTGGCTAAACATTTTTTGACCCCAAATGGAAACGGAAAGCATGGAGTCAGAAAGCTAATTAATAAAAGCGACAATAATAAATAGATCGACATTCAAGACGAAGTTAGCTGACAAAAGTATTTCGTACTTATGAAATATCGTTCCGCAACGGTGGCGTTGATTGAATTGTGGCGGCTTTACAAAGGGGACATTACACAACTGTTTGACATCTGATCAGTATTTTTGTTTTGTAACATTTAACCAGCCTAATCGTCAAAATGCATAAACTGTACACTGGTTATGTAACTGATTAAGCCGTCTGTAAAATAAAATACTTAAATGCTTTGTTAATTAGAGAAGAGGCTTCAAGAGCAGTTCTTAACTCAATGCTTACGTAATGTGTATCATAAAGTGCATCTCATCTATTAACCTGGCTTCACAGTTAACACCTTACTATAATAAGCAATAGTTAGCGGCCATTATGCCATGGTGTCAATAGTGTCAACGACAGAGTTATTACAATTAGTTTAGCGGATTTATGTGATTATAATTATATAGAATGTTAGTTTCATGTTTGCGAATTGGTATGGTCCGATGTGAAATCCTGCCGTATTTTATTTTAATGTTTTATGAATTGATCTGCCTGTGTGATATGATTCGTATAATATTGTTTTTAAAGTTGTTTTTGTGTTGTTTTAATTATGTTTTTATTCTGAGCAACAAATAAAGTTTAAAACAAATATTTTAGTCATTAATTGTGAACCGCCCAGAAAATTAGGATTTAATTCGGCCAAAGTTTTTTTTAATTTGGCCAAAAAACATTTGGTTAAAGATTTTTTCATTTGGCTAATAAAATTTTCATTTGGCTAAACTTTTGGCTAAAACATTTTTCGGTCCAGCGCGAACACTGTTATACATTATATCAAAAATAATATACAGCCAACATTTTCATCGGATTGATCCCAAACTTCATATGGCTCTTCAGGTTGACCTCTGGTATTACTTAAACATTTAAATTTCCGAATTCCTTATCCCTTACTGTAATGTATAACATTATCCTCTCTCCAAGTTGAGATCAGAGATGAAAGTGTTCCGGTTTTTACCGGAATTCCGGTATTTTGATAATTTTCTGAAGCCCATCCGGAATTTCAAAAAAATAAAAATATATATATATATTTTTTTTATTATTATTAAAAAACACGTTCAAATTGATTGGTAAAGTCAAATATTTACATGGTGGCAAATTCTGGGGGGTGGAGACAGATTGTCAGAGGTAAGTTGCCGTTCGGGGGTTCGGCGTGTTACGAGTTCATTCAATTTTACTTTGGGTAATGGTTTCCGATATATTAGATATATGGCAGGTCATTATTTTCGGCACCGGTAATCTATGTATTCACCGGTCGCGCACGTGTTCAATGCCAAGTTCTGTGATAAATTGTCTGTGATTGGTGCTTTCTGAAGGAATCCTTGGCATCATGTTGATCTCCGCCAATCACCGCGCAGTTATTATATCATTTGGTACTAATATTGGTGCCATAACTATTCAAAGACCAAGACAAAAATGTCTTGTGTTCGTTAGAAAAAAAACACGCTATTCTAGTTATAATACATGTAGTTATGGAAGTAAAAAGCCAGGACGATGTCTCAACTATAGATCGGGAAGTTAAAAACAAGTTCCGGTGGGCTTGGCTTCAGGAAAAGGATAACAACGGCGATTTTTTTTCCGACTTTATTTGAAAAATTAATCTCGCCGGAATCGCTAAATGTGCATGGTGCAACAAGGAAATAAACTATTCCAATAATGGGAAAAAAGGCACTCAAACAACATTCAAAAGCAGTTTCACACGTTCGTCAGAGAAACAACATTAGCTCAAACCAGTCATTGCCAGCAACATTCTATAATCTCAAAAATATTCTGGATGATGGATCTCAGTGATAACATGATAATGATGTTTGTCATCATGTGCACAATGTTGTCAAACATTTTACTAGTCATTTTGATGACCATGTTGAAAAGTTAACTGATGCAATATATATTGACTTCAAATGGTGTCCTGATCTTCGAGACTATCTGGAAAAACTGTGCGGGTATTTAGATATAAAATACAGTTCTCCTCGAGAAAGAATTGAACATCGCTGGCTTTCTGTCCTTGATGCATCAACGCCAGTACTTGATATGCTGCCTGCATTAAAACTGATATATTCGTCATGGATGTCAAAGGACGATGTCTATTGCTATAATCCGATATTGGATGAAATTCTCTCCGGTAAGAGTGACCACATCAAGAAGCAAGTCATTAAAATCAAGAATCTAGCACGCAATAAAAAAATTAACAGCTCCAGGAAAAGAAAGAAAGGAAAAGATTATTCAGAGATTATTTCATGAGGACATTAAAACCAGTCTTCATCTCAATATGTATTCTGAAATCCTACCGCTTTTTAAATCATTTATTTAACATTCGAGCAGAAGGAACCCCTAATTCACAGACTATATGATGAACAGGTTATCCTAGTTCGGCATTTGTTATCATGCTTCATGAAGCACGAAATTGTAAGGACATTCAGCGACAGGAAGCTGAAGTCAGTTGATGTTTACGATGATAAATTTCACAACTCACTACATCACATGTATTTCGGTGCAAACACAGAGGCCATACTGAAGACGTACACCAAATTTGATAAAACATCTGGGAAAGAATTCATGGACAAAGTGAAGTGTGCTTACCTCGACACATCAGAGTATATTTTGAAGAAGTTTCCACTTAACAATAAATTTCTACAATGTGTTTCTGCCATTGACCCTAAGGCAATTGGACATGGGTTAACCAATGAAGCATTCAAGAAACTTGCGAAATACTTTCCGACTGTTTTGAATGATGGAAAAATGAATGATTTATATTTGGAAGCCTCAAAAATTCAGTTGGACCCTACATTGCCAGATGCTCTGAATGAAAATGGGAACCCATTAAAACTAGATGCGTGGTGGACAATGGTATTTAGAACAAGCAAATATCCCATTCTCACTCAAATTATAAAATGTTGTCTTAGTATATTCACTGCACCACACGTGGAACAATCTTTCAGCAGTATGAATTATATTGTCAACAAAACCACCAACAGACTGGATACAAGGACATATTCTGCATATCAAACTGTTCGCTATGAGTTGCGATCAAAATCATCGTTAGAATTATTTCGTCGAACTGATGCTCATCATGACAAAGTTGATAAGCGTGTATGCTACCACATTCAGACAGCATATGGGAGGTACAAGAAGAAACTCAGTAAGTGTAAGAAGGACACATCTGAAGTACCTGCTAAATTGCCCAAGAAAACAACCACACACCAGTGCGCAAACACAATCCGGCACTCGATAATGAAAAGGAAAGCAAATGCACGTGATTACACCATTCCAAAGAAGAAGAAAGAGAAATAGATGAATCTGCTGCCGATATGACATGTATATAAATGTATATGGATTGTAAATGAGTTACTTTTGAACAGTTATCTTGTATAAACTATAAACAGTGCATTCCGTGGACATAAATATTATACACTTGTACCGGTATACGGTACATGTACTGCTGCTTACAAGCCAGTAAATCAGGTATATACAACTATGATAATTTCTTGCATGTCATTTGTATTCAACAATTAAACTAAAAGTTTAGGTTTACAAATTTATAATATGGTTTCTAGTAACTTTCTGCAGTATATTATTTCAAATTTGAATTTATTACTCTCATACTGGTAGTGTCAAAACTCTCATACTGGTAGTGTCAAAATGAGTTCCTATAAATATGAAAACCTGGCTCCAATTATGCTAGAGGGAATACATGCCAGGACATTCTGAGAATCAATCTCCATCAAGTGTTTCTACCCTGTACTTCTCCCAAATGACCTTTAGTTTATAAATCAGATACTAGTACAGAAAATCACAAAAAGGAATTTGCTATCTAAAAAGAGTGAAATATGACTAAATTTGCCAATCTGAATAGCACAATATAAGTTCCCAGATTCACTCTCAGACCATTGGATTTTCAAAAATTTCCCGTGGGAATACCCCCGGACCCCCCTTATATGGCAGGGGGACACCCCCTCCCATACCCTCCCCCATCTCGGGCCTGCGGCATATCGTGCTAGGACCGAAATTTTACATTTCAGGTATTTGGATTATTGACCACTTTCATCCCTGGTTGAGATACAGTGTCATTGACACTTTCATTGCTATAGCTATGGATTTGCATGCATGTATGTATATTCACAATTCTTGGGCACAGCGTACATCATTGTCATTCGCCAAATAACAATGGCTGTCATCCAATTTTCTGTTTTAGCCCTTGGATCTAATATCAGGATTGCTCTCCTCTAATTGTCATGGTATATTTCAGGACATGGAGAAGTGGGCTAAAACGATGAATGCTCAAAAAGATGGTACAGGTTTTAGATCATCACAGCCTTCCAGTAATGGGAAAGAATCGGCCACAGCAGACGCAGGATATTCAATACTTGCAAAAACGGTTTGTTTTCAAACTTGTACTGAAAAATTAGTCTGAAGATTTTAGATATCGGTTGTCCTAGATGCCTATAGAGCAGATACGTTCCATTACTCTCCTATAGAGAATATACGTTCCATTACTCTCCTATAGAGAAGATACGCTCCATTACTCTCCTATAGCAGAGTTTATGCCCAGACTCTTGATGTGATTTTCTGGCAATTATAATAGGCTACATCCTACATATCAATACGTAATGAATCCTATATTTATCTGAAAGAGTGATATCTTAAAGGCATGGATGGCCTTCACGGTGGGTATTGCTGTTAAAATAGTAACTTCCATTAAAGCCACCATAAACAGAAAAAATATTAAAATATAGACAGAGTTTGTTATTATACCAATCATAAATATCACGTAAACAGTATGTTATTGTTAAGTTTGTAGTATAAGGTATAACTTATAAGTATAGATTGGTATAAGAATAAAATATGTCTATATGTCTACATTTTAATATTGTTTTCTGTTTTTGGAAGTTTTAACGGGTGTGACTATTTTAACAGCATCCCACCACAAAGGCCATCCGTGCCTTTAAGGTCACAATGATGAATTATGACCTAAATTATTTGTTAAAATATATATAGATTATGCTGTGTAATTATAAGTAATCACATTTATTTTTTTCCACCAGCAGCCATCTTGGATTTCAAATGTGAATCCATCAGCACACCCTGCATCCCACATTTATTGGAGAATTGTTTTGAAACTTTACAGGCTTGTTTAGGATCACCGCCAGATTTTCGATGAAAAACATGGCCACCGGCAGCCATCTTGGATGTTATACTTTGCATCAATAAACCTTTATCACACCCTACATAGCATATCCCTCATCTGATCATCATCAAACTTTATATGGATCTTCAGGTCGGAGTGATCTCTAGATGGTTGCTTCCATTTTTTCCCGAATTCTGTTAAAAAACGTGGCTGCCAACAGCCATCTTGGATTTTACTCTTTGTATGACTAAATACTTTAGCACACCTTACAGGTAGGGCTGCACGGTATCATAAAAAATTTAAGATATCGCAGTATGACTAAATATCGATTAAAACATCCAAGGCAGAATATCTGAGTATTTTCTCAATGTAGAGTTATCCTTCGTAGCTACGAAGCATCATCACATTTTCTCTTTTAGGGTATCTGCAGTTTCATGTATTCACTAGGATGGTGATACTTCAGGTGAACCATCAGATTTGATGTATTGTCACATTTCTCACACAAATGACAGAATATATGCAACAAATGAATGAATTTGATCCGTGGGTGAGTGCAAAACACACTTGTGTGCTCTATGAAAGATGAAAATGAATTTATGGCCAACGAGTGTATTTTGCACTAACTATCCATGGCTCAAATTCATTAATTTGTTGCATATATTCTGTTGTATATAAAAGGAGATCGTCCCATAAATGGCCGGATTTAGTGTACAGTCCCCATTTAAAGTCCCATACATGTGAATTGAAAACTGAAACTAAAACAAATCAATAAATATATTTATAGTAAAATTTTTAGGCAAATATAGATTTGTAGTTATCGACATGTTTGATTCGTGGAACCTGACCTCGATGTAACAAAAGCGAGCATAATAACCCCTTTAATATTGACATTTTATCAACGGCATTAGAAATTTTAAATGAGCGGGTCACATGGCTTAAACTTCCCAGCTATATGAGAGTATTGGAATGGATCTTCGACGTAATCCAGCATCTAGAATAACCAATATCACAAGCTAGTTTAAGTCAAAGGAAACTTGGACCACTGAAAAATATATAATCCTTCTACACTAGCATTTAAATCCTAGATTAATTTTTTTTTTTATATGTTTATATATACACCACAGCTCGATTATTTCCAAAATGTTTTTAAAAAACATGGCCGCCAGCACCCATATTGGATTTTATTCTTTGCATGACTATCCTTTGGCACACCCTACAGGCCACATCCCTCATCCGATCTTTTGGGGTGACCTCTAGATGAGAGCAATTGATTGTTTCTGAAATTTGTTAAAAAACATGGCCTCCAGTAGCCATCTTGGATTTCAAATTTGAATTTATCGGCACACCCTGCAGCCCGCATATATCTAGGAAATGTTTTGTATATTTACAGGCATGATTACGATCACCTCTAGATGAGAGCTATCAAATTTGAACGATTTTCGATTAAAAACATGGCCACTGGCAGCCATCTTGTATTTTACTCCGATAAGCCGATCATCACCAAACTGTACATGCATCTTCAGGGTGATATCTAGATGGGAGCCAACGATATTTTCAGAATTTCATTAAAAAATGTGGTCGCCAGTGACCATCTTGGATTTTTTACTCTCTAAAATCCTTTGACATACCCTACATGCCACATTTATTAAAAAACCTGAGCACCTGGAGACATCTTTGCTTTCACATTTGAATCCATCGGCACACCATGCAGCCCACATTTAGTGGAGAAATATTTGAAATTAAATTATTTTCATTTACACAATACAATCAATTATTGAAACTTTTTTACTTTCCTTCTTTCTATGGACTGAGCATATTTATGTTTGATCAAGATAGTGACATCAATTAAACACTAAATATTGTAATATCAATGTTTCTAACTTTATAGCAAACAAAGACCGTAGAAGACGACAAGAAACTGATGCTTCCTCCACCAATCACAATTAAGGTAGAGTGTTATTTCAAAAGATATTATAGTCCACGCAGTAATGTTTCGTGAATGAAACACAAAACTCATTTAGCAAATACTTAAATGGCATGTAACCATTTGAAGTTTGTCAGAAGTTGATTGCTAAATGTGGCACTCTATATCTTGGCATTACCCAATTGTATGGAAACTCCACATCCTGTGAGTTTGGTGAATGTTCTTGCAGATTACTTTAATTGTAATGAACTACATCAACAATGAAATTAGGTTAATAGGTCTGTAGATGCACATGCAAATCTTTTGACATGGCGAAGACCAGTACCGTACCGGATAAGTTGGATAAGTCGCATTGAATTTTGAAGCTTAAAATGTTGCCTTTTGGCTCTTTCTGTTGTATACGTCGCACATATTTCAGTGGCTTGTAAGGGAACATCAAAATGACAGATTGACCTGGATTTAGAGTTACTTAGAGCAGAGGAAGCATTTTAAAAAAATAGAATTTATCACAGACGTAAAAATGAACGAACATTCCACCAATGCTTCCGGTATTCCCAATGTGATTTGGGGGAATTCCCAAGCAGGGGAGATAACATTGGTTCATTTTCATTAGGAGTGTGTGGGAACATGGATTATAAAACTTATTATTTTGACTTGAATGATGTTTGGACTAACTCTGGGTGGTTGAGAGTAAAGTCAATGTATTAATTAACATTTATTCATCATCATTTCAACTTGTATAACATGTGTATAACTAAATATAAATAAAACAGAAACATTTGACTTCACTTTCACAAGTTCAGGCCAGAATGCAGCTTTACCGCGATTTGCTCGTTTGTCTCTACGCATGGCAAAAATCATATCTTTCTTTTTGCGCCAGTCCCTGATTATTTTCTCGCTAACACCAAACTCTCGTTCTGCGGGCCGATTACCATGTTCATTTGCAAATTTTATCACTTTCAACTTGTATGAACTTTCGTAACTTTGACGTTTCCTTTTGATGCCACGTTTATCCATTTTGAATTCGAAGAAAACTGATAGGTATAATGAAGCACGATGTCGTTTGAATAGTTTTAAGGTATGAGGAAAGACACAAAATATCCTATCATTTATAGGAATATAAAACTGAGACTCGTTTACTGTTGATTTAGGATAATGGCCTCGTTAATTTAGTTGTCGCCTAATTGTCGCGAAGCATGAATGAAAACGCTTTGGGTTAATAGTGATGCAATGCACTCTTCAGTATTAAGTGTCAACTACTCAACGTGGGGATTAAATGTTATGCGTACACGGTACAGCATACAATAATGTTTCGCGGCTTCGCACATAAGCCTCATTAAAATATGAGAACACGCTGTCCAGACATGCATTTAGAGTCTTTAGAGCTTTTATTATGCTCATTCCAGGGCATTAAATAAACATTCCGATGTGACGTCATCTGCTAGAAGTTTGCAGACATCAAAGAGATCATACCGCAGTCATTGAATGTGGGTCACTCATGCACGTGTTACAGTCAGGTCAAGGACGCCCACTGTTTGTGAATTTGCTGCTGTTTATAATTGCGGTTGAATTCTTAGATATCAATACATATAATATGATATATATGTTTTAAATGTCGGACAGGCAATAAAATAAAGACAAAGTACATATGAGGATGGGGTATTTATTTATTTTTTGTATACCGAATTGTATTATTTTATCGCGTTGCAGTTAGTTTGTGTCGGCATTTTGTCCCGTTATTTACCTGTGATCGCAGTTGATTCCTCAAAATTCGGCTGAAAATATGCCCCTCATTGACTTACCGATCTATAAGTCGCAGGAGGATTTTAATAGGGCAAATTGGGTTAAAAAGATGCGACTTATCCACCGGCCGGTACGGTAACTACATCTTTGAAACCTTCTGGATTGTTCATGGTCATGACCATGTTTAAACTTATATAATGTAATTTTCTTCTTATCCAGATGATATCTCCAGTTCAGAATTTTGTATACTTGTGTATCATCACTACTGTCAACCTCTGTCTATGTCTTATATTTTTTTTTATGGAAAGAAAACACAAGAAAAGTTTGGTTTTCAAATGCCTTCTGCCATCACAAGATGAATTTTGCTTGATGTCTGAAAAGCCAATTCTTCCTTTAAACTGTTTGGTGTTTACTCAGGCCTCCTTTTGTTACACTTTAGTGAACTATTAGTCGTGAATAATTGCCTGGATATGGGTTTGTGATAACAGCATGCCAGTTTGCAATCCTTTTGTGGAGAGTGTCACTTGTAGCTATTACCCATTAAATAAGACACATGACTTGCTTGTTTGTTTTCTTTGTGGGTTGTTCTGTGATCTTATCAGCAAACTTGTTTTGTGTGATGTAAATTTATAAAAACAATGTTACTGTTTTCAGATCGGTTCAGAAGACTCCACAGAAGCCACTAATGCTCTTGTTGCATCATACGGTGGTGACAGTGATTCAGAGGAAGACGAAAACTCCCCATCATCGCCATCCATAGATGAATCAAAGCTGACCGACTGGGAAAAAAATTCATGTCTGTTATGCAAGAGGGGGTTCCCGTCAAAAGAAATGCTTACAAAACATAACCAAATGTCTGATCTTCATAAGAAAAATCTTGATGTTCTTTATTCGTCTAAGAGCTTGTCAACAGATGAGAAAAAGGAGGTGTGTATCTACATTTCATGGGCAATTTGCTTTCTGGTTTAAACGATTTTGACTTTATGTATTATAACTGATGTTGATATGTATTGATTACCAGTTATCAACATAAAAAAAGTACATGGCCTTTTTATTAGCTCACCTGAGACGAAGTCTCCGGTGGAGCTATAGTAATCACTCCTCGTCCGTCGTTCGTCCGTCCGTCCGTCAAGAATCATCTTCTCCTCCAGAACCGTAAGACGGAATGGGTTCATATTTGGTGTGGATGTTCCCTAGGTGAATCACATTCAGATTTGTTCAAATGAGGTCACCCGGTCAAATAGTTGCGAAGCTAGGACCATAACTCTTTCCCACCATAGTAATTCTTACGACTTCTCCAATTTCATTGGGCCGAATGGGTTAATATTTGGTACAAAGGGTCCTTGGGGGACTTGTGATTCAGATTTGTTCAAATGAGGTCACTGGGTCGAATGTGGGCGGAGCCAGTGACATAATTGAATTTGTTTGTTTTTTTTTAAATTCAGATTTTTGGAATTTTCACCTTGCTCAATTTAACATTTTTTTTTTTTTTTTTTAAACATGTTATAAAATTTGAAAAAAGTGACACCATTATAACATCTGCAGAGTTATGAAACTTTAATCTTTAATGAAATTACAGAAATATTCCATTACCCATCCCCCTCCCACATGGCCCAGATCCAACCCCCCCCCCCCCCCCCCCCCCCCCCCCCCCCCCCTGCACCCAACCAACATCCCTTCCAACCGATATCATCTCCAACTTTAATACCTGTTCTATCCAGAGCAGATAGATATATATGCAGATAGACCGAGAGAGAGGCACAGGTCATTAATCTAGATTATAATTATATATGTCATCTGGCAGCTTGTGTAAACAACACTGCCTGAATTTAGTGTGTCTGACATTTGCAGAATGAGGTCCCCAGAGGGTGAATTTAGTGTTGCTACCCTGTACAGCAGGCTAGCATCACCAAAAACACCCTCCAGGGACCTAATTCTGCTTAGGCATCATCTTCTGGGAAGTATCTTAAGTATCAAATTGAAATTTTGTTTTAGTTACTTTTTGACTTTTTCCCCTTCTGTTCAGTTTATATGTCCCCCTAATTTGCAGAAGATAAAATGCATAATTGAGGTGCTCAATGGGTGTGCATTACAAACTTCAACTGTAGAACTTCAATCTGTTCCTAGGTTTCCCATGGCTGTTGAGGCCTAATCAGACTGAGGATGAATCCGGTGATGCTAGCCTGCCTTGCGGAATATTGTCATTAAATTCACCTTTTGGGGACCTCATTCTGCAAATGTCAGACACACTATATTCAGACTTGGCTGGCATATTATTTTCTTAACCACCGCTTATCCAGATGAAATCATACCCTGATTTTTCAAAGAAACATTGGGGGGTATATTGGATTGAATTTGTCTTCTGTCTGTCAGGCAGTCCTTCCATTCGTCTGTCTGTTGGGATGTCTATCCATCCGTCTATCAACAATTGTTTTCTTCTCCATATTAAAGACCAAATATGTTTATATATTTCAGTGTGCATGTTCCCTAGGTGACTCACAATCAGATTTGTTCAAATAAGTTCATCAGATCAAATAGGTGCGAAGCTAGGGCCTAACTCTTTCCCTCCATAGTAAATCTTAAAATAATTTCTTCTCAAGAACCATTGAGACTATATTAGCTTATATTTGGTATGGTTGGGCCTTGGGTGACCGGGTTCAGATTTGTTCAAATGGGGTCATTTTTAGGTGTACCCATACCATGTATGGTACACATAATGCCGACGTCCGGATCAACCATCCGTTGTTCGTTCGTCCGTCTGTCTGTCTGTCCGTCTGTCCGTAGACACTTGCTATCCGATTCATTTACTTGAATATTTTTTATCGGATCTTGTTAAAATTTTATGTGCATGCTTATGATGACACACTCCTCACCTGTATAGTTTTTGGTATCGATCGGTTGATCGGTTTAGAAATTATTAACACTTTGCATCCGCACATAGGCATGAGCTATCCGATGCTGTAACCAAAGTATTTTTTGTCCGATTGTTTTCATATTTGATATGTAGGTTTATAATGACACACCCCTCACCTGTATAGTTTTTGGTATCGATTGGTTGATCGGTTTAGAAAATAATTAACCCTGCACACAAATGCTATCTGATGCATCTAAGTCAAACTGTTTTCTTCTGATATGCCTCATATTTCTTACCTAGGTTTTTCTTAGCACGTTCTTTATCTGTATGGTTTTTGGTATCGTTTAATTAACCCTTTTCAAACTTATGTTTACTTAGAACTCACGCAAGCTGCTATGACTCAAAACATTTTTCATCTGATCTACACCAAATTTGGTACATGTGGTCTTCACCCCGAAATACAGATCAAGTTCAAATTTGGGTTTGATCCGATATATTTTAACAGAGTTATGGCCCTTTATAATTCAAGTAATTTACTACCTATATGCCCTGTGGGAGTTTAAGACAAATGACTTTACACAGTAATCTGCTTTATTGGAATCAGAGAATGACACTGGATACTAACTGCTAAACCACTGGCTGCTCCCAGAGCTGTCAAATTTAAGTGATTGATGATTCTTTACTCCAGTTTGTGTGCAATAGTAATTTAACCCCCCCTGTTGAAACATGTTCATGGCATTAATACAAATAGTCCATTGTCCATTTGTAGGATGTTCTAGAGCATGGCTGTTTAGAGAATTGTTGTTTACAGAGACACTGTTGTCTTATCTTGAGAAAAAAATTAATCCTCACATTAGTTCCATCATATGATGTCATTGAAAATGATTAACCCTCTCCACACATTATATGTTCATTCTCCTATTCTATTTCCAGGTTGATCGTGATCCACTTTTCACTTGCATGTATTTCATGATTAAAATTAACCTATTCCATAGACACATGATATATGATAGGCAGATTTTAAATTATCTCTTTCGCCTTGGGCCAGGTTCACTAAGAATTTCTATAAGCCACCAATTGAATATTCATCATTTGAGGAAATAGCTTATTTTGAAATTCCCTCTATTGCATTTGGGCTGCAGGAAAATAATAATGGTTCTGCTATTCTTGAAGCTGACTTATTGGTCAAATATTTTTCACCCAATCACTTTTATAATCTCATTCAGGTTGATCGTGACACATTCTTCACGTGTATAGATTTTGGTATTGATTGAATGGTTTTGAGAATATTAACCCAACATTTAATAATATTTCTGCTGTTACAGACATTGTATATTTCCAATGATCAGCTTAGAATAAAATTAACCATAGGTATACTGTACGCGATCCAATGTTATGACTCTAATATTTTCAATTTGACCCTTCTCATATCTCTCCTTTAGTTACCTGATAATTCTGTATTAAAATATTTTATATCCAACCATTATCAATCATATTTAATATCAAGGTCTATACACCCCTCACTTATATAGATGTTCAGGTGTTTGTTGGTCTCTAATCTCAATCATCCCATAACTTTTACTATGCAGCTAACACAACAACATAATCTGTTATGACTCAGGTTCCATTGTAAGAAGTAAATAGAGTTATTATGATGTTAATATTGTAACTATTATATCTTTAACACCTATGGTGCATCTGTCTGACTGTGGTTGGGCATAATTATCTTTATCAATCTATCACACATACATGTATCTCTGTTGGAGTGACCTAATAGGTTGAAATCGAATGTCATATCCATGTTCCTATTGTGTTTAAATGAGCAAGTTGCTCAATAAGTCTGATTCCACTATGAAACTAATAAATAATAGTACGCTGTGAATTGTTGATATTCTTGCACTCATAAAAAGATCGCTATCGCCAAGGTATGGGTTAAACATCTGCCGATTGTGATCGGCCTCTCGTTAGGAAATGAGGTCCCCAGAGGGTGAATTCGTTGATGCTATTCCACCTTGGGGAATAGTGTAATTAAATTCACCTTTTGGGGACCTCATTCTGCAAAGGTCAGACACACTAAATACAGACTTGGCTGTTCCAATATTATTTTCTTAACCACCACTTATCCAGGTGAAATCATACCCTATTGGATATTGGAGGTATATTGATATTACTAGATGAATGGATCTCATTTGTTCCAATAGGGGCAGAGATAAGAGATTTAACTCTCCTCTATCCTGCTTGGTACTGGTATAATAATATTGATTTCTAGGCAGCCTGGGTGGGGGCAGTGTTTGAGGCAATGGGGAAGGAGTGTAGAGGAGGTGAAGTTTTGACCCCCTAATTTGATCAAAATTTAAACAGTTGAAAATTTCATGCCTGGTATAACATTAGTTGTAGATTAGATGTTCTCATCAAAAATAGGTTAAAATTGTTCTCATAGTTTGGTTTGATTTTCCAACATGTATGTTTTTAAACCAACAGTCCATATGTTCCTACTTCAGGTTAAACTGTTGGACCAAATTGGCCACAAATTTTAACTTTATGGGGTTGGTAATTTTCAAACTTTTGAGAGCTTGAAGTACTGGTACCAGTTGTAAAATTCAACCTAACAGGGATGTGCAAAAGGATTTTTGTGAACTTATTACTGTGGTATGGTTGTCTTCTTTAAAAGGTAAGAGGTTGGAGATTTGTCAGTGGTGTGCAATTAGAAATTTCAAGTTGAAGAGCCCTACTCATCTGAGAACCTCCAGCTATGTCCATGTTTAGAACTACTTGTCTTAAGTGATATTGTCACATACTGACTCTTGTAGTCTTCAGAGTCCCAGTCTTCTCAGTCTTAAGAGTCTGATGAGTGACCCAGTCATTGACTGTCTTGTTCTGGATGTAGAAGATACTTTTCATTACAAAACATAGTCAAGTTTGAGCTATTGCTATGGGTTGGCGTGCGTCTGTCCATCCGAACGTAATTTCCTGTAGCACGCCCTACCAGCCACATCCCTCATCCACTCATCATCAAACTTCATATGGATCTTCGGGGTGACCTCTAGGTCGGAGCCATCGATTTGTTTCGAAATTCCAGCAGCCATCTTGGATTTCAAATTTGAATCCATCTGCACACCCTGCAGCCTTCATTTGTCGGAGAAATGTTTTGAAAAGTTACAGGCATGTTTAAAATCACCTAGATGGGAGCTATCAAATTGAAAGAGACATCCTGAATTTTACTTTTTGTTTGTATGACTAAATCCTTTGGCACACCCTACACTATAAATCCTTCATCTGATCCCCACCAAACTTGATCTGGATCTTTAGGGTGACCACTAGATGGGAGTCATCAAAATTGGGAAAACATGGCCGCCAGTGGCCATCTTGTATTTTACTCTTTGCATTACTAAATCCTTCGGCACACCCTACAGGCCATATCCCTCATCCGATCATCACCAATCTTCATAATCTTCGGGGTGACCTCTAGATGGGAGCCATCAATTATTTCCGAAATTCATTTTAAAAATATGGCCGGCAGCAGCCATCTTGGTTTTCAAATTTGAATCCATCTGCTCACCCTGCATCCCACATATATCTAAGAAATGTTTTGAAAATATGTAGGCATGATTAGGAACTCCTTTAGATGGGAGCTATCAAATTTTGTTCAATGAAAAATATGTCCATCGGTGGCCAACTTGTATTTTGCTTTTTGGATGACTAAATCCTTTGGCACACCCTACAGGCCACATCCCTCGTCCTATCACCACCACCTTCAAATGGCTCTTCAAGGTGACCTCTTGATGGGAGCAATTTATTTTCAACTCCACTTTACTTTGCAATGTGTTGGTATCCATCGTCCGTGTGTGCGTGGAGAGGTCCATCAACAATTTCCTTTAGAACAGGCTACAGATCGTACCTGTGGTCGGATCATTAGGAAATTTGTAATGACTGTTGACATTGACATGCAGATGGGAACGAGTCATTTTGGGGTCATTCGGCCATCTTGGATTTTACTCTTTGCATGACTAAATATTTGGCATGGGCTACATGACTAAATATTTGGCATGGGCTACAGGTCATACCTTTTGTCAGATTATCATGAAATTTGTCATGGATGATAACATTGACATGTAGATGGGAACGAGTCACTTTCGGGTCATTCGGTCATATAACATGGCAGCTGGCAGTCATCTTGGATTTTACTCTTTGCATGATTACATCCTTTGGCATGGGCTACAGGTCGTACCTTTGGTTAGATCATCATGAAATTTGTCATCGATGTTACCATTGACATGTAGATGGGAATGAGTCATTTTGGGGTCATTCGGCCATAACACATGGCCACCAGCAGACATCTTGGATCTTACTCTTTGCATGACTAAATCCTTTGGCACTGGCTACAGGTCGTACCTTTGGTCGGTTCATTATGAAATTTGTCATGGCTGTTGATATTGATATGTAGATGGGAATGAGACATTTTGAGGTCATTCGGCAAAAAAAACATGGCCACTAGTGGCCATCTTGAATTTCAAAATTCAATCAATTAGCACGGTCTACAGGCCGGGGTGTTCGTCTGATCATCATTAAATTTGTCGTGGATGTTAAGATGGGAACGAGTCATTTTTGGGGTCATTCGGCCATAAAACATGGCCACCAACAGCCATCTTGGATTTTACTCTATGCATGACTAAATCCTTTGTCACGGGCTACAGGTCGTATCTTTGCTCGGATCATTATTAAATTTGTCATGGCTGTTGACATTGACATGTAGATGGGAACGAGTCATTTTGGGGTCATTCGGCTCAAAAACACATGGCCGCCAGTGTCTATCTTGGATTTAAAAATTCAATCCATTTGCACAGGCTACAGGCCGGACTGTTGTCTGATCATCATGAAATTTGTCATGGATGTTAATATTGACATGCAGATGGGAACGAGCCATTTTTTGGGTCATAGGGCCATAAACATGGCTGCCAGCAGCCATCTTGGTTTTACTCTTTGCATGACTAAATCCTTTGACACAACCGGCAGACCACATCACTCATCTGATCATCACCAAACTTCATATGGATCTTCGGGGTGACCTCAAGATGGGAGCCATCAAAGTTTTCCATATTTCGTTCTAAAACATGGCCGCCAGTGGCCATCTTAGATTTTACTCTTTGTATGATTAAATCCTTTGGTACACACTACAGACGACACCCTACTTGTCCGATCGTCACTAAACTTCACATGGATCTTCCGGATAACCACAAGATGGGAGTAATCCGACTTTTTTTATAGTTATTTCAACTTGGAAATGTTAACCTTTTGTTTAATAAATACTCATTGTAGAGTAGTTCCCTTAGGAAATGTTCCCATACTAAGTTCAAACGATCATTTGTTGAACTTATTATCTGAAAATTTTCCTCCAATAAATACGACTCCTTCTAGTTAGTATTATTTGTCGTCTGCTCATTTGTCCTGAAAATCCATCCAGATGAATAATAGACCATTCCAATGTATACTTTTACAACTGAAAGGGAAAATCCATTTAGCATAGAAAGGGTTAAGTAACATTTTGACGTATTTTTGTGATAGCTGTTTTTTGTATGTTTTTTTTTGGGTATCCTTAGTTCCATTGGGACAGGCACACCTCTAGCAATTAAAAATTAAGGTTTCCTTTTGAAGATTCTACATGGCTAAAAGCCGCAGTAACAAAAATTCTATTGACTGAATGGAAGATTATTTTTTTTAAATTGTGTTTGCAGTATAGAGACAGAGCAAAGGAAAGGAGGGAGAAGTATGGTATACCTGAACCTCCACAACCAAAGAAGATGCGGGCTCCTGAACCACCTACCATCATGTAAGTAATGAATCCGGCAATGCCAATGGTGAAAATTCCATAGTCTAGAGAAGTGCAAAGTTTTAATTTTTTCAGAAAATACTAGAATCTTATTTAGAGACAATTATGTGTTTGTTCATATCTCTGTTTGGACTTTCTGGTTGTGTTTTTATTACATCGGAACAGTCTTATTTTTTCATCTGTAGGAATATTCAGAAAATATAAGCAGACAACAGATAATATAAATTCAGAAGTATTCCTATTCATTAGTGGGAAATATTCAGATAATAATATTGGTTGTTTGTTGAACTTATTAACTGAAAATTTCCTAAGGGAACTACTCGTCAATGAGTATTTAGTATAGAAAGGGTTAAACTGATTATTACTTTTCTTTTAAGTATACAATAGTGTGAGAATTAAATGACCTTGACTGTTTACAGTGCCGAGCAGCCAACAAAGCAAGGAATCAAAGGAGATAATATTGGTAACCAGATGCTGCAAAAAATGGGCTGGACTGAAGGTCAAGGCCTTGGCAAGCAAAAGCAAGGCATAGTTCAACCATTAGAGGTCAGTCAAATTGTTTTCTGTGCAGAGAATGTGCACAAATGTTTTTAGCTCAATTCCGCTGTAAGGTGTGTTGCAAGCTTTTGTGATGAGTATAGATATTACGGTGTGTAAAGAGATTCTCTGGGTAGTTTGCAAAGTGAAATTAAGCCGTTTTATGGCAAACTTTGGGCCAGGGTTTTTAGCTCACGTGAGACAAAGTCTCTGATGGAGCTATATTCATCACTCCTTGTCTGTCCATCCATCTACTTTAGATCATAACAGTATACTCTATAATTCAACATCAAACTCTAGATTATGATTCTGATCATAGCAATTTACCTTTGCAAGGGATGGGTTAAACATCTGCCGATCGAGATTTGCCTCTCATTAATGGTTCTCTGTTGGACAGATTCACTCTTATGGGCAAGTTAACTTGATGAGTCCATCTGATTCGCAACCCTTGGGGGGGGGGGGGGGGGGGGGGGGGTGGGGGGGGTGGGGTGGGTGGTAATAGGGTTACAAGTGTTTATAGCACGTGGAATTCCTTAAAGATGCATCCGATTAAGCACCCCTCAATTACTATTTATTTGGATTCGGGGGGTAAAACATATTTGATTTGAGTCGAGGAACCTACCTACCAAAGCTCAAGAGTTATTAGATATCAAATTTTGAATTCTATTATTTTTCACCATCGAGAATTATTAGTGGCCCAGCAAACAGTTGACGAGCCAACGGTCTCGGACCAAATTGCGGATGACGATGGAACTCTAAAATCAAGAGGCTTTCTGTTAACAATAAGGCAAAATTTCATTGAACAACATGTTGATAAATAACACTTTTCGGCAATTTTATACTATAGTTGACAGTGGTTAGCATTATTTTTGGGCACTTAATCAATTCTGATAAGTGAAGTGTCATTTCTACAAATGTTTTTGTTGTTGGAATCTGATTATATGGGGACCATCGAATCGGGATTGAGAACCTTTAACTTAACACCTGGCCGTAGTTGGAAGTACGTTATAAATGCCTAATTTCTTTTTTAAATTTCAGGCTAGAGCCAGGAATGCAACAGCCGGTCTTGGTGCTAAAGGAGCTAACGTTGAAACAGATCCTACGGATTCTTACAAAACTGCCGTGAGAAAGACCCTGTATGCACGATATCATGACCAAGATGACTGATATTATCAGTAGTTGTGTTGTTTATACCACAATGGACGCTGCTTGTCTTGACCATGTCATGAGATCTGTATTGGTTCTTATTAGAGCAGCATGAAAATTACCAATTGATATTCAGTGACAGTATTGCTTTGCCAAGACAAGATATGAACAATTGGAAGCTAAAACGAAATCTGCTCTTTGATCTATGCATTCTGTTTGAATTTCTTGTACATGTCTATATGTAGTAAGTTGAAAGAAATTTCAGTCTCTGACACCTTATTTGTAAATATACTGCACAAAAACATTTAAGTTATGGCTGTGTTCATGTATATATTTGTCAATGATGTATAGAAAGAGTGTATGTGCTTCAATTTCTGGATGTGCATAAGAATGGAAAATTGTTCATGAATACATTGATTCATAAAGATATAAAACCTATAACTTTATTATGTCACTGACCCCCATAGGTGGTTCATAGGGGGGATACCCACATACTACGGGTTTAGTCCATTCATTTTACTAGAGTTACGTCCCTTGTTTGACTTGGGAATTTCTTAATTTTGTGTCCGTATGAAAATTTCAGCTTGTAACTTGGGCATGGATTTGGTTTGTGCGTGTTGATAACCCATTTTAAGGGGAAAGAATACCCACTTCTTGAAATTATAAAATAACAAAAATTTGTATCCATACAAATATTTAGTTTTGCCCATTTTCTAAACTGACTGTGGTGGGGGGGGGGGGGGGGGGGGGGGGGGCATATGCCACACTACAGCAGTTGCTTGGATTTTTAGCTCAACTTGCTATTGCTATTGGTATCATATGGATCTTCGGGGTGAACTCTAGATGGCAGCCATCGATTATTCCCAAAATTTGTTAAATAACATGACTGCCAGTGGCCATCTACGATTTTCTTCTTTGTCCGACCTGCAGCCCACACTTATATGAGAAACATTTTGAAAAATTACAGGCATGTTTAGGATCACCAAGATGGGAGCTATAAATTTTTTCTGAATTACGTTGAAAAACATGGCCACCAGCAACCATCTTGGATTTCACATGTGAATCGATTGGCACACCCTGCCGCTCACATTTATTGGTGAAATTTTGAAATGAAAATAATCTACACAATACAAGCCCTTTACTGAAACTTTTTTACTTTCCTTCATTATCATTCTAATCATTGCTGAGCAAAAAATTAACACATCCCCAAGTTGAGCTACAGTCTCATTGACACTTTCATTTGCAGTTATAAAGTGGTCTTTTATAAGCTGAACAGCCCCATGTTTTAGTGGTGTAATGATTTACCAGTGTATCGCGATAGCTCACAATATGCGCATTGCTTTCCATCAATTTTTTTGTGATACAGCAGATATACACCTACTGGGGTTCATGTGGAATGGAAAATTGTATTTTGATCGTACTTTAACCATGGGCCTGCGCTCCGTGCCACAAATATGCCAGCGCCTCACAAACACCGTGAAACATATTGCATCTGTTCGTGACCTTGACCTTGTAAATTATCTCGACGACATTGCGGGTGCAGAATTACAATCCAAAAGTCAGGAGGCATTTAATGCACCCGGTGAACTTTTGGAATTGTGTGGGTTAGAACAGTCTCCGTCCAAGGCATGTACCCATAGTACCAGAATGATTTTCCTCAGGAGTTTTATTTGACACTGTAACATTGACATTAGAAGTATCGGATGCAAGATTAGAGGAAATTAAGACACTTGTACGAACATGGTTGTCCAAGAAAACTGCCATGTTAAATGATGTCCAGTCCCTGAAACTAAATTTCGTTTTGGCATGCGTGCACCCCGGTCGCATATTTGTATCTCGCATTTTATCATGGCTGCGACAATTCAATAATAATAAACACATTTCGTTGAATGTTCCCACATTTGTTTAGAAGGACTTGCTGTGGTGGGACAGATTTATGGCACTCTATGACATGTTTGTATTCAATGTATAGAAGACAGAATAGCCAAATTTATACATCAACCACAACTTGTAAGCGATTGCAAGACACGCTGGGGAAATATCTACCATTTTCTATATTTTTGCGGCCATTTTGAGCCAAAGTAACAATTTTGGTTCCAATGAGTTGGAATATACATAGGTAATGATATGCCTCACTTACATTACAAAGTTCTGTTCATTTCTTGTTGAAATATGACTAGAATCCCAATTGGTTTTTTTGTGAAATTTTATACTGCGTTCTGTAAAATCAAATTTTTGAGGGATCGGAAGGGACCAGGACCCCAATAATTGCATATTGCATTGCTCCGATGATCAGTTAATATACAAAATAAAATAGTCACATTTCTCACCCAGTTCCAAACAGCATAAACTGATCTTGAAGAAATAAGTGAAAAAACGTCATATTTTCAACCTCTGGTGGCCATCTTGGATGTGGAGTTTCAATTTTGCACTATAAAAGTGTCATTATGTCTTAGCTTCACTAAAATATATACACGTGTATAAATTTTACTAGATTTTCCCATTATAATTTGTATCAAACTGACTTGGGGCCTAGTCTGAAAAACGGTGGCCATGATGGACACCATCTTGTCTGGAGTCTACACGGCCACTTTTTTTTCTTGTTAACATTGCTTAAAAGTTGAAGAACATTGAAAAGAAGTTGATATTTTCACATACTGTCATAATATCGATATGTATGGACGAAACGGTACATACGCCATCTATTAGTCCCAACATAGCTCGTAGCCTTCTGGAAGGATGAAAATCTACAATGAATAATCACGATGTGTCACTTTGATATCCAGTCTACACTAAGTGCACATAATAGCCATAAGCATATATAGGTGAGCCGAATAGTCAAATTATGACTTCCAAGATTCAAAACAACTGTACCTGAGTTGATTCTGATTTGCCACATTCAGGATTATCTGGACCAGCTTCTGTCTCGTCGGATTAATTTATCTCGCTCACACCAACCCAGTCTTCTACACTTCTTGGGAGACAAGTCCAACTGATCGGAATGTTTAAAACAATACATATGCCGTTGTCCACCTCATGTTTTTGTCTCGAAAAGCTGGGAATTCCTATCCTTATTCTTGGCGAAGTTCATTCGTGGTATTAACATATGGTATAATTCAGCTGTTACATATGGGATTTGAGCATCATCTTGCGGGATAAACTAGAAAGGTATGCGGTCGATGCGTATTCTAGCTTTCAGAAGGACCTCTCTACCTATGTATTTCTCAGCTTTGGTGACCTAATGGGGATTACAACATGTACACCTGGTGACCATCCCAGCCAGCCACTTCTCAATATATGGTTAATCAATTCACATACTCCTCGAACGCACTGACTTACTCAGACAACTTCTGTATTTGGCTTCAAAGGTTGAAAGCCTAACACATGACGGATGCTAGTCTCTGCTGAGGCGTATAGAATGAAGACCATAATGCATAATATACCCACAATTCTTGACCATGATCCTAAGAAGGATCTTGGTGACGTCCAGCAATCGTCACACCGAACAGATCTAAGGAAATAACAAAACACGTACTGCTAGTTTGTGTCATGATAGTGGAAATAAAATGGGACCTTTGGAAGCCGTTCTTAATCAACTGGACCAGGCGTGTACCACTTGATACTATCATATAAGCCCCCCCTCCCCCAGGCTGGGTTGTAGTCCTAAAGACGATGCCTTTGATATTTGATGATGTGTCATACTCGCGTTTGGTGGTGGTCGGTATGGTTCAAGAAAGTACGAATGCCACCAACACAAGGGTGAAGAACAGTCAGAGGAATATTACATTTATGAGATCTTGCAATCAGTTCAACATACGTTGGGTACACCAAGTAATTTCTTGGCAACTTCACCATTCTGACCATTTGCCTGCATGAGACATATTAACTACTATATTCTAAAGTTATCCTGTATGATCATAAAGATCACGTTCGACCTTTGAATGATTTCCCAACTTTAACAGCATTGCCGTCGAGACTATAAATTGTTCTTGAAACACACATAATGAAATAATGCACCAGAGTTCCTCACATTTGCTTGAATAATACCGCCCATATACTCACACTGACTCTGAGAGAGGATGGTAACAACAACGTAATACCTTAATTATATAAAGACATTATCCTGTAGCCCATCTGACTGTTCTGGGGGAGGCTAGCATAGTATTATCCAGACAAAATTATACGTCTGGCCCAGCTGATTCAGAACGCCTTCGAAATGGGTGTGGAAATACAATCTAACCACACCAAAATCACTGACACGAATGACATTCTATATCTGAAACATACACCTGGTGTAGGGGTGGTGTAATCTGTGGCCCCATTTCGTTCCCACAATCATGGCGCATGTCCACAAACTAGCACCGCAAGTATTATTCTTCTCTGTTGGGAGCTCTTCGACGAGATGATTGCGGGACGTCACACATGTTGCTTATGATCATGGTCAAGAAGTATGGGTAGTCGGTACATTATGGTCTTCTCCTTAGCAGATAGGCATCCATCCAAGGCAGCTAGCAACCTTCGAAACACTGCCAAAGTTGTCCACGTATGTCAATGCGTTCGCTAAGTTTGTGAGGTGACGAACCATCTATTGAGAAGTGACTAGCTACATGTAACTGGGTTCCAGTTCGCCAGGTGTTATCCCCATGGGTTATGAGAAAGACATACATAGAGATGACCTTCTTTAAGCTAGTATACTCATCGACCATATGCCTTTCTAGTTTAAGATGATGCACAAATCCCATATTTGGCAAATATTTAAAATCGTAAGCTAGACACCGGAAAATGAATTGTTTGAAACGTTATGATTAGAGGTACCCTTCTCCCAGGAAGTGTTGAATACTTTGTTGGTGTGAGCGACCTAGATTTATCAGACAAAGAAATGGAAGATGGTCCAGATAATTATGGATGTGGAAAATCAGAATCAGTTATCAGGTAATTGTTCTGATATGAATATTCGGCACAACTACGGTTACGGTCAATATTGACGCTTAGTGGAGAATGGATTTTGAAATGCCACATCGCGATTATTAATTGTGGGTTTCGTCCTCCAGAAGGCTACGAGCTATGTTATGTGTTTGAGACGTTTTAAGTTGGAACTAATATAGATGGTGTATACCGTTTCGTCCATACATATCAATATTATGACAAAAAGTTGAAATTAGAATGTGCAAATATCCACCTCTTTTCAATTTCTGGCCGCCATCTTGACTGAGTATCAATTGCCAAACTCAAATGAATACTTCATATAAAGTTTCTATATCAATATGTGACTGTTGGTAGAATTCGCGTAACAAAAACGCCCGTCGTAAGAAAGCGAAGGAATGAAGGCGTGTTCTCAAATATCGGTCACCATCTTCCATTTGGAAAACAATTTCTTGCATGAGATGTAAGATAATTACTTCATCTCAGTAATGTAGGCGTGTTCTCAAATTTCGGTCACCATCTTCCATTTGGAAAACAATTTCTTGCATGAGATGTAAGATAATTACTTCACCTCAGTATTTCCAACTCAAATGTAAGCATGCGTGGAGTTGTCTCGACAATGATGTGAATATGAGGAATTTTCGGTAATTTTTCAAAATCTGTCGACCTCAGTATTTCCAACTCAAATGTAAGCATGCGTGGAGTTGTCTCGACAATAATGCCCAATGATGTGAATATGAGGGATTTTCGGTAATTTTTCAAAATCTGTCCGCCATTGTGGGTGCCATTTTGGATTTGGGGGACTTTTATTTGGATGTGATATAAGGAAAGTTCTTCGCCTCAGTGTTCCCAACTCACAATAGTAAGCATGCGTGGAGTTGTCGTGGCAGTAACGCTCACTGATGTGAAAATCAGTGATTTTCGGCTATTTTTCAATTTCTGGTGACCATTTTGGCCGCCATCTTGGATTTGGGTGAATATTCATCAACTCAGGTATAAAAGGACTCCTATATATAGCTAAAGTATCTCCTGCACATATGTATGCATGGATGTTGTTATGATAGCAATAACACTCATTGATTCGAAACAGACATTGCGTTATTAGCGTCGATTCGGCTTTGACCGGATTATACCGGCATTTGGGAAAACGTGATATCGGACACAAATATTCAGCCAGGAATGCATATTATGGTCCCCATGTGTTCGTCGATGACTCTTCTATACGATAAATGTATAAAATCAGGCCAGGATGACAATCTTTTCCCACGGAGACAAATTAAATGTGGTGAAATGTAAACAAAAATATCAATTTTCACATTTTGGTCGCCATTTTGGCCGCCATATTGGATTTTGGTGTCGGATTTTTGGCTAGGTTATAAAGGTAGTACATTAGCATAACGAATCGAGCGGAAAACAAGACCACATGTGATACCATCTTTACTATAACAGTTTCTGCAGGGATTGGTGCAAAAATAAGGGGGCATCAATTCAATGAAAAATAACAGAAATGTGATCCCACAACACATATACAATGTATATATACCTAGGTTGAGCATATACTAGGCTTAAAGATTTTGGTACAGAATTGTCATTTTAATGGGGGTAGCAAGAGTTATGCCCCTTGATTGTGTGCCTGAAAAATGAAATTTTGATGCAAAAATGACCAAAATAAGCGATTTTCAGGCTCGTGGGACACAAAAACCAGAAGATCTATGGTATAGCCGCCTATGTTGTCTGGAAGAACACTGTTTCCTCACAAAAATATCAAAAAATTTCAAACTTCTCACCACTGTAAGATTTAAAAAAATATTTTTCATGCAGATGACAAATTTTAGGTGCTAAAATGTCACGCTGGTGTCTGGAGCCACTGTTTCGCAGAAATCGCTACTACTTCATACTGGTGGGGTCAAGGTCACCTGAAACAATATTTTTCAAAACTCAAAGACATCCTCTAAAAATCCACAAATTCATAACTAACCTTCTCTCAATAAACATACCACACCCATGGTGACAGAAAACACTGGTACTCTATTCTAAGAAATTTACCCCTACTGATAATTCGAAACTGTGGAGTGTCACCAAATAGACCTGGTGCATATTAAAAAAATGGCCGCCATGATGGACGCCATCTTGTCTGGAGTCTCTGCGGCCACTTTTTTTTTCTTGTTAAAGGTACTCAATCCGATAAAACTCCTCTCAATTACTATTTCAATGGCTTCGGGGGTCAAAAATATTTGATTCGAGTCGAGGAAGTCACCCATCAAAGCTCAGATTTGTTAGATATCGATTTTAGAAATCTATTATTTTTCATTATCGGGAATACTATCTGGCCCAGAACTCAGTCAAAATTGCGTTAAAATTACCACTTAATTTTAGAGTTATCCATCCTTGTCTGTTTGAATAGATTTGGAGTACACATCCAGAGCAGATTACGGCAGTTATTAGTACTCATCTCGAGTTAATAACAATTTTCAAAAATCAATATCTAATAACTCTGAGCTTTGTTTGATGGGTTCCTCGACTCGAATCAAATATTTTTTACCCCCAAAGAAATAGTAATATAGGACCCTCTGATCGGATTGTTGTTGTTGGAATCTGTTGAGATGGGGCCCCTCTTTACTTTTTTCATATCAGGTAGAGCTATGGTATGATATGGTAATTTTAACTCCAACAATATTGCCAAATAGTTTAGGACATAGCCACAGGGCTCGCTTTACCAAAATCGTTAATTTCTGGAAAAAGTCACTGGTACGTGGGTATCGATCGCTCATCGTCGATTAGACAATAGCCACCACCAATTCCGTTATTTTTCACTATCATTTTCGTCAACAGTATATATTTCCCCCTTCAAAAAAAGTTGGTTTTAACTTGTTCTACCGTGGGTAGTGGTATCTCGAAAACTAGAGCTGCACTAAATAGGTCCGCCCAAACTTGTTCCTAATTTTCCCCGCGCATAGTGAGCGCTGTTGCTAAAGCAATTTTGTTGTTTGAACGTTATCTCGTAGTAACAGTACATACACTTATAATTATTTAGGATAACTCCGCGATAGTTACCACATCTTATTTAATAAGCGGGTTAACTACGTTTACAATTTCCAAGCCATATGCCAGGGACTTATACGTTATTGTGTTATTAATCATATTACTTATGTAATTTGAATGGAAAAGACTCATAATGCATACTTCATGACATCAAATAGTTCTTTGAGAGTGATAAGGTCGCCCCCCACTATATATAACCACTGTATTCTCATTTTCCGTTACAACGAGCGCATTTATAAACAACACGAGTGAATTTTGCAGATAAAACAATCATGAGAGAAATAGTTCATCTTCAAGCGGGACAGTGTGGTAATCAAATTGGTGCCAAGGTAAGTTCTCACATTTATAGAATAGATTACTCATAATGTGTCAAAAATCTTGTCATCAACAATATTAATTATTATATCTTTTTTTTTTAAAACCTTCATCAATAAATTGGATAATTGAATTGATAATTCTAGCATAATTTAACTTTCGTGAGCTCGAGTGGGGTGGGGGTGGGTGCTGATAACCCCTCCTGTTCATTTGGGGTGTAGGTTAATTACTCCCGGTGGGGGGGGGGGGGGGGGGGGGGGGTAAAAAAATAAAATAAGCCTACAGTCTTGGCTTTGTGTTGAGTTCTGATGCATGTGAAATACCTTAAGGTCCCAATTATGATGTAAATACCAACCCCAGGTGTGCAGTTTCATGTTATAGTGTTCACTCACAGGAGCTTGGAATTTGGTCAAAACCCCTCTTTTATTGGCGGAACCACCTCCCGGGACCATATAGGTTCCGCCAATAAAAGAGGGGTTTTGACCAAATTCCAAGCTCCTATGGTTCACTGCACATGACAGAAATGAAATGCCACACAAATGGTGACTGCTTCCAGAATGCATGCATTAAATCATGTTTAATCATTTATAAGACAATAAGGTCATGCAAAATAAATTTAATATTTGTGTACTCAGTCTTCTATTTGACTCTTCTATTTGACTGCTCTTTGTACAAATCTTGCATATAGGAGTGGCTGTCTTGAATCATTTGTCTTAGGGAAGCTTTCACCACACCACTAGTGACACTACCTTCACCACATTGGACACAGCAATACTAACCCTTACCGAGCATGAAGGCTTAATAAGCCTTCAACAAGGATTCGCCAAGGATTCGAGTGCTTATGTCAATCACAATAAGCATTCGCTTAGGACTCGAGTGCTTATATCGATCACAGTAAGCACTCGCTTAGGACTCGAGTGCTTATATCGATCACAGTAAGCACTCGCTTAGGACTCGAATGCATCGCTTAGGACTCGAGTGATTAAGATGCAGTGCAGGTATAAGCACTCGATAAGGAATCGAATCATTAGGTCTCCCACATAAGCACTCTGGATAATGAGGGCTTGTGGCGAAAGCTAACATTTTCTGTTAACTAATAAAATTTAGACTTGAGCCAGACATATGACTCTAAAATCAGCATTCAAATTAAGGCTTCAATATATTGTTGGCCTCTTAGCCTTCGATGCTCGACTTAGAATATTTCAATACAAAACTGTTCTGAATCTGAAGCTGCAAATTAACCAAGTCCAACATGGAGAAATATATGGAAAAATTAATAATTATATGGCAAATTTGTAGTTTTAACAATTTGTTTGGCAATATACATTTGAAAATATTCAGAATTTGTCAAGTTTCACATGGTGTAAATATTGTGGTTTAATCCGAATTTTAATAAATAAAAATTAATTAAATAATTAATACAATTAATAATTTTTCAACTTGTAGGACCCCATATGGAAATGTCATATAGGAACCTATAGGAAATTCATATTGGAAATGACGATTCACATTAGGAAAATTATAGGGCCGTATTTCCTATAGGAAAATTGCCATGGATAAGAACATTTTGAGACAACCTAAAGCAATAAATAATTTTATAGGAGATTTTGCAATTTTCTCAAGATCTCTATATTTTTCTCAAGATGTGTTGGCCCACTGATAATTCAGAACAGCTAGTCTATATCATCCAAGGTACCAATGGAGACCCTCTAGCCACATCCCTGTATAAGGCTGATTCATCTCATTGCCAGTAATAAATCACTTTAACATTGTAATCAATCCTACTATTTAATTGGGACAACTGCTTCACTCTGTGTCTATGAGAACCTGTTATGTAATCACCCTGACTTTCCCTCAATGCAAATTGAGACCAGATGGAATTTTCTCAAATTTCACAAACAATGGGAAGTCATGGTTAAATTATATTGGTTTTCTTTATGTCACATGCAGGATTATTTACTTATAGTTTAAATTCAGGTGAGAAAATACTTTGCATTTATTTTATCAAATTATAACATATAGGATGATGTTTATATTTATACTTTATTCGTAATTTAAGTATTATAAATCACTGGCAATTTAATTTATAGTTAAAAACATTTTAAATTGACAGGTCTCCAAAAAATATGAAATTTTGCTGAGGTTGCCTGACAGATACAGGTCAATTAATTGTCAGCATTACAATTTGCATGGAGTTACAAAAATAATGTTGGGGTCAGCAAAGAAAATAATTATACCATCTATTTAACTGTTATTTTAAAAATTCAGCATTAAATAGATGCATGGTATCATAATTTTTCTTTAAAATAACTGCTCAATTTGTGCATTGATTTTTAAACTGACAATCTCCATCTGTTGACAATTAACTGCATGAATTGATATTTGGGTAAATACTAAAAAGGTTGTGTGGACTTCTGGTGTTTTATGAATTTTCAGTGTACATAATCTATTTATTATTCATAATTAATTAATTATTAGTATATGCATGGTAACATCAATTTCAGAGGAAGATAATGTTGGCATATTGAACAAGTACATTATACACGTCTTGTTTGAACCTATGGTAATTTAAATGCAGGGGAGCCAATGGGTTCCAAAACTAGTAATATAGAGCGTTCTTAATCACGTGATTGGATACGGGACGCGCCGCCATGTTGGATGTATATCCTATAGGAGCAATATTGATATAGGAACCTATATGAGACCATATCGCTGCATGGTCCAATGATTTCCTATTTAACAAGAAAATGACAGCAAAGGGCATTAATGCAAAAAGTAAGTTATTAGCATTGTAAAACTAGCATTATATTATAAATTGGATATCTTATTTTCTTATTATTTGAACCATTTCCTTCCAGTTAATGCACACATTTAGAATATCTAATCAGCTATCTAATCTCAATTTTGGATATGCCTGCATTTTGATATCATAAACTGAGTATCACTCAAAGGTTGGTTTATCAGATGTTAAATCCACAAAAAACATCACCAATATCATTTTTTGGGCATTTTAATAGTTCAATGCTAGCTAAAAATATTAATATTCAGTCCAATACAATTTTGATATATTTACAAACAACTGTATCATTCACATAACTCATTTTCTGAAACAAATAATATCATTTCAGTTATTTCTGATGTAAACATAATTTAAAATTTGTTTACTATTTCTCATTTCAGAATTTGAAAACGACTCCCAGAAAAGAAGACTGAGACTACATGCATCGCCAGTGGAATTGACATATATCCTAAACAATTTATTAGCTTAAGGGGCCACCTACACGGAGCCTGAGAGTACATAAATCAAATTGCATTAAACATGGACATGATAGTGACAGCTAACATAAATTCTTGATATACATATATACTCAAAATTGTTCATTTCACAAATATAAAATTGTTATCACTTCATAATTGTTTGGTTATTTCTAGCATCTCCAGAATGGATATCCAATTTTGATGACACCACCCATATTCCTATGCATCCTGCATAGAGTTATCCCTCATTTCCATGCAGTATGGGTAACTCTATGAAAACAGGCCATCATTTCACCATAATCTTTAGCATTCGGGGACCAATTTAAGGATTCGAGACATGGTTCGTAAGGCTTCATTTAAGCCTTCATCATTTGCATATAAGGCTTCGAAGCCTTAAATATAAGCCTTCGAAGCCTTATATGCAAATTATGAAGTCTTATTTAGCCTTCGAGTGCTTACGGGAACCAACAAGCCTTCTATAGGGCCGACTTATTTAAATGAGCTAAACCCTCGAAGGCTTAATAAGCCTTCGAGTGCTTATGGGAGTACTTAGCTCATTTAAATAAGTCGGCCCTATTGAGGGCTAAATTCTGTTTCGAGTGCTTATTTTGCCTGTAACTGGCCCATTGCATTGATTGAGATAAGGATTCATTTAAGTCTTCATTTGTAAGCATTCGAATCCTTCCTGAATGCTTACCGAGGGCTTGTGATTTCGGTAAGGGAAGTCAATTCCTCTATAAACTTACATAGACTTTTAATATTCTAGTACCGGTAGTTGAAATTATTTACAAATTGTAGTCAGGACTATTATATATGACTATTATATATGATCGATTCTTGGTATAATTTAGTACATGCATGTAGAATTAAGTAGTTATTCCACAGTAACATGTATGGCAGAAGTTATTTTGGAACTAAAATTATAAAAAAAAATTAATAATTTTTTTTATCTGCAAAGTAAATTTAGTTTGGGCGCCCAAACTCTTGGTCCAAACCCGTTGAACAGATCCGAATATGGGCTAGATCAGTCGCTGGATACTATAATGATGTTAGAATTTTTATTCCACACACATCGACGCGAGACACATGTATGTATTCAACGGAATACGAGCCATTGAATACATATTAGTGTATACCTCTAGTGGAATACATGCCGGAACTATTTGTGTTGACGTTGTCGCCAAGAAAGATGACGTACATTACTGAATGATCCTATTCGGGTAATGCCCCGAAAATTACTGGTTATTCATCAGAGTTAAATCGGGGGGGGGGGGGGGGGGGGGGGGGGGGTCGGAAAAAAGTGACATGACATTAGGCTGAAAAAACTTTTTTCCGGCTCTTGAGTACCCACCACCCCCCTATTTGAAGGAAAAAATATTTTTTCCAATTTCATGCTGGGTACCCACCCCCTTTTTACCTCCAAATCTGTAATATCACACCATTTAAGCTTGATGGTCAGTATTACAGTTACCCTATTTCCATTTCTGGTTCTTCTAAGTCATTCCAACTTTTGTAACAACACGAAACAGGTTCTAAAAAAATACCTGGAAAACCACTGGTTAAATCACAATAAAGGTAGTGATAGTATCAATGAAGGTGACAGTAATGGATTTAATATATCTGACACAACGGTGTAGATAAATACAGAAACAACTTGAATCATAATCTCGGATCTTTTATCAAACTCGTTGCGAACGGCGCATAGTTACATTTCGCTCGAGCTACGATCTCGCGAAATATATCATTGCGCCATCCGCAACTCATTCGATAAAAGATTCTCGATTAAGATGCACGTTGTGTTCTGTCTATATATTATACAGTTATTCATGTATGGGAGGCCATATTCACATTTAATAATTAACTGTGCATTAAGCGCAATCAATTGCGCTTAAGGGCAATCATTGCGCTTAAGTGTAATTAATTGCGCTTAAGCGTAATTAGTTGCGCTTAAGCGCAATGCATGGTTATATGTAACAAAACACCCCTGGTGATAAATAGGTTTCTCCATAACTTAGCATTAACTCCTATTGACATGTCACCTCTTGGTTTCATTGGTTTGATTGGGTAGGGAGCTAGCCCAACTTCTTTATCAAAATGGCTGACTCGCAATAGTAATTATAGTATCACCTTCTGTTTTAGTTGGAGCGACTCGTGATAGCATTATATTATCTTCGGTATATATTAGTTGGGCTACTTGCAATAGCATTACTTCTGTATTAGTCGGGGCGAGTTTTCGAGTATACAGGCACACCCAATATGAGGGAAGCAAGCCCTCAGTGACACCACATTCACACTATATGATCATGGAAATACTATAGATTTGTGCAAGAGGATGCGGATTTAATACGAAAAACTAGAGCTCCAGGACTGAGACACCAAAGCTCCAGTGATTACACACCATTTTTTGGACAGGGATGCTGATAATATGAAAATAGGGTTTTTTTCCCCCTGATTTAAGTCAATAAGTAAACCATACAGTAATGCTCTCTAATTAATCGACTCCTTAACCACAGCAGAATTATGGATAACTTTTCAGGATTTAGTCGGAAATATGGCTTGTTGCCTTCATTGGAAAGCTCCCGAGAGCTTTTCGATGAATGGCAACAAGCCATATTTCCGACTAAATCCTGAAACGTTACCCATAATTCTGCTGTGGTTAAGAAGTCGATTAATTAGAGCATTACTGTATGAGGTAAGAAAGCCCTCATGCAGTGACACTGTATGCATGTATAGGCTAAATCTGTGCAAAAATACATACAAAAAATTACTAAGAGTTCCGGGAGGCGACATCAATTCTTTGGATAGAGGGATGCTGATAATATGTAATTAGGGATTCTCCTTGTTGAACACATACTCACAGTTGACTGTTAAGTACAGGTCAAAATTAGCCCAATGCTCATCTTGTGTTGCTAGGTGATACACCAGGTCATGCTAATAGTTTATGGGTAGGTTAGATAGTAGTCACAATTATGCTTAAGCGCAATTGATTGCGCTTAAGCGCAATTAATTACGCTTAAGCGTAAATGCCCTATTTGCGCTTAAGCACAATATGTGGTATTTGCGCTTAAGCGCAATTCATTATTAAATGTGAATTTGGCCTCTCATATTCATGTAGTTAGTTATTCTATTATTTTGAATATACTACTAGTAATTAGTATATATAGTGATCCTACAGTCTACAGGAGTTTGAAAGTTCATAAGTCTGTTAGTTCATGCCATGAATCTCTACTCAAATTGCAATAGCTTCGCCGTATTCCACCAGTTAAAATCGGGGAACTTTTTTATGTTCTGTCTTTATACCCATTCTGACAGGGAACTTTATAACATTGAAGTAGGTTATCAATTATTTCCATTCTAGAGTTATTCATCTTTGTTTATATGGAAATGTTGGCTGTTTGGTCCATCCGATGTCTGTTCAGGTCATAACTTGAATAGTAATGCTCGGATCTCAATGAAATTTGTATGGATGTTCACCACTATGAGGACATTTAATGGCACATTCAACTGATTTGTTATGGTTTTTTGTTCTATAGTTATTCATCTTTGTTTATATGAAAATGCTGATTTTTGGGTCCATCTGTCTGAGTATAGCAGTCATAAGTTATAGATATGCCCGCACAAGGGGGTATTACTGTATGAGGTAAGAAGACTAGCAATAGACTAGCATATATAAGATAATGCACTGGCACGGGATCTTATTGCTGCACTAGCATCGCTCCCATCATGAAAAGGTTAACTAAGAAATAAATTACCAGTACAAACGTGTCTGCACTGTTTTTTAAATGTTGTAAACTTCCCTGTCAACAAAACAAAAAGTTCCCAGGTTTCAAACTGGTGGGGAGTATAATCTCTACGGGTGAAGCTACAGAGATTCATTTTGCCCGAAAGTACAAAACTAGAAAATATTCTAATCTTGTTCTAAAAATGGACACATTTTATGATTTTACTTGTTCAGAGTAATTCTATATACCGGTATTGACCCTTCCATGACTGAAGCTTCCTGAAATTTTGCGAGAACCCTGTGCCAATGCATTCTCTTATATATGCTAGTCTCCCATTGTAGGTTGTAATTGTTATTGAAAATTCTGAAACCTTTACTATATTTTACTGTATTTCACTAAAATTTGCAATGTGTGTGAATCACATAAATTAATTTCTCTTGCAGTTTTGGGAAGTTATTTCTGATGAACATGGCATTGACCCAACTGGCACATACCACGGTGACTCTGATCTTCAGCTGGAGAGAATAAATGTCTACTTCAATGAGGCCACAGGTACGTTATTCACAATTTCTTAATCCCGATTGACAAATGATATCATTAGATTTGGAATTCAAATGAGCTGTGTATCAAAATATCTTTAAAATTTATAAGTGTCAGGGCTTGAATTAAATCGATTCGCATCTTAATTTGCGATGCGATTTCAAATTTCTGCTATTAACCAATTTACAATGAATAAACATGTATTGGTAGGGAATGCTATACAAAATCTACCCAGTGCTGCAAAATGCTATACAAATTTAAAATATTAAATCGACCCCTGAGTGAACTCTGCTGCTAACCTATGGTATGGGATGGGTTACTTACCTAAGCACAAACTAGTGACAGTAAAAAAAAAATAGGTTGCACATAATTTTGATACCTGCAGGCCTGTGGCTGATTTATTCCAGTCTGTTCTTCCATGCAGAACTGATTCAACTGAAATTTATGTACCAGTGTTAATTTGCTTTTTTGCAATAAATTTCTAGGTTAGATCCATACAACTCGCCTTCGATAATATCATAATATGCAAGGGATATAAATCAACCCGGGTTGGATGTTGAGGGAAAGAACCTTGTGAATGACCGTTTAAATAGTCAGTAAACTATACATGTATGCCTATATTTACTAAGTTACATGTAGGCATAACACAATTATGGTAACAAAGCGAATGATGGATTAATCTTAAATGTAGATCGTTTTGGATGCCAGTAGACTTTGATGTGCTTACATATGGACATAGGCCTTTGATATTAAAGACCTCGCATATAATTTTGTGAAAACCATGTGCCAATGCATTCTCTATATGTGAGTCTCCCCATCAGCTCAAAACACAGATCAAGTTTTTGCCGGAGTGAGAGCCCCTTTTCGACTTAGAATTTTGGCGTTTTGAGATTCCGGATGATAACTTTAGTTTCTCTGATCGGATCTGAACCAAATTTGTATGCGAGGTTATCAGTTCCAAATAAGGTCAAGTTTGAATATGGGTTCGGTCCACCCATTTTGCCGGAGTTATGTTCCTTGTCGACTTAAGAGTTTGTCGATTACTTTGGTTTCTGGGTGATAACTTTAGTTTTAGTTGTCTGATTGTTTTAAAATTTGTATGTTGATTAACCACATGAAGATACAGGTCAATTTCGAATTTGGGTTTGCTCTGACCATTTTCGCCAGATTATCTGATTGTTTTTAAATTCAACCGAATCTCTTGATATCTTGTATGTGGTTCAAATTTTAGAAGTTTGAATTTGGTCACAGTTAAAAAAAAAAGCTATCCTTACAAAAAGCCACCTTTTCGGGGGATACGTGGTCGGCAACCTTTTATCGTGGAAGTATATTGTTTTTTTCTTCAATTTTTAGGTGGAAAATATGTTCCCCGTGCTGTCCTGGTTGATCTGGAGCCTGGCACAATGGACTCTGTTCGCTCCGGTCCATTTGGCCAAATCTTCAGACCAGACAACTTTGTTTTTGGACAGAGTGGTGCTGGAAACAACTGGGCTAAGGGTCACTACACTGAAGGTGCTGAGTTGGTTGATTCAGTCCTGGATGTGGTCAGAAAAGAAGCAGAGTCTTGTGATTGCTTACAAGGATTCCAATTGACACATTCCCTTGGTGGAGGCACTGGATCTGGCATGGGTACACTCCTCATCAGCAAAATCCGAGAAGAGTATCCTGATAGAATCATGCTCACCTTCTCAGTGGTACCATCACCAAAAGTAAGTTAAAAGCATGAAATATTGAAATATTTTATAATACAGGGTTGAATTTAGCGACAAAGTCATGGACATTTTACCTTCACTTTGGTGTATGAACCCTGAATTATTCAAGCTTTATAATGAATAGATCTTCAAGTCTCAAATCAAACTTTGAAATGATATTTCTCGACTACATACTTATTTCAATTTGTACATGGAATTTGGTTTTCTCGATTCAACTTAATTTTGGCCGCTGAGTATTTCTTTAATAATTGTGTATAGTCCTGGGTGTGGAAAGAACTTTCATGCGGAACTGTTCTCTTGAAAAAGCTGGGATCTATCATACTGAAATCAGCAAACTTCTACCGGTAGTTGTTCTCTCTAAAGCTCGTCTAAAGCTTGTCAGGAAACTGTCCATTCTATCCATATTATTTGATAGCTACTAGTCTCTCAAAATGTTTACCCAGAAACGACTCGCATAAGCCCACACTCTTGATGTTGAATCTGGTACTAATTGATGTATGTCTATGTTTGTATTATTCATGGAATAAATACTCTTTAAACAAAAATATTTACAGATGTAGGATGTAATTAATAGGATGTGATTGGTGTCTAATCTCAAATCTACAATCTATTTTCAGGTATCAGACACTGTTGTTGAGCCATATAACGCTACACTATCAGTTCATCAGTTGGTAGAGAACACAGATGAAACATACTGTATTGACAATGAGGCTCTATATGATATCTGCTTCCGTACACTCAAATTGACAACACCAACGTATGGTGATCTCAACCATTTAGTGTCTGCCACTATGTCTGGCGTCACCACATGCTTGCGCTTCCCAGGTCAGCTGAATGCTGATTTGCGAAAATTGGCCGTCAATATGGTGCCATTCCCACGTCTGCACTTCTTCATGCCAGGATTCGCCCCACTTACCTCAAGGGGCAGCCAGCAGTACAGAGCTCTGACCGTCCCAGAGCTCACCCAGCAGATGTTCGATGCCAAGAACATGATGGCTGCATGCGACCCACGTCACGGGCGTTATCTCACTGTCGCCTGCATGTTCCGAGGCCGCATGTCAATGAAAGAAGTCGATGAACAGATGTTGAATGTACAAAACAAGAACAGCAGCTACTTCGTTGAATGGATTCCAAACAATGTCAAGACTGCAGTTTGCGACATTCCACCAAGAGGTCTGAAGATGTCTGCCACCTTCATTGGTAACAGCACTGCCATCCAAGAGTTGTTCAAGAGAATTTCTGAGCAATTCACTGCCATGTTCAGAAGGAAGGCTTTCCTCCATTGGTACACTGGTGAGGGTATGGATGAGATGGAGTTCACAGAAGCGGAGTCCAACATGAACGACTTGGTATCTGAATACCAGCAGTATCAAGATGCCACAGCCGAGGAAGAAGGAGAAGACTTCGAAGAAGAAGAAGCCGAAGGCGAATAATAGACCTCTCAGCTGGACTCAGATCATCAGTAAAATTTTGTTACATTTTCAATCTCAATCATTCAATGCCAAGCGTCATTCTATCACCAACATTCTCATTAAAACTAAAAAAACTATACAAGTGATTTGTTAAAATGTACATGTTCCTGTGTAAGTATTGTATTGTCCCTTAATGTTTCTGTATTGGTCAAATCTGTTTTCGGACGAGTTGACTTCAACATACCAAAGGCTTTATTAAGCATTTTTTTGTGATTTTGTATTCCTTTATGACTACGCTGTTTTTTTGACAACTCTATACATCTATTTTAATATAAACTCATTGAAGAAAAGAGACACAGTGTCATCGGAACGATTATTATTGTAAATGACTGCAGAAGTTGAACAGATGATCCAGTGAATAAAATAAAATTTGAAACTATTTCATTTCAATTTCATGTATAATGTCCAAATGTGGTTGATTTGATTTGTTCTCCGGCAATCCTGTTGATGACTTAAATTTTTTCCCCATATTTGATAAGTGACCCCTTGTATCAATCAGTGTGTATGAAACGGTCTAGGGCTCAAGTGAAGTTCCTACCCTGAAAAATTGCTTGCAATTATGTGCTTATTTTATTTAGTCAGTTTAAAGTGGGTGGGGTGGGGTTTAGATTCAAATTAATTTTGATTTTGCTATAATTGGATTAACTTGGAGCTATTTTGAACAACTGTTAACCCTTAACATCAACGTCATAGCAATAATTATTAAAAAGTTCGGGTCAAAAGGGTCCAGTAACTCGTTTTAATTTATGTGCATTTTTTGTTAACGTGTGTTATCATAATCAATTGCACTTATACATTTGGGACATTATATTAATCAAAATAACTCCTATTAAAATCATTTATAAATCAGATGATTTATTAAGTTATGTCTACATAGAATAACACTTCCTGAACCGACATACATGTATGTCGTTCTACTCCTCAACCGATAGACGACATATATGTTGTTCTACTCGCCAAAGGGTTAAGGGAACTACTAGTCAATGAAATTAGTTTAATGCTTTCCTTATTTAGCGATTATTCCCACCCAGTCACGATCGGCAGATGTTCAACCCATATCTTGGCAATAGCGATTAGCTATAACTGATACATGTAGTTCATCAAAGATATGATCACAGGAAACCATATATCAGTATCCAACATGGGTAGGGGTAGTTTTAAATCTCATAATTGTCCCTATTCACATCATCCAAGGACCTCTCATTGTGAGATCCAATGGTTTAGGGATTTCGGAGGATATGTTTAGGAGTTGAAATTAACCCATTGAAGCATAATTTCTTGATGAGCCAGACTGCTTCCATCTCATATTTAAATTGAACCCCCCTGCCCCCCCCCCCATTCTCCCCAGTTATTCATCTTTGTGAGGATAACATCTGATTTTGGGATTACGGTTTCTGCCACAGTGGCTTTTAACATGCTCCTGCCCTCGTGTACCATCCCTATATATGCGGCTGCTTTACATGATGGTAGTATAAATGAGTCTTGTGTGTACTGAAATGAAGTGAAGCAGGTGCATATATAGGAACGGCATATGCCGTTTGGGGGAGGGGTGGCGAGCACATAACAAACCAGAAACATGCCAGTGTATCTGGCTTTTGCAAAGAATACATGCATTTGTCGGTGTTCTTAAATTGCATGTTATCGGTGAATTGGACACTAGCTCAACTTGGGAAGGAGTTAATTTTTTTTGCTGAGTAATGAATAGAACGATAAAGGAGGAAAGTAAACTAGAAGTCACCCTAAAAATCCAAATGACGTTTGGTGATGATAGGATGAGGTCTGTGGGTTGCGCCGAATGATTTAGTCATACAAAGATTAAATTCCAAGATAGCCATGTTTTTCTACGAATTTCGGTCAAAATAGGAGGCTCCCATCAAGAGGTCACTCCGAAGATCTGTATGAAATTTGGTGACGATCAGATGAGGGATGTGGTCTGCAAGGTGTGCCAAAGTTAGTCATGCAAAGAGTAAAATCCAAGAAGGCTGAAGGCTGTTTTTTAATTTGATAGCTCGAAATCCCTCATCACCAAACTTCATATGGATCTTTGAGGCGACCTCTAGATGGGAGCCTATTTTGATCGAAATTTGTTGAAAAACATGGCCGCCAGCGGCCAATTGGAATTTACTCTTTGTATGACCAAATCCTTTCGCACACCATACAGTGGTATGCAGGCAATAATTTGGAGTACATTGTATTTACATTTGCAAAGCTAGCATTTTTCCCCCCAAGGTGGAGGAATTAAAGTATGCAATCAACGTATTTTTTATGGATGACCGGCTGGGCTGTGTGCATGTGTTGCGTAGCAATGCATGCGCTGGTCGTCCTTACACTAAGATCGCTTTTCAACATGGGCACCGCCATCTTGAATTTGAGGCGCCGCCATCTTGGAAACGTCATTGCAATTAAATTAAAACTACAAAATGTTACACAACAGTATTCATTGTGTGAAGGTATTGCATGGTTTATAATTTAAACAATAATCATTACTTAAATCAAAGATATTGTCGGACTCGGGGTTGCTATGCCATTCGGAAAATGATGGAAATTACGTAAAACTGCACAATTTCGTTAGCCACATCACAAAAACAACATGACTCATCTCGTATGTGTCTAAAATGTTTGTCATATCACTAAATAAACTTGTCTTTAGTTTTAGTAAAAGTATGTTCACGCTTTACAGTAAACTATTAGGTGACGTCATATTGGCACGCGCATTTCCCCGCGAAAGTTATTGATGTTTTGCCAACGACATGGCGCACATAAAACAAATCGCATTAACATTCCAGAAGACTGTGTAATATATAAATTGAATATCTGATTATACTAAGAACACAAGAACTACTATGCCGTGGCATGCAATATGCACATATGGTTGCCATTTTATACAAATAATATGCATATATCAGTATATAAATATACCATTTATCTATACTCTAGTATACTGGGAATCTGAAAGACAGACCGCCAGACCATTTAAAAATTTAAATAATTAATAGGGTCTGTACGTAGTCATATGGTGTGCCAACGAGGCTATAGAAACTATATGCGATTCAGTGCGCGACTGGTAAAAGTTAAAACGACCATCATTGAAAGTCATGAGACAACCAAATCACGTATATGTTATAATGTAGCTAATTGCAGTTGCAATCTACTATCCAACCCAAATTGTGGGAGGGGCGAACAAATTTTTTCACTCATTTGAGCGGTACTTGTAATTCATATTCATATAAGTTAAAAGACATCACATAGAGTTCTGGACAGTGTTGGCCATCATCTTTTTTACATGGATTTCAATGCCATAAGTTCTTGTTTGTTGCATTTTATATGGGCTTATAAATTTGTTAGTGGCCAAACAACAAACTATAAATTCGCGAATTGTGATTGCAATGATCACCCAAATATTCAATTTCACACCATTAGCAAAATCAGTTAATCAAACATGCATATGCCAGAGCAGTGGAAGTTGGATCTACAGGGCGAGTCATCCCAATGATAATGACATATGTGCTAATGCATATCTCGGTGACCAAATGGGATAAAGTTTGCACCCAGTTATCTCAACAATATATGAATTCTTTAATTTAAAAATCCCTAATACTTAATTCTTCAGATCAGAATCATGTAGCATCTACAGTTGTTAGAGACTGCTTCTCAGCTATATGCCTTGAATATTCCTTGAAATATCTGAAATAGTAAAAACATGAAAGTGTCAATGACATTGTAGCTCAACTTGGGGGAGGTGTTAATAATTTTAGGTTGAGCAGTCAATAGGTGTTCACACAGTGACGCGACCAAAGCATCAGTGTTTTCGTTTTTTTCTCAATGATAGAGATAGACTAAGTCACTGGATGTGGAATCCATCAACATTGCAAGTTCATTCATTGCAAACAGGCTACTTCAAATTCAACATAGTATAGCGGAAATATAAAGTATGAACTATTATATAACAAGACTGCATCATACAAAACACATGCAGAACGTATAGAATATGGATAGACATAAAAAATTGCTTTCAAAAGACTATTTCATTGACTCGACGTGTATTGGACTAAATGAGCCTGCAGTCCCTTGTGGAAAACGATCACATATTTACTGTATGTGATGACTTGTTGCCATTTGAAGATGTGTATCTCGTCTTGATGGTATCGATGCATCTATGTCGTCCATGGCTGGTCAAATGAACGCTCTCTCATTGGAAGTTGCGAATTCCAAGAAGCGATGCGATTGAGTCTTCGATTTCGGTAGTGCATAAATCAACTCGCGAAGCTAAAGATGAACTAGATGATGTGTCGGTGAAGGTAACTGCGCTGCTTACCGTGAACTCGAGGAGAGCAATAACACCCTCCAAGAGACCGTGACTGATTTAAAATGTCGTTCAATGAAGAATAACTTGCTCTTCCACGGACTTGTTGAGAATGAGAACACAGAGGCGTTGCTAAAGGAATTCATCGAAACAGAGCTAGGCATCACTGAAAACATCCAGCTTGGAAACGTACATCGCATTGGTCGAAAGCGACGTGGCAGGCACAGGTCGATTGTGGCAAGATTCATTTTCTGGAAAGACCGGAGAGATGTGTATAGTGCTGCCGGACAGAAGCTTTCGAAAACTCCCTTCTCGGCCAGCCAGCAATTCCCAGACGAAGTTAGGAACGAGAGGAAAAATCTAATTCCCAAGATGATAGAGGCCAGGAACGATGGACATAGAGTGAAGCTTATTAACGATAAACTGTTCATCGACGACAAGATGTATAACTCTACATTTAAATAGAAGTCTAGGCTGGATTTTTTCCTCCATAGGTACCAATATGACATGAGAGATGGCGAGGTGTGTACACCAGTATCCCCACCCGGCGATAGAAAGAGACAACGTCGAAATTCAACGCCACAATAGGACACATCAGGAGAACGAGATAAGAGGAGGAAAAATTACATTCATAAATATGACTCATTGAAAATTTTGACACTAAACGTGTGTGGTTTGAAAAGACGCTTAAAATGCCCCCGAGTTTGTAGAATTTTGTAATGAATTTGACATTTTATGTGTTTTGGAATCCAAAACCGACGACTGTGATGAACTGATTCTCGAGGGTTTCAAATTTACCGCAAAAAAATCGCCAAAAGTTTTCATTTCGAAAATCTGGGGGGATTGTCATCGCATATCGTAAGGAACTCGAAAACTACATTAGTCCCATTGCGTCCGACTGTAAGTGTATACATTGGGTCAAAGTCTCGAAAATCATTACCAAGTCGAATGGGGATATGATGATAGGGGCCGCATACATTCCACCTGAAAGATCCAAATTTGCTAATAAAGAATTTTTCAATGAAATTGAATGCGAATATCTCAGCAAAGCACTAGATTGTGAAAAGGTGATAATTACTGGAGATTTCAATGCCCGCACTGCAGAACTGAGTGACTATGATGAGTTTTATACCGACAGAGATAATTTAGATACATGTAGTGATAATATAGTGATACAGAAAGATATATCTAGACTAACCGAATTTGGTTTCTTGCTGAAACGGAAAAACAGTGATAAAACGGTTAATAGCCACGGCAGGTTACTCATAGACATGTGTCGGAGATCTGATCTATTCATTGTAAATGGCAGATTCGGTGGGGATGCGAAAATCGGTAAACTCACATGTAAAAACTCATCAGTAGTTGATTATGTAATTTGTAACACCGACTGTCTGTGTTCGTTCAAAACGTTTGTAGTAAGCGAGTTTAGTTCATTACGGTCAGACGCACACTGTGCATTAACATTTACATTGACATCGAAGCGAAAACCCCAAAAATATAATGTAGATAATAGAGATTCAGGAACACCGAAACCCGCAAGATGGGACCATTCGCTTTGTAAGGAATACATCGGACATATAAATGATGCTAACATTGATTTAGCGATTCAAATGTTTGATGAAAGCATACAATCCGAAAATCCTCTGAAAGAAAACGTGAATAACTTGACAGACAAAGTTGTAGAAATTTTAGTTGGTTCAGCCCTAAACACTTTCGGTAGGCGAAATAAGTATTCCAAGAAAACCGATGATAAACCATACACAAAAACCGACAAACCCTGGCTAACCCCCGAATGCAACAGTATGCGGAAAAATTACAAGAACAAGACAGTCAATGACTGTGGGGTCGCTCACCAGACTGCAAAGACTGATAAGACTGGGACTCTGGAGACCAAAACAGTGAGCACTTTTCATAATCACTTTAAAAGAAGTAGATTTAAACAGGATATGTGGCTAGAGAGACTTCAAGTATGTAGCTTGGTAAAAAACCACCTTGAAATTGCCAACTGTACACTACTGATCACCCACCTCCTCCAGCTCAACAAGTCCCCTCCCGACCGGAATCCAGACTCCCAAGTCTTAGGTTGGAATTTCACAACCGACACCTCAAACTTTCTCAATTGTTGGAAATTTCCAATCTCACAAGCGCCTTTTTCTAAAACCATTTAAACATGTTTGAAGCCCAATTATCCTTGGACCCAAAACACAATACATGTATGTCAGACCAATCAGTCAGGTGGTTCCAAGGTAGATGTTTTAATGAATTTGGTATTTCTATGATTTTATTGGACACAAAAGTGTTAACTCCCCATAGACTGCCATTTCTTGACAGGTTGACCTCATTTTAACAAATCTGTATCTCAGTCACTAAAGGATCTTCCTGATTCCTCCATACTATATGAGCTAAATAGTTCAAAATCCCTTGAGAAGACATTTTAAGAATTACTATAGAGACATATAGTTATGTCCCTGGTCCCACCCTTTTAACCTGGTGACCCCATCTGAATAAATTTGAATCCCAGACACCAAAGAACCCTTCATACATATCATAAATATCAGTCAAATAGACCTGATGGTCCTTGTGAAGGAAGCATATTAAGAGGGAAACTGTCCTTCGCTTGGCCCCTATTTGACCAGGTGACCCCATTAAAAAAATCTGAATTGCAGTCAAGGAAGAACATTCCATTCTATATAAGCCAACTAGTTCTTGCAAACATATTTTAAGAATTACTATGTAGTGAAATAGTTAAGTCTCTTGCTCTGACCTTATTTGACTTGGTGATCCCATTTTCCCAAATCTGATAATGATAAAAATTAAGTTCCCCAGTTGAAGTTGGTGATATTCACCCATTGGGCACCTCATTTATGAATTTTATCTTCTGCAAATTAGGGGATATAGAAACTTCCTAGAAGGGAAATTTAACTAACAACAATGTAAATTTGATACTATAGATACTTCCCAGAAGATGAGGCCTAAGCAGAATGAGGTCGTCAGAGGGTGAATTTGGTGATGCTAGCCTGCTGTGCCGGATAGCATCACAAAAAGCGTGTCTGTTCCTACATTGTGTATGCCTGGCCTCAAGCAACACAATGTATTATACAACAAGCCTTGAAATAGTGTGATAGTGTGTCTGTCATTTGCAGAGTGAGGTCCCCAGAGGGTGAATTTAGTGACGCTAAATTCACCCTCTGGGGACCTCATTCTGATAAAGTCCTCAACTGCTATGGAAGACCTAGAATAAAATTGAATTTCCCCAGTTGAAGTTGGTGATGTTCACCCATTGGGCCCCTCAATTATGAATTTTATCTTCTGCAAATTAGGGGATATAGAAACTTCCTAGAAGGGAAATTTAACTAACAACAATGTAAATTTGATACTATAGATACTTCCCAGAAGATGAGGCCTAAGCAGAATGAGGTCCCCAAATGGTGAATTTGGTGATGCTAGCCTTGAATCAAGCTTTGAAATAGTATGTCTGTTATTTGCAGAATGAGGTACCCAGAGGGTGAATTTAGTGAGGCTATCCTGCACAGCGGGCTAGTATCACTAAATTCACCCTCTGGGGACCTCATTCTGATAAGGCCCTCAACTGCTATGGAAGACCTAGAATAAGATTGAAGTTCCCCAGTTGAAATTGGTGATGTTCACCCATTGGGCACCTCAATCATGAATTTTATCTTCTGCAAATTAAGGGATACAGAAACTTCCTAGAAGGGAAATTTAACTAACAACAATGTAAATTTGATACTATAGATACTTCCCAGAAGATGAGGCCTAAGCAGAATGAGATCTTGAGACTCTAGATACTTCCCAGAAGATGAGGCGTAAGCGGAATAAGGTTCTCAGAGGGTGTATTTGGTTATGCTAGCCTGCTGTGTAGGATAGCGTCACTAAATTCACCCTCTGGGAACCTCATTCTACAAATGCCAGGCACTCTTTGAGAAAATGAAATTAATCTGATTTTAATGACCACTGAGTGATAATATAAACAACAAGGGTGCTTCATTGATAACACCATTAATCTCATTTAAATTATGGATGACATGAATACACTCCCTGGGGACTCTGTCTAAGGCTGCAGAAGCTCTCTTTATCTCTCTATCTGCCTTGCTATGTGTCATGTCTATCAGTTCATAGGAGAGTTGCCTTGTAATGGGAATTTAAATAAATATACTTTATTTACATGTGAGTTAGGATATGAGATAGGGTGGAATGCTGTTGGTTGGGGGTGGGGTTCTGGGATATGTGGGGGGGGGGGGGGGTGATATTTTTTGTTGTATGTTAAATTGATCAAGGAGTTCCTGAATTTTTTATTATTTTTTGGGGAATTATGGCCCTGGCTCCACCACTATTTGACCCAGTGACCCCATTTGAACAAATCTGAACCCCAGTCATTCAATGATCCCACATACCAAATATAAACTAAATCGGCTTAATGGTTATTGACAAGAAGTCGTTATAAGAATTACCAAGGAGGAATATAGTTATGGCCCTGGTTTCGCAACTGTTTGACACAGTGACCTCATTTGAACAAATATTAATGACAGTCACCTAGGGAACATCCACCCCAAATATGATCAAAATGCAAAAATGTAATTTTTTGGTTTTTAGAGTTATGTCCCTGGCTCTGCCACTAATTGACCCAGTGACCCAATTTGAACAAATCTGATTCCCAGTCACCCAAGGTCCCTCAGTACCAAATATAAGCTAATTCGGCCCAATATTTTTGTAGAAGAAGTCATTGTAAGAATTACTATGAGTTATGGCCCTGGTTTCTCAACTAATTGACCGGGTGACCTCATTTGAACAAATCTGAACACCAGTCACCCAAGGACCCTCCATACCAAATATTAGCTAAATCGGCACAATGGTTATGGACAAGAAGTTGTTGTAAGGATTACTGTGGAGGAATATAATTATGGCCCTGGTTTCGCAACTATTTGACCCAGTGACCTCATTTGAACAAATCTGAATGAGAGTCACCTAGGGAACATCCACACCAAATATGAACCAATTTGGTATGATGGTTTCAGAGGATATGATGTTTTTAAAAAAAGTTGACGGACGGACAGACAGACAGACGGACGGACGACGGACGAGGAGTGATGACTATAGCTCCACCGGAGACTTCGTCTCAGGTGAGCTAAAAAACTAAGAATCTACCTTAATGGCCGCAGTGACAGTAACAGAACAGAACTCCGGCAGAGCGAGAAAGAATATAAAAAGTGCCTGAATAAATCAATTAAAATATACGAAAATGAAATGCAGATTAAGATGGAACATCTCTATAAACACGACCCGAAAGCTTTTTGGAAATCAGTAAAGGGGCGCGACACTGCGCGAGATATTGGCGTGAATATTGATGAGTTCAGTAGACATTTTAAGCAGCTAAATACACCACACGATCCCAATGATCCAGATATATCATTCGACCATGATAATGGGGTACCGACCGATACTCCCCAGGCTACAATCTCGGACAGATCGGATTTACTTAACACACCCATTACTGAGGGTGAAATGGCCACTTGTATAAGCCATTTAAAGTCAGACAAAGCATCATCCGATGACGGAATCCGCAACGAATACATAAAAGCTTCAGCGGGAAAACTCATGCCGTTACTGATAAAACTCTTTAACTACGTGCTCGATATAGGGTGTATTCCGGATTCATGGCTTGTGGGTTCTATTATCCCAATATATAAAAAGAAAGGAAGCAAGCAGGAACCAGGCAATTATAGGGGTATAACATTACTGAGTTGTTTGGGGAAACTATTTACGTCAATTTTGAATACGACTCACACAATTTTCTCATACGTTCAATGTAATTCACGAAAATCAGTCAGGATTTCGAAAAAAGCACTCGACCATTGACAACATTTTTATAATTAATTCTTTACTTGAAATTGCTAGATATAAGAAAAAGAAGATGTTCTGTGCATTCATAGATTTCGAGAAAGCTTTTGATAGAGTTTGGAGAGAAGGTATGTGGTATAAACTCAGATTAAACCAAATCACTGGTAAAATATATCGCGTAATTGTGAATATGTATGACAATTTTAAGTCGAAAGTATTAGCAAATGGCCAAGAGTCAGAGCCGTTCCCTTCTGCAGTTGGTTTAAAACAGGGTGATAATGTCTCCCCTTTTCTTTTTTCCTTGTACATAAATGACCTGAGCGATTTTTTGGCCAGTGCAGACGTGGAGGGAATGGGAACAGTTTCTAATGAAATGGAGAGAATACTAGACTGTTATCTGAAATTGTGTGTCCTTTTTTACGCTGACGATACCGTTTTATTCGCCGAATCAAAAAAAGATCTGCAGTACCAGTTGAACTGTTTCGAAGACTACTGCCATATATAGAAACTAAAGGTTAACATTCCGAAAACCAAGGTAGTTTACTTCTCACGGGGGCGACAACCCAAACATCTTGGCTTTTCATTCAATAATATTAATCTAGAAGTGGCTAGCTCATTCAACTATTTAGGTATACCTCTTTCCAGAAATGGGTCATTTACAGAAGCTAAACGCGCTGCAGTTAGAAAAGCTACTCATTCAATGTATGAAGTCTTCAGAATCGGACGTGTACACAAACTATCGATCAATGCGCATTTGCGATTATTTGACACTATGGTTTTACCCATTCTTATTTATGGTTCACAAATATGGGGAGTGGGAGACAACTCCATCATAGAAAGGATGCAGTTGAAATTTTGTAAAATGTTGCTACACTTGAGATCCACCACTCCCAGCTTCATGGTATACGGTGAACTGGGACGATACTTCCTCGATGTCACCATTAAGGTGAGGATAATTAGCTATTGGATCAAGCTTTTGAACGGATCAGTTAATTCTCTCGCCCAAAACTATATCAAACTGCCCTCATGATATCCGAAACTGATGGATTTTACACACCTTGGCTGAGAAAAGTGAAGAGTATTTTAAATGATTGTGGGTTATCATATATGTGGATCGGACAGAATCCCGCCATAGATTTAAATATAACCATATCGCTGGTGAAACAGAAACTGACTGATCAATATATTCAACAATGGCATGAATCGTGTAAACGCTCCAGTCAAGGAGAAATATACAGGATATTAAAACCGGAATTTGGTCAGGAATATTACATCTCCGAGTTTCGTGATGGCATAAAATTTACCCTAGCTCGATTCAGAACAAGCAACCACTCATTACCAATAGAAAAGGGTAGGTGGCATAGTACACCCCGTGATGATCGAATATGTACACTATGTAACAACGGCCAAATCGGTGACGAAATTCACTATATGTTTTACTGTCAATCATTATCAACAGAGCGAAAAATGCTGTTGCACAAGTCATATTGGAATTACCCAAGTCCAATGAAACTAAGAATCTTGTTCTCCACGAGAAAACCATCGATAGCTAGGAGACTCTGTAAATTTGTCAAGATTATGGAGGGTCGACTAGTTACTTGATGAGGTCAGGAAGAGGCCGCATACTATGCCTCCCCACGGCTGTGCCTTGGGTTGGTATGGTGTGGGGGTCCTCGTTGGTCTTATCCAGTGACTGGTTTACCCTGCCCCTGATAGATTACAGCCAGAATAATATATTTGTATTGAATTGATATATTCCTTATTCGCCCAACACTGCCTCTGATATTATGTATACATATGTAAACATGTTTTCTTTCAACCATTGATGTATGGTATAAAAAATAAATCTATCTATGCAAAACAAATGCTTCGCTGTCTGTAAGGGCCTTGATAAAGAAGGAAAGTCAAAAAAATTTAGTAAATGGATTTTATTGTATTAATTTTATTTCAAACATTTCTCCAATAAATGTGGGCTGCAGGGTGTGCCCATGGATTCAAATGTGAAAATCCAAGATGGCTCCAGGCACCCATGTTTTTTAACAAATTTTGGAAGAATTTGACAGCTCCCATTTAGAAGTAACACAAAAGAACCATATGAAGTTTGGATGAGGCACATATTTAAAGGATTTAAAAAACCAGATTTTAACGAAATTCTGAATACATCGTTGGCTCCCATCTAGAGGTCACCCTGAAGATCCTTATGAAGCTTGGTGATGATCGGATGAGGGATGTGGCCTGCAGGTTGTGCCGGAAGATTTAGTCATGCAAAGAGAAAAATCCAAGATGCCTGTAAATTTCCATAACATTTCTTAGATATATGCGGGCTGCAGGATGTGCCGTTGGATTCAAATTTGAAACCCAAGCTCCCATCTAGAGGTGATCCTAAACATGCCAGTAAATTTTTTTAAATTTCTCCAATAAATGAGGGCTGCAGGCTCCCATCTATGGATCACCCCGAAGATCCATATGAAGTTTGGTGATGATCGGATGAGGGATGCGGCCTGTAGGGTGAGCCAAAGGAAATTGTTGATGGACGCACACACGATGGATGCCTACCCACAGCAATAGCTCAAACTTTACAAAGCATATATACCATATGAGCTGACTATAATGCTGTTGTTTTCAATATAATCCTCACAAAGCCCCATTAAATAATCAGGTAACAAAAAGGTCTATAAACTGGTAAAGAACAGTACTTCCAACTGTATTTTGTTTTTTAAACCTGCATACCAAATTTTGATTCCATATTTGATATGGACTTATTTCAGTGAATAAAACTGAAGTTTGTATCCAAACATTATCTCCATTAGAAAACAGAATGTTTGTACAAATGTAAATTTTTACTTTATTCGAGACGATTTATTTGCTATGATTCCAATGATAAGGCCAATATAAAATGAAACTAGCGAAAAGTTGAAATGTCTGAGTGCCGGTAATACTAGATGTGAACATGAAGATATAAAGTCAAATCAAAGACAAAGATGGCTGCTGGGCCTTGTTTTCCAATGAAATTAAAGAAAATTGATACCTCCCATCTAGTGGTCACCCTGAAGATCAATATGAAGATTGCATGGTGACGATCGGACGAGAGATGTCTTCTGTAGGGTGTGCCAAAGGATTTAGTTTTACAAAGAGTAAAATCCATGATGGCCACTGGCTGCCAAAAAAGTTGATGGCTCCCATCTTGATGTCACCGCGAAGATCCATATGAAGTTAGGTGATGAGGGATGTTGTCTGTAGGGGTGCCAAAGGATTTAGTCATGCAAAGAGTAAAATGCAAGATGGCTGCCAGTGGCCATGTTTTTCATCGAAAATTGTTGAAATTCGATAGCTCCAATCTGGAGGTGATTCTAAACATGCCGGTAAATTTTCAAAACAATTCTCCAATGAATGTAGGGTGCGCATTAAACTTTTGTTATGCTGTTTACCCACATGGTGTTATTGAATATTACTGATAATTTGAGAAAAACTAGAAAGAGTTTAGTTATAAATTCTCCTGAATTTGAGTCAGATCTCCCGAATTTGGAAGCTCATTCTCCCGAAATTGGTACTCCAGAAGTAAACATATCTGGCTGCAGCGCCAGGGTGCCGATGAATTTAAATTTGAAATCCAAGATGGCTGCTGGTGGCCATGTTTTTAAACAAATTTCTGAAAATATTAATGGCTACCATCTAGAGGTCATCACGACGATCCACATGAAGATTGGTGATGCTCGAATGAGGGAGGTGGCCTGTAGGGTGTGCCAAAGAATTTAGTCATACAAACAGTAAAATCCAAGATGGCTGCGGCATGTTTAAAATATTTTTAGAAATAATCATTGACTCCCATCTAGAGGTCACCTGAAAGATCCATATGAAGTTAGGTAACAATCAGATTAGAGATGTGTCCTGTAGGGTGTTCTAACAGAAATTGTTGACGGATGCATGCATAGATGGATGCCAACCCATGGCAATAGCTCAAACTAAACTTTGTCAAATTCTGCTAAAAATTGTTAGATTTACATCCCCTCCACTATTTCTAGTCACATCTCAATATTTGTTATATTGATTATTAAGATGTAATCTTTTTTGCTCAACTTGATGAACAGTATTGTCGTTAGGTGGTTAGACCCTGAATAAATTGGTAAAGAAGCGTTTTGGTCTCAAAATGTGTGTACTGGTTTGCTGAATAGCATATACAATATCTTCTAAAATCAAGTTTTGGAGAAAATTCCCTATTCAACTTGGCGTCCAAAATGGCAGTTGTAATCGGAATATTCTGCGGTAGGTGCACGGTGCACCATTTAATACCTAATTTGTAATAAATTGAAATATACAGTAGCAACGCTTAGTTGTAAACCATATCTGTAGAATGTCTCTCCCAAAATGGACAAAATCGAATGAAATTTACATTGAAAATTGAATAGCTAGTTGTATAATAGTGAACAAATGCTCAAGTTATGTGAGGAATAATGATTGCAGAGTATATAAGAAACTTTTGATCATAGATGTACGAATTCTCTCTAATTTATCTCACGAGAGCGCAAGCAAAAGTAGGGTCCCATACGATGGTTAAAGGTACTCAATTCGAACAGAGGGTCCCCATCTCAACAGATTCCAACAACAACAATCCGATCAGAGGGTCCTATATTACTATTTCTTTCGCTTTGGGGGTAAAAAATATTTGATTCGAGTCGAGGAACCCATCAAACAAAGCTCAGAGTTATTAGATATTGATTTTTGAAATTTGTTATTTACTCGAGATGAGTACTAATAATTGCCTTCAACTGTCGTAATCTGCTGGGGATGTGTACACCAAAATCTATTCAAACAGACAAGGATGGATAACTCTAAAATCAAGTGGTAATAATAACGCAATTTTGACTGAGTTCTGGGCCAGAAAGTATTCCTGATAATGAAAAATAATAGATTTCTAAAATTGATATCTAACAAATCTGAGCTTTGATGGGTGACTTCCTCGACTCGAATCAAATATTTTTGACCCCCGAAGCAATTGAAATAGTAATTGAGAGGAGTTTTATCGGATTGAGTACCTTTAAATCTGAACTTTTCTGTGAAAAATAATGCAGTTGTATCGGTACGGTTTATTATAAATTGTGTGATATATATGTAATTGAACAGTTAAATGTGGGATTTAATAGGGATGTATTGATTCTGATCTTTTCTAGAAGCATAGATATATGTACTCGGAGCAATCTCACGAATGTACAGTATAATCAGCATTGCAACATACGTGTATGGTTTATTATCATGGAGAGTGGTGAAAATTTTGGAAATGTAACTAGTGTTTATACCACAAGAGTATATGCATTTCAGTTTCTGTGATACATTCAATAATTTAATCATCACGCCAAATGAAACTACTGTGGGCGAAACATTACTTCATGTGTTGCATGCCCGTAATTATTATTTTTGGCCTGACCGATGTAGTCTAAGCAGAAAGCCTGAATATAATTCATTGGGTTTGCAATGACCGATAAATCCTTCAGATGGATCTGTTTTAATGATCTTTGTACCAGTCTAAAGATATTTATCCAATATATTGCTTTCGTCGTGGCATTGCTTGGAGTTGCAGCCATTTTGACAGCCATTTTATGTTCGCAATTGTATTATTTTCTGTCCGTGTCACTCTATCGCTTCCATACTCTAATTTCACACCTGGCAAAACTGTGTAATTCCTATGCCACAATATATCGTAAGACTTATTTTGAGAACTAATGTAATAAAGACAGCCATGTTGGACACCATCTTGAATAACAAAGTTTCCCCAAAGCGGATTTTAGATATGTTATACTGAGGACTCTTCTGCATCTTTTGACACCCAATTCGCTTCTTTACCAATTTATTCAGAGTTAACCCATCATTTCGTATACCCTACAGGTCACATCACTCATCCGATAGTTACCAACTTCATATGGATCTTCATTGTTTATTTCTTCCAAAATATGCTAAAAAAACATGGCCGCCATCTTGGATTTTAAATTTGAATTTGTTTTGAAAATTTACATGCATGACTAAATCCTTTGGCACACCCTACAGATCACATGCCTCATATGATCATCACCAAACTTCATATGGAATTTTTGGGTGACCACTAGATGGGTGCCATAACATTTTTCCAAATTTGAAAAACATGGCCATCTTGGATTTTTCTCTTTGCATGACTAAATCCTTTGGCACACCCTACAGATGATATCCCTTGCCCGAGTATCACTAAACTTCATATGGATCTTCGGGATAGCCGCTAAATGAGAGCCATAAATTTGTTTTCCGAATTTGGTTAAAAACATGGCCACCAGCAGCTACCTTGGATTTTACTCTTTGCATGAATAAATCTTTTGGCACACCCTACAGACCACAATTGTCACCATACTTCATATTGATCGTCGGGGTGACAGCTAGATGGGAGCTATCAAATTTTTTGATTTCATCGGAAAACATGGCTGCTGGAATCGACTTTATATATCTCTTCATGTTGACATCTTGTGTTACTTATGGTCTTATGGTCATGCTACATGAAATGATGTGCTAACCCGGAATAAATTGGTAAAGATGCAATTTTGGTGTTAATAGATTAGGAGATTCCTCAGTATAAAATCTGCTTTGTGGAAACTTTGTTATCCAAGATGGGGTCCAACATGGTTGGCTATATGACATCAGTTATTACACGTTATATTGTGGCATAGGAATTACACTGATATGCTAGTGTGTGTGAAATTAGAGTACGAAAGCGAATAGAGTAACATGAATGGAAAATAATACAATCGTGGAAATGAAATAGCTGTCAGAATGGCCGCAACTTCAAACCATGCCATGACCAAAGCAACATATTGGATATTGGATAATACGTGTGAAAATACGTATTGGTAAAATACGAGTCTGGTGTTCAAGTTAAAGGTACACATATCATTAAAACACATCCATCTGAAGGATTTATCGGTGACAACAACGCAAGTCAATCCCAATGATTTACGTCTTGAAAGTTTGGGTTTTCTCCTTAGAATACACCCAAGTCGGACCAAACATAATAATATCGGGCATGCAGCACACGAAGTAATGTTTTGCACCACAGCATGTTGTAGTTTCATTCAGCATGATGATTCATTATGGAATGTAACACAAAAACTGAAGCGCATAGCCTTGTGTATACATGCTAGTTAAATTCCTAAATGTTTCATTACTCTCCATCATAATAAACCATACACGTATGTTGCAATGCTTATTATACTGTAAAGAAGCGCCCTGCTCTTCACTAGATTGGCACCTAATCTCACCATGTCAAAGAGATGGTACATCATACATTTTGTTTAACACTATTAATGTTCATGCTTCTACCAAACTGGTTTATAGTAGACAATTTTGTTCAAATTACTTCAGTCGGTACTTTGCAACTGCAATATGCTACCACGCAATGCACAATATTAGTTTTCAGTATGTTGTTGTTTGAAAATACCTTGCCAATACCACCCACAAATGTGTGCTAAATATCAGGTTATTGCGTTTAAAGTCTTCTTGTACTAAAACCAGCATCTCGCCATACCAATATCTTAGCTGGTTTTAGTACAAGAAGACTTGGTGTAGCATTTGGACTATGTTATCCATACTCGTTTTATAGAGGACACCATTCTGTGCGACCGGATTTATATAGAGGTTTTAAACTATCGGAGATTCGCACATGGCAGACCGCCATCTATATACTATATCCATATATTAAAGGTACTCAATCCGATCAGAGGGTCCCCATCTCAACAGATTCCAACAACAACAATCTGATCAGAGGGTCCTATATTACTATTTCTTTGACTTTGGGGGTACAAAATATTTGATTCGAGTCGAGGAACCCATCAGAGAGAGATGTTTATTCCTCCAAATATGGAGACAATATGATACAATGTACATGTATATGCACAAATTATCTGGTGACATATATATATACAATACAATATAACTGTAGAAGGCTAATTTTAGGTAGTTAGTTTCACTCAGGTAAACCCGTCCATCAAACGGTGACGGTGTTAAGATACCAGGAGTTCAGATGACTTTAGAGTCACCATATCAAAACCGAATAAGAGTTCGCATATACTTATAAATATGTTGCGGGAATCATTCCTGCGAGACTAGATGTCAACCAACTTCAGTCCGCATATAATTTGCAATTGAAGCGATGTGTAAATAGACAAATGTTAACCAAACAAATGGATATACGTTACTTAAATATCCGATATGATCGATATAGATATTTTCATGAAAAAATCTTAATCAGAGCATAGGATGAAAATAAACCGCACACATCGCTTTAAAAGAAGATATTCATCGCATAGCAGTTCAATTTGCATTGGCATACAACCGCCAAGGCAGTATGCAAGGAATGTATCTGTATTCATGTTGTCAAGAAGGATAAATGTTTCAATTCCAAACTTGTCTATCAATGAATACCAAAATTCGTTTTGTACCATCTGTGTAAACTCGGATGTGCACTCCGAATACCTATGAAACAAGAGATTTGAATATGTCTGGTTGCAGCGACTGCATTTAGCGTCATTATCATAGGTGGTTTTGGTCAAAATATTGGCCATCTTGATGCAGATTGGAAAATAATCTGGTTCTTCTCGAGAAAGCTGCCAAAGTTTCCACAGTGACTGAATGTTGGGTTTTACCTTGAAGAGAAATGACAAAGAATCGTCTCTCTGATCACTCTGGCTCACCTCACGCGAGTAGTAGGCAGAGAGAAAATCTTTGACAATGCGCTTCCAAGTAGACTGAGTCGGAAAGATACCCGTTTCCGTAAATGATTGAAGATAATGGTATAAGTTGAATCTATGAAGAGTATCGGTGATATCTTTCAGAAATCCTGTCAACGGCCGACCGTAGATTCGGTTCCCATGATAATTGAATAGGAATATATCAAGAGCTGCTCTGTGATTCTGGGGTAAGTTAATCATTGTTCCAAGAAACAATAATTTTCTCCTGTGAATTTCGTACTCAATAGGGAGAAGTCCGAGTAATGATAGGGATAATATAGTATTACTGCGTTTCGGAATGTGCTGTAAATTCTTAATACACATGCGGTAAGCGCGTTCCAACGTCGTATACTGTGTGTGTGACAAACCCCACCATGATTCACAGCCATAGAAAGCTTTGGGAATCTGCTCGAGATGTGTACACCAAAACACTATTCAAACAGACAAGGATGGATAACTCTAATTTTGACTGTGTTCTGGGACAGAAAGAATAGAAATAACGAAACTTCAAATATCGATATCTGATCACCCTGAGCGTTGATTGGCAGGTTCCTCGACTCGAATCAATTATTTTTTACCCCCAAAGCCAAAGAAATAGTAATATAGGACCCTCTGATCGGATTGAGTACCTTTAACTTTTGCATATTATTCAATAATATTAAATACGATAATATATATTACATGGTGGCAGCGGTAAACAACTAAAGCATTATATATCAACGCCGTAACTGTTTACAAAGAATAATATCAACGCAAGATGGCTAGCCGAATGCCTGAAATGGACTGGAAGTATGATCCGCTTGTGGACTCCTTCCGAGCATTCAAGGCTCGACTGACTTTGTTTTTCGAGGATACCGAAATCAATGATGAGAAAAAGAAAGCGACGAAGTTCAAAATCGCAATCGGTGATGAAGGCATGCGGCGATTGCTGGCGTCGGGTCTCAGTGCAGATCAGCAGAACAAAACCGCGGATTTGTGGACTCTGCTTGAACAGCAAATTGACATCACAGCGAATGTTAGTTTTCGCGTTCACCGCCTAGAATTCTCCAACATGCGACAAGGACATATAGTATACTGAGTCACTCTCGGCATATTTGTCCCGTTTAAGGGAGAAATCATCCAAATGTGAGTTCACCGAAGCTGAACTGAACGAACGTTTAATTGAAATGATCATCATTTCAACCTCATATGATGATTTCCGCAAAGATCTTCTCAGTAAACCGAGCGGTTACCCTATCAAAGACGCAATCGAGAAAGGTTTACAGTACGAAGCACTCCAGTTATCATAACTGTCATTATCAAATATGTCTACCCATACCATTATAAACCAGCACGTACACGCAGTAGGCAAGAGCACATCAAGGCCTTGTCAAAACTGTGGACTCCACCACGCCCGAAAATCATGTCCGACGTACAACGATACCTGTCATGCATGTGGTCAAAAATCGCACTGGAAAAAATTCTGTCGAAACCGACACCAGAAACAGCATCGAGGTGTGTCACCAAATAACCCCAGATATCTCCAAAATAGATCGGAATCAAAACCTCGCAACCGTATGAACAGTCAGCGATCACAGGATGAGGTTGTTGTGACCACACAGAATGACGAACAGTTTAACAAACATTTTTATGCGGTGGACATGAAAGTATCTGACATTTCACTACAACAACTAGAGCGCGAAGAAGCTTACAAAACGGTGTATATTAGCCATATGAGTGTGACAGGCCAACTGCGCACGAAAGTGGATACCGGCTCTGGAGGAAATACACTGCCTGTCAGGACATATCGACAGATGTTTGGAAATAAACCGTTCGAGGATATCCTTGACATGGAACCACATGTTCGTCTGACATCTTACAATGGCACCAACACCAAATGCTATGGCTCCATCAGCATTGATGTGCGAATCGACCATACGAATGCGTTTCTACCACAGAAATTCGATTATACGGGAATACGCACACAAAAGGACTACCACCGTTAATCAATGGGCAGCCGGTAAATGTTCTTGATCAGGCTAAGAAAGTTTGATTTCCTGCAGAAGTCGTAACCGAAAGGAGTGATCGTTTGTATAAGGTGCAGACGGAGACTGGACGTATTCTAACACGCAATCGTTCACACATTCGCTAAGCACCGGTTGCCGATATTATGCCGTATGATCGCGTACCGTCACCAGAAGACACAGAGAGCCCCCAAGCGTGTGACATTCCGTCAAAGTCTCAGAACCAGATTGGGTAGACTGATCAAACAGCCACTCAGATATGGGGCTGAATAAATGAACAGCAACGAACTCCAGGCAGGAGTGTTTTATTTTCTTGGGGAAAAGGAGGATGTAGCATTTGGACTATGTTATCCATACTCGTTTTATAGAGGACACCATTCTGTGTGACCGGATTTATATAGAGGTTTTAAAATATCGGAGATTCGCACATGGCAGACCGCCATCTATATACTACATGTGTATATCCATATATTAACTTTTGCATATTATTCAATGATATTAAATACGATAATATTACACTTGGACTACGTTTAATATTGATATTTGTGGTTTTGTGTGCAGCAGGTATGTGTAACATCAATGAGAAAGGGTAAACGAGGTTATGCAGTTGCAGAAAACATAATAAGTTTACCAGATATGTGACCTTGGTGAATATAAGTAAATATAATTTCCACGTATAAACCCAGTCTCTGCCACAGAGTATGCAGGCAATTTTGGTCAAGTTTAGAAGTTATTGAATATACTGTGGTACTCCTTTGAGTTTTGATAAATTGCGTTCATTATATACCAACATGCATTTTTGTGATACAAGCGAAATATTTGTGTTTCATTGCTTGATCGGAGGCAACTATGACCACTATTTTCAGACACGGACAATAGGATCTACATATTTTACCCAGCACTCTATGAACATCTCTCAAACTGTACTATAGCAGTGAATTTTAAAAGGCTTGATGTTGTAGATATCAAAATAAATTATGATTGGTCACACTCGTGACATTAAAAATGTCTCTGCTTCTAGAAACGGTTACAGAATAAATATATCCATACTAAATCCCATTTAACAGCTTAATTACACATATATCACACGATTCAAGACAAACATTACAGACAAAACTGCATTGTTATGTTTCTAGGTGCCAAAAAGTCCAGACTTAACCACTGTATGAGACCCTGCTTTTGCTTACTCTCTGAGATAAATTAGAGAGAATTCATACATCTCTAATAAAAAGTTTCTCTTATACTCTACAATCATTCTTCCTCCCGTAAATCAAGCGTTTGTTCACTCTTTATATAGGAGTAGGTAATCAATTTTGCACAAAATGTAAATTTCATTCAATTTTGTCCAGTTTGGCAGCTATTTTTGGGACAGATATTCTACAATATGGTTTACGACTAAGTAACTCTAGTGTATATTTCAATTTTTTTTTTATTTATCTTTGTTGAACAGTTTGATGGGGGTGGGGTGTCCACCTTGAAATTTCTAACTGCACACCCTAAACCCACTCCAATAGATTATTGTCCATTACCTCCCAAATGGACCAAACTAAATTACAACTGGTACTTCAAGCTCTCAAACTGTTGCAAATTTATCAAAACCTTACTGATAATACAGGTGTATCAAAATTATTATGTGCAATATAGGAATCTAAATACAAGTACCAAACATGAATTCACAGCATAGAATTTAAATGTCGGGGAAACAATCAGGAAAACTTTATCTGAGATTTAGAGAATTTAAAGACCCTTCTGGCGGGTGTTGGCCCTATTTATTTCAAAATATGCATTGAAAGAATCTGGGAGACCAGTCAGACCACCGTTCATCCACTCTAACATAAAAATTGCAATGTTAAGTTCATACAGATCACTAACTTTCAGAATTTTGTTTTTAATAAATAAGGGATATGTGTGTGAATTATAGCACTTAATGTTTACAATTCTAATTGTCTTCTTCTGGAGCAGAACAAGTTTATGAACATGTTTGCTATGACCCCACACTTCAATGCCATATAGTAAATGCCTTTGAACAAGAGAGTAATAGAGAGTTCTAAGAGCTTCATATGGAAGCAGTTTCTTTGCCTTATTCAATGCAAAGTTTGCATACGCTATTTTGGAGCATATTTTGGAAATATGAGCAACTGAGATTTACAAACATAAATATGCCCAAAAATCTGATGCTCTTTTCGCTAGAGTCTTCTAGGGGTGCAACGATTAATCGTATAATCTATGAACCGTTGAATAAGCCGATAATTGATTACCATTTCCATCGTTGATTAATCTGCATTTTTTATTTCGGACATCAGAAAATGCCGGGTATTATTGAATACCGTGTTTGTTTTAAACAGTTTAATCTACAATCGAGGGGTTAACATCCTTTGATCGCGTATCAAAGAGATTCCAATAACATGATTACTACTAATATTTGTAGCAAACAGCCGGCAGTTCATTTGATGATGTGACATGGTTTCTCGTTGGGTCATTGTATATTCTACGATTATGATTATTATCAAATACTTAGCTTGTTCTGAGTCCTACAATGTGCGGGTGGGGGCACACCTTTGTGATTGTTAATCACGCTCTGGAAGTTTGATGAAACTTTTAGATTCCGATTCGATTCCTTTTTTTAAGAACTGCTGGCAGTCCATTGTACATTCCTACTTTTATATTGTTTGTATATTTGGCTATTCATAACACTGAAATTAATCACTATGTTCGTTCTAATGAACTCACAAATATTATAACCATAACATCGCTGAGAACTGTGCTGTATTCAATACAGTGTGCTCATTAGTATTAATAGAATTAACAGTGGTTTATGATGCACATTATTAACGTAAAAATTACATCAGCAGATGCCTCAAACAACCAGTGACAGTGCAGTTAACCAGCACCCAGCCAATAGGCCATATTACAGAATACTTCCACTGATGTTATTGATATTAGGTTTGATTAATCGATTAGAGTCTATTATTGACGACCGATTATCGATTATCAAAATCAATAATGGTGGCACCTCTAGAGTCTTCGCCTACTCGCTCTATTGATATATAGTTGAGCAATACATTAATTTGTGTACCTTTAGGTATAAGTCCTGATGGGTCAAATAAAATATATCGTGTTTTGTTCGCATTTAAGGATAGACGGTTTGCACAGCACCACTGAAATAGTTTAATTAGTTCAGAATTAATGTCGTGCTCTAATTTCTCTAACACCGACTCCCGAACTGTATACGGTTGCCGACTATTAGTTTTCAGAATCGACTAATTGATCGTTATAGTCGATTAATCATTCATATATGCGCCCTATATATTACATCCAGGTAAACAAGTGATAAAGCGAAATTACAATGACTACTTTACATCCTCTGAACACAGTTATAAACTGTCAGTGTTTAATTTCATATATACAAAAGGGGAATAATCATGCCCTCATTCATCCCGATGTAGTTATACACGTGCCCTTACTATTTAACCCTTTGAGTGCCAGGGGCCGATATTATCGGCCCTAAACCTACACAATAAGTCTGTTAAAGAATATAATAAAATATATTAAAATTGTAAAAAATTGTAAAAAAAAAATATAAAAAAAATAATTGTTAGGCCAATGCATTCTCTTATATATGCGAGGCGACCTATGGTCGACTCGCATATATAAGAGAATGCATTGGCACAGGGTATATGGGTTGATACAAAAATCGGACCTGGCACTCAAAGGGTTAATAATACCCAGAATAGCTGATGAGCCCGATGTTTCTGAAAACTGCACACACGCTGTGACAGTAACTGTGCAAAATTGCATGAAGTAAGGCTAATCTTGGCAAACTCGGCCGCGAGCCATCGATACGTATTTTACATGTCGCACACATAAATCTTTGAAGATGACCACCAAATGTCGGTGTGATATCAAAGGCAAAGGATGCCGCATCGGAAGTGACGAGTCTGATGAGAGAACAGGCTGTTGGGTGGTAAATTGCACTGCATATGCTGTTAACTGTTACTTACAGGCATGGCATCGGTGCATAGTCCTGCTTTAATACAAGCCTAGTTGTATCATCGGCAAATGGGACCAGGTTCATTTTTGTTGAATTTTGAATATTGTTAGCATGGAGCAAAATAAGTATGGGGCCCAATATGGAACCCTGGGAAACCATGAGTATACAAAGCATACAAGATTGTTTCCCCCCTAACAAAACATATTGTTTTCTATCTGACAAATAGTTTTGATTGATGCAGAAGCTACCACACGAACAGTTTGATGGGGGTGGGGTGTCCACCTTGAAATTTCTAACTGCACACCCTAAACCCACTCCAATAGATTATTGCCCATTACCTCCCAAATGGACCAAACTAAATTACAACTGGTACTTCAAGCTCTCAAACTGTTGCAAATTTATCAAAACCTTACTGATAATACAGGTGTATCAAAATTATTATGTGCAATATAGGAATCTAAATACAAGTACCAAACATGAATTCACAGCATAGAATTTAAATGTCGGGGAAACAATCAGGAAAACTTTATCTGAGATTTAGAGAATTTAAAGACCCTTCTGGCGGGTGTTGGCCCTATTTATTTCAAAATATGCATTGAAAGAATCTGGGAGACCAGTCAGACCACCGTTCATCCACTCTAACATAAAAATTGCAATGTTAAGTTCATACAGATCACTAACTTTCAGAATTTTGTTTTTAATAAATAAGGGATATGTGTGTGAATTATAGCACTTAATGTTTACAATTCTAATTGTCTTCTTCTGGAGCAGAACAAGTTTATGAACATGTTTGCTATGACCCCACACTTCAATGCCATATAGTAAATGCCTTTGAACAAGAGAGTAATAGAGAGTTCTAAGAGCTTCATATGGAAGCAGTTTCTTTGCCTTATTCAATGCAAAGCTTGCATACGCTATTTTGGAAATATGAGCAGTTTAACTGAGATTTACAAACATAAATATGCCCAAAAATCTGATGCTCTTTTCGCTAGAGTCTTCTAGGGGTGCAACGATTAATCGTATAATCTATGAACCGTTGAATAAGCCGATAATTGATTACCATTTCAATCGTCGATTAATCTGCATTTTTTATTTCGGACATCAGAAAATGCCGGGTATTATTGAATACCGTGTTTGTTTTAGACAGTTTAATCTACAATCGAGGGGTTAACATCCTTTGATCGCGTATCAAAGAGATTCCAATAACATGATTACTACTAATATTTGTAGCAAACAGCCGGCAGTTCATTTGATGATGTGACATGGTTTCTCGTTGGGTCATTGTATATTCTACGATTATGATTATTATCAAATACTTAGCTTGTTCTGAGTCCTACAATGTGCGGGTGGGGGCACACCTTTGTGATTGTTAATCACGCTCTGAAAGTTTGATGAAACTTTTAGATTCCGATTCGATTCCTTTTTTTAGGAACTGCTGGCAGTCCATCGTACATTCCTACTTTTATATTGTTTGTATATTTGGCTATTCATAACACTGAAATTAATCGCTATGTTCGTTCTAATGAACTCACAAATATTATAACCATAACATCGCTGAGAACTGTGCTGTATTCAATACAGTGTGCTCATTAGTATTAATAGAATTAACAGTGGTTTATGATGCACATTATTAACGTAAAAATTACATCAGCAGATGCCTCAAACAACCAGTGACAGTGCAGTTAACCAGCACCCAGCCAATAGGCCATATTACAGAATACTTCCACTGATGTTATTGATATTAGGTTTGATTAATCGATTAGAGTCTATTATTGACGACCGATTATCGATTATCAAAATCAATAATGGTGGCACCTCTAGAGTCTTCGCCTACTCGCTCTATTGATATATAGTTGAGCAATACATTAATTTGTGTACCTTTAGGTATAAGTCCTGATGGGTCAAATAAAATATATCGTGTTTTGTTCGCATTTAAGGATAGACGGTTTGCACAGCACCACTGAAATAGTTTAATTAGTTCAGAATTAATGTCGTGCTCTAATTTCTCTAACACCGACTCCCGAACTGTATACGGTTGCCGACTATTAGTTTTCAGAATCGACTAATTGACCGTTATAGTCGATTAATCATTCATATATGCGCCCTATATATTACATCCAGGTAAACAAGTGATAAAGCGAAATTACAATGACTACTTTACATCCTCTGAACACAGTTATAAACTGTCAGTGTTTAATTTCATATATACAAAAGGGGAATAATCATGCCCTCATTCATCCCGATGTAGTTATACACGTGCCCTTACTATTTAATAATACCTAGAATAGCTGATGAGCCCGATGTTTCTGAAAACTGCACACACGCTGTGACAGTAACTGTGCAAAATTGCATGAAGTAAGGCTAATCTTGGCAAACTCGGCCGCGAGCCATCGATACGTATTTTACATGTCGCACACATAAATCTTTGAAGATGACCACCAAATGTCGGTGTGATATCAAAGGCAAAGGATGCCGCATCGGAAGTGACGAGTCTGATGAGAGAACAGGCTGTTGGGTGGTAAATTGCACTGCATATGCTGTTAACTGTTACTTACAGGCATGGCATCGGTGCATAGTCCTGCTTTAATACAAGCCTAGTTGTATCATCGGCAAATGGGACCAGGTTCATTTTTGTTGAATTTTGAATATTGTTAGCATGGAGCAAAATAAGTATGGGGCCCAATATGGATCCCTGGGAAACCATGAGTATACAAAGCATACAAGATTGTTTCCCCCCCTAACAAAACATATTGTTTTCTATCTGACAAATAGTTTTGATTGATGCAGAAGCTACCACACGAACGCGAAGTATGTCACACTGCTGATAGTACGATTGTTGTAGGCCTATAGAATGGAAACAATTGATTTTCAAACTGTTTTCAGCTTTGACATTTTCTTTTTTCATAGATTGTTTACTGTAAACGTCATCCCATTTACAAAATTTGTTAGGTCCCACTGAATCCCCCCCCCCCAGATAACAACATGATATATTTTGTTCCACCAGCAAAATTAACGTCTAAAACACTACAGAATAAACTATTTAGATGCTACAGAAAAGAACAGATTTGTAATTATCGGTGTTAATTTTAAGTCCTTGATCGTTGCCATGGCAACTTGACATTTTGGAGCTATGATGAGCTCTAGTATCGGACATGGTGTTTCAAAGTAGTTCATGGGTAGGGCGGCCTATAGACCCTATACTAGCAATACCAACAGTAAATTCAATTCTGTCCAATATTGAATATTCAAACTAAGTATCTAGTTAGTGTAAATAATGGCTTTCCCACAGGAAATCTGGCACATAAATATCGTTTTCCTCAGGAAACCTGGCACTGATATGAATGAATTAAGGGAATATACCACAGGGGGCCCCGGGTCAGGGGCACCAGGGTTCAAAGGATTAAGCCAAACTAAAACAAATATTAAACAATCTCAAACAAATATTAACTCATTTCAATAATTTTTTAGCATACCTGAGCATACAGTAATGCCCTAAATAATCGACTCCTTAACCACAGCAGAATTATGGGTAATTTGTCAGGATTTAGTTGGAAATATGGCTTGTTGCCATCCATTGGAAAGCTCTCGCTGAGAGCTTTCCGTTGAATGGCAGCAAGCCATATTTCAGACTCACTGAGAGCTTTACAATGAATGCCAATTCCCAGCTAGGCGGGGGATAACGCAATCGGTGACTGCTTTTTTTTTCAAGCAGAGGCTTCTTCAAAACATTTCACCAATATCCTTTTTGAAATTCTACATCTTGGCCTGGCTCACCCTCTTATCATGTACAATATAAATTGTCTATTTTGAAGGTTAGTGTGTAGATTTATTACATAATTAGTTCATGTTGACACCCATTCTATCTAACAATAAGCTCATGTTGACACCCATTATATCTAACAATATGAACATATGCAGTGTCAACATTTGGGATTCCTTTTAAATAGTGTTAAATTGTATTGAAAAAGGTTATGTGAATTCTATGAATTTGTGTAAACAAGACAGTTTGGATTATGTGGAAATTCTTCTTGAAAATGGGGAAATCTGTGTACAGTTAAATTCATTGAATCATATAAGACAAGATGGCAAATGCGATAGGTGTAAAAGTAAAAAGGAAGATATCAACCACATTTTTTGGGATTGTTGTCATGTGCAGACATTTATTAGAGATATCTGTAATTGGGGAAAAAATAATGATATAAATCTTTATCCCACAAATATGACGATGATTCTTAGCACACCACCCATTAGTAAAAACTATACTACAAACTTGCTCTGGCTCCTAATTAAACAATATATATATCGGTCTAAATTTAAACCAATCACTTTGTCTGTTAATGTTTTCCTCAAAGAGTTGGCATATAGATACGATTGCCAAAAATATATACAGCACGATGTCAATCGAAACTTTCAGAATTCTTGAAAAACTGGTTCCTTATAGAACAAGACAGTCAAAGACTGTGGGGTCGCCGACCAGACTGCAAAGACTGATAAGACTGGGACTTTGGAGACCATAACAGTTAGAAATTTTCATTATCACTTTAAAAAAGTAGATCTAAACAGGATATGTAGATAGAGAGGCTTCATGTACCAACTGTACTCTACTGATCCCCCTCCCCCTCCTCCAGCTCATGTCCCTTCCCGACCAGGCTCCAGACTCCCAAGTCTTAGATTGGCAACTGTCATCTCAAACTTTCTCTATTGTTGGAAATTTCCAATCTCACAAGCACCTTTTTATAAAACTATTTAGACATGTTTGAAGCCCAATTAACCATGGACCCAAAAACAGCATATATGTATGTCAGATTAATCAGTCAAGTAGTTCCAAGGTAGATGTTTTAATGAATTTTGTATTTTAATGATTTTATTAGACACAAAAGTGTTAAGTCCCCATAGCCCCGTCATTTCTTAACAGGTTGCCTTATGTTAACAAATCTGAATCTCAGTCACTAAAGGATCCTCCATACTATATGTAAGCTAATAGTCCAACCTCTCTTGAGAAGACATTTTAAGTATTACTATAGAGGCATACAGTTATGTCTCGGGTCCCACCCTATTAGTCCGGGAGCTAATAGGGGTACCATTGCACCCCCCCTGGGACTTAACTTCACCCCACTCATTTTGTTCCTTATTATGTCCTTCAACTTTTAAGCAATGTTAACAAGAACAAAAAGTGGCCGTGTAGACTCCAGACAAGATGGCGTCCATCATGGCCGCCGTTTTTCAGACCAGACCCTTAGTCAGTTTTATGCAAATTATAGCGGGAAAATCTGGTAAAATGTACACAAATGTATATATTTTCGTGAAGCTAAGACATAATGACACTTTTTTGGGCCAAAACTGAAACTCACCATCCAAGATGGCCACCAAAATGGCCGCCGGAAGTTGAAAATATGACATTTTTTCACATATATCTTCTAGACCAATTCATGCTGTTTGGAACTGGTTGAGTAGTATGACTTTATTTTGTGTTTTGTATATTAACTGATTATTGGAGCAATTAAATATGCTATTAATGGGGTCCTAGCCCCTTCCGATCCCTCAAAAATTCGATTTTACAGAACGCGGGTACCAAATTTTACAAAAAATCACAATTGGGATTCTAGTCATATTTCAACAAGAAATGAAAAGAACATTGTAATGTAAGTGAGGCATATCATTAGCTATGAATATTCCAACTCTCTGGAACCAAAAATCTTACCTTGGCTCAAAATGGCTGCGAAAATGGCCGCCAAAATATGGAAAATGGTAAATATTGCCCCAGGGTGTCCTGCAATCGCTTACAAGTCGTGGTTGATGTATACAATTGGCAAATCTGTATTATATACACTGCATACTAACATGACTGATGCACAATGGATCATTTTTACTATTGTCACCACTGACATCACCAGAAATATTGGATTTTTCTCTCACAAACTTGACATAAATATCAGCAAAAATTCACTTTTCAGGGTTCGACCATTTGTTCAAGTAAAATACAACTATCTTTGGTATCAAAGGTGTTTATTGTTTTGGTCTATCTTAAATGTGTCACACTACGGTGTTTATAGACTAAATTGCTCAAGATGGCTTCCAAAATGGCAACCAATTATGTAAAAAGTTAAAAGTTAACATATCCGAACATTATTCTCTGCGTTATCCGAAAAAAGGCAGCCAATTGTGACTCACTTGATTATTGTACGTGTTAGTTAATTAACTGACTACGTTATATTGTGTTTGTCTCAGTTCCGTATGGGGCATGACAAATTCATTTTGAAGTTGCAGTATGGAATTTTGCGAAGAACCTCTTTTGTGATTCTGGCCATATTATTGAAAGGAAATGGGCAGCACTTTGAGACGGAACTGAGATGAACCATGATATGTGGGTATTCTGGCCCATTGTGATAAACATTTATCAACTGGATACAGGGTGGAAGCCAAGATGGCAACCAGGGAGTTACTCTATGATCATAGATTAGGATAATAGGTATACAGGGAGTTATTGTATGGTCATGAATGATGTGTGGGTACATAGGGAGTGCCTTGTTGGCAATGGTGGGATGTATATTTATATATGTTGTGGATGTGTTATCATTTGTGGTTTATGGGGAGTAGATGTATGATCATGGATGGCGTGTATGAGTATGGCAAGTATTGAACTTATGAGTGGTCGTATGTGCGGGTATTGGTATATCTGGAAGGGCTCACCATTGGTGATGTGCATATGTATACCTGGATTGACTCTATGGTCATGGGTATGGCGAATAGGTATAAATGTAGTGGTTGTATGGTCCATGGTGAGGTGAATATTTATACAATGAGTGACTGTATGGTCGTGAATGTAGTGAATGTGTACACATAGAGTGACTATATGGTCATGTGTCGGGTGTAGATGTATACCTGGTGTTCATGCATGGTGACTCGTGGCTGTATTATCATGTGTGGTATGTACGGATATAACCAAGTATGGCTGTATGATCAGGTGTACGTGTTTTAAGTGGGTGATTATGTTGTCATTTGTGTGGTGTTTATGTACACATGGAGTGGGTTGTACATGTGTATCTTGGGTGGCTATCGCTTTCCACAATAACTCAAGGATATGTTAATCAAAAGAGAGGTCATGTCCGAGAGTCATATCGTGGAAAGCGATAGCCACCCATTATCACACAGTCATATATACATAAACGCCACAGACATAACAATATAGTGACCCACTGTATACATTTACACCTGACCCATGACCACGGATGACCATACAGCCACGCATCACAATGCAGGAACACCGGGTATACTCCTAAACATAACCCATAACCATATCGTCACTCCTTGTATATCCATTCATCTCACCATTGGCCATAAGGTCGTCCCCTGTATACCTATTGTCCAAACTCATGGTCAAATAGACAAGCAATATATACATCAACACCACAACAAAGACCACAAAGTCACTCCGGTATACATATGCACCTCACCAATGGCCATATAGCCATCCGCTTCATACACATACCCTCACCCAAGTCACCTGGTATAATCCTTCACATCACCTATGGCCATATAGTCACCCCGTGTGTACCTATTCAAAACATTCATACATGATCATGGTCAATCCTTGTATACATATTCACCTCAACATTGGCCATGTCACTCCCTGTATCCCTATTTGTCACACTACATCCGAATAGCCACTCAAGATATACGAATACACCACAGCCATGTCAGAATAGTCACTCCATGTATACATATGCACCTCATCCATCCATGGCCATATAGCCCCTCGCTATACACACAAATCCCTCGTCCATGACAATAAAGCAACACGTGTGTATACTGGTATAACCTACACATGACCATACCGCCACGAGTCACCAAACAGGTACACTCACAGCCTGACACATGACCATTTAATCAGCCCCTGTATAGATGTCCATTACATTTATGATCGTACAGTCACTACTTGTATACCTACATGAACTCATCTCACCATTAACCATACAGTCACTACATGTATACCTATTCGACACACATAGTCATATAACCACTCGATATACATATGCAGCCCACCCTAGACCATAGATTCACTCCAGGTATACATGTAAACCCCACTAATGGACATTCAGCCCTTCCAGATATAAAAAAATCCTGCACACACTACCACTAAAACAATCCATACTTGCATATACACCTCACACATGACAATTCAGCAATTCACTGTATAGTCATACACGCCATCCATGATAATACAGCTAAGCCCTATACACCCACCAATGATAATACATCCACGAGATATATAAATATACATCCCACCCGTTACCACAAGGACACTCCCTCTATACCCACACGCTCGATAATGTCCACCCAGCTTACTCCAGGTATTCATATCCAGTCATGACCGTAGTCATTCCATCTATACCTATACACATTACTCGTAACCATAAAATAACTCCCTATTTATCCACATCCCACATCCATGATCATACAGACAACACATGTACACCACCCATGACCTTACAGTCACTCCATATATACATAATCAACACATAGATGACCAAGTTGCGATATCCATACACCACACCAATGACCATACAGGCACACCGGGTGCACCCGTACTGAATATACACAGACATACACCATACAGTCACTCCATGCATATCGATTCACCTGACCATGACCTCTCCCTGTATACCTAGATGCATCTTACCATGGACAACCCACTCATAACCATTTAGTCACTCACTGTATACCTACTCACATCAGTCATGACATACAATAACTCCCTGTATACCTATTCACCTCACATAAAGTTATGATCATAGAGTAACTCCCTGGCTACGATCTTTGCATCCACACTGTATCCTGTTGACATATTTTTTTTTATCATAATGGACAAGAATATAGCCAAAGATTATGGTCCATCTCAGTTCTGTCTCAAAGTTCTGCCCATTTCCTTTCAATAAATATGGCCAAAATTACAAAAGAGGTTCTCGGCAAAATTACATACTTTAAAATGAATTTGTCATGCCCCATACGGAACTGGGACAACCAGAATAGAACATGTAGTTGTCAGTTAATTAACTAACACGTATAATAACCAAGTGAGTCACAATTTGTACCTTTTCGGATAATGCAGAGAATGTTCGGGATATATGTAAAACATTAACATTTTACAAATTTGGTTGCCATTTTGGAAGCCATCTTGAGCAATTTGGTCTATAAACATCGTAGTGTGACACACTTAAGATAGACCAAAACAGTAAACACCTTTCAATCCAAAGATAGTTATATTTTACCTAAAAAAATGGTCCAAACCTGAAAAGTGAATTTTTGCCAATATTTATGTCAAGTTTTTGAGAGAAAAGTCCAATATTTTTGACGATGTCAGTGGTGACAATAGTAACAATTAACTATGGTGGATCAGACATGTTAGTATTCAGTGTATAGAATGCAGAATAACCAATTTTATACATCAACCAAAACTTGTAAGCGATTGCAGGACACGCTGGTGTAATATTTACCATTTTCCATATTTTGGCGGCCATATTGTCAGCCATTTTGAGCCAAAGTAAGAATTTTGGTTCCAGTGACTTGGATTTTATTGGTAATGATATGCCTCACTTACATTACAAAGTTCTGTTCATTTCTTGTTGAACTATGACTAGAATCCCAATTGTGATTTTTGTGTGAAATTTTATACCACATTCTGTAAAATCGAATTTTTTAGGGATCGGAATGGGATAGGACCCCAATAATTGCATGTTTAATTGCTCTAATGATCAGTTAATATACAATACAAAACACAAAATAAAGTTGCATTACTCAACCAGTTTCAAACTGCATGAATTGATCTAGAAGATATATGTGAAAAAATGTCATATTTTCAACTTCCGGCGGCCATTTTTGTGGCCATCTTGGATGGCGAGTTTCAGTTTTGGCTCAAAAAAGTGTCATTATGTCTTAGCTTCACGAAAATATATACATTTGTGTACATTTTACCAGATTTTCCCGCTATAATTTGCATAAAACTGACTAAGGGTCTGGTCTGAAAAACGGCGGCCATGATGAACGCCATCTTGTCTGGAGTCTACACGGCCACTTTTTTTTCTTGTTAACAATGCTTAAAAGTTGAAGGACATAATAAGGAACAAAATGAGTGGGGTGAAGTTAAGTCCCAGGGGGGGTGCAAGGGTACCCCTATTAGCTCCCGGACTATATATCTGATGGTAGATGAGAAGAAGTCGTTTTTAAGAATTACCATGGAGGGCACGAGTTATGGCCCTGGCTTCACAACCATTTGAAAGAGTGACCTCATTTGAACAAATCTGAATATGAATCACCTAGGGAAAATCCACACCAAATATGAACCCATTCAGTCTTATGATCTAGAGATGATGTTCACAGAATTGTTGACAGATTGATGAACGGACAGAAAGATGAACAGGTGACAGATGAGAAGTGATGACTATAGCTTCGTCTCAGGTGAGCTCAAATATTACATTTCATTGAACAAATCTGTAAATCACCTCCCCAACACTGTGGGGACATCCCTGCAAGATTATGACATTATCTTATTATACCAGTAGCGTACAGCATACAGGTATTGTGGGTGGGGTCTCTGCCCCTATTTGAACAAACATGAATCCCCATCTCTGATATCTATTCATCTTATAACTATAAACATTCGCTTTTAAGAGTTGAAGTTAATTGATTTTCCAAAAAGGCCCCCATTGGAACAGATCTAAACATGCCACCCAAGGACCCTGCATACACAAATATAAGCTAAATAGACGGTTGATGGTTCTTGAGTAGTAATAGTTGTTAGAATTACTATGGAGGGAAAACGTTATGGCCCTGGCACCCCTCCTATTTGACCTGGTGAACTTATTTGAACAAATCTGAATGTGAGTCACATACAGGTAGGGAATTCATATAGATCTCGAGAAGAAAACAGTTGTTGATGGATGGATGGACAGAACAATGGATGGAAGGACAATCCAACAGACCAACAGATTTAATCCAATATACCCCCACAGTTTTTTGTCCATAATAAGGTATAATGAGGTCACATAGCTAAGTGGTTAAGAAAATAATATTGGAACAGCCAAGCATGAATTTAGTGTGTATGAGGTCCCAAAAGGGTGAATGTAGTGATGCTATTCTGTAAGGTAGGCTAGCATCACCAAATTCACCATCTGGGAACCCAATTTTACTTAGTCCTCAACTGCTATGGGAGACCTAGGGACAGACAGAAGTTCTCCAGCTGAAGTTGGTGACATTACTGACATATGACAGTATGCGCACCCATTTAACATCTCAATTATGCATTTTAAAATCTGAACAGAAGGGAAAAGAGCTGCTAAAAATGTCAATTTGAGACTCTAGATACTTCCCAGAAGATGAAGCCTAAGCAGAATGAGGTCCTCATAGGATATATTTGGCGATGCTAGCCTCTGGGAACCTCATTCTACAAATGCCAGACACACTTAAAGCTCTGAGAAAATGAATTTAATCTGATATTAATGACCATTGTATTGTAAACAATGATGGTGCTACTGACAACTTCAGAAAACAAATGTACAACACCATTAATCTCATTTAAATTATGAATGACATGAATACACTCCCTGGGGACTCTGCCTATAGCTACAGAAGTTCTCTTATCTTTCTATCTGGCCCTGATTATAAACAACATGTGTCATGTCTGTCAGTTCAGAGCAGAGTTGGCTTGTAATGGGAATGCACAGATACTAGTATTAAAAGGAATTTACTGAACATTTCTGTACATCTGTCTGTTCATCTTTTCTCCCAAACCCCTGATTTCAACCAAATTTAGTGGGGAGACTAAAGGTACCTACCCCCCCCCCCCCCCCGAAGATGTAATGTCATAAGTTCTTCAAAATTTTAATTAAATGTTTTTTATTTTATTTAATAAAAAAAAAATATTTATTAAAAATAAAATATATATAATTTTGTTTTTTTTGGGTTAAATTGGGCACTCCCTCCCCATTGCCTCAAACATTGCCCCCACCCAGGCTGTCTATAAATCAATATTATTATACCAATACCACACAGCATAGAGGAGAGTTAAATCTCTTATCTCTGCCCATATTAGAACAAATGTGAATCCTCATCTATGAGATCCATTCATCTAGTAATATTTCTTTGAAAAATCAGGGTATGATTTCACCTGGATAAGTGCTGGTTAAGAAACTAATATTGGAACAGCCGAGTCTGTATTTAGTGTCTGACCTTTGCAGGTGAATTTAATGACAATATTCCGCAAGGTGGACTAACATCACCGAATTCACCCTCTGGGGACCTCATTTCCTAAAAATGACCCCATGAACATATCTGAACCCCAGTCACCCAAGGCCCCTCCATACCAAATATAAGCTATATAGGCCTAATGGTTCTTGAGAAAAAAATGTTTTAAGACTTACTATGGAGGGAAAGAGTTATGGCCCTGGCTTGGCACCGACATGTATTTGATGTGAAGAACTAAATTGAACAAATCTGATTGTGAGACACCTAGGGAACATGCACACTGAACTATATAAACACATTCCGTCTTTAATATGGAGAAGAAATCAATTGTTGATAGATGGATGGATAGACATCTCAACAGGCAGACGGATGGAAGCCTGACAGATAGAAGACAAATTTAATCCAATATATACCCCCCCCCCCCATTTCTCTTTGAATATTAGTCGTATGATTTCATCTGGATAAGTGGTGATTAAAACAATAATATGAAATGGCCAAACCTGAATTTAGTATGTCTGACATTTGCAGAATTAGGTCCCAAAAATGTGGATTTAATGACAATATTCTGTAAGGCAGGCTAGTATCACCAAATTCATCCTCAATCTGATTAGGCCTCAATGGCCAATAAAACCAAGGAACAGATTGAAGTCCTACAGTTGAAGTTGGTGATACACATGGGTGTATTTGGTGATGCTAGCATGCTGTATGGGGTAGCAACACTAAATTCACCATCTGGGGACCTCACTATGTAAATGTCAGACACACTATTTCCAGACTTGAATAAATCAAAGCCATTCACAGTATCATTGAATGTCAGTCATCACATAACCATGGGAGCACCAGTTTGTTGTTAAATCGCTACAGATATGTTTAGATTAGAATAATACATGTCATCTGGCCAGTTTATATAATTAATTCCCTGTACCTTTACAGATATATATGCCTCTGTGGTGACCACACTATGATAAATTGGCTTTTTCAATAATACAGGCTTCAGTGTTCTCTTAAAAATTAATAGTGCATAGCAAACAGGTGTGAATTATAAAGCGCCATAACTCTGTTAAAATATATCGGATCAAACCCATATTTTAACTTGATCTGTATATTAGTGTCAAAAATTCATATACCAAATTTGGTGTTGATCAGATGAAAAATGTTTGAGTAATCCTGTCTTGGATGAATTCTATATCAAAACAAGAGTGGAAGGGGTTAAATAAACAATACCAAAATCCATACAGATGAAGAACATGCTAAGAAAAATTTAGGTAAGAAATATGAGGCTGTGATGTGTCCTAAACAAAAATTAAAGGTCAAAATGCAAAAATTAAATTTTTGGTTTTTAAAGTTATGTCCCTAGCTCTGCCCCTATTTGACCGGGTGACCTCATTTGAACAAATCTGAACACCAGTCACCCAAGGACCCTCCATACCAAATATTAGCTATATCGGCCCAATGGTTCTGAACAAGAAGTCGTTGTAAGAATTACTATGGAGGAATAGAGTTATGGCCCTGGCTTCGCAACTATTTGATCCAGTGACCTCATTTGAACAAATCTGAATGAGAGTCACCTAGGGAACATCCACACCAAATATGAACCAATTCGGTATGATGGTTTCAGAGGAGAAGATGTTTTTAAAAAGTTGACGGACGGACGGACGGCCGGACGGACGCACGACGGACGAGGAGTGATGACTATAGCTCCACCGGAGACTTCGTCTCAGGTGAGCTAAAAAGCTTTAAACAAACAGGCGACTTAATAAAAAATCGACAAAGTTACTTGAATTTTTTAGACTCCTATCGATTATCACGCAGTCAGTTAAAACATATACTATCTACCACCATCTCCACAATAGCCTCTATGTTGAGAGTTGAGTCCATCCGAAACATTTATAATACATTCACTATATATAATATGCATATATCTATGTATTATATAACTTTACACCACTGGTGTGCGAATGCTGTGAGCCAGGCGAGTGCGTGCAGTAAGAAAGAGATATGTGTGAACGCGAGGAATGCCATATCTGTATACACATATCAATGCCATTGAACATTCCGTATTTGACATTCCTCAATGTGATTGTTTCTTCAATAAACAGTTAAAAAAAATTAAAAAAAAAATTCATTGAATCAATTTCACAAGAAATAATGAATCATTGAGTATGTTGTCCATATGTTTATGTTTATAAAAATAGTTCCAGCATGGGGGTGGATCTAGGAACTGTCAAAAAGTGCGTGCACTCACAAAAATGACATAGCTTTTGATGCTTAATTTGATATACCGTTTAATCAACGTACATGCTCTAATATGCTCTGTACAAATTACTACCTCCATCCCCCCTCCAACATCATTGGCACACTCTGCTTAACTTTAAAACTAGCCACTGTCAGGAAACTCAGCAGTCTATCACTGAGCATCAAACTCATATCAGTGTGTTGAGAGCAAAGACAAACCGAACACTCGTCAGCATTCAATGCTAACCAATGCACTGACCAATGTGCAAATAATAGACGCAACTGATTTGTCTAAACACCACTTCATACATTCTGTTTCATCAAATAAATAGACGCACCTTTCCTGTGCCAATATGGTTTTCACAGCCTGGAAATGTCTTTCTTCTTGAGTAAGATGGGTAATTTTTAGTCCAGCATAAATGGCAGTCCCACCAATCAGTCTATAGAGGAAATGCAAAAAATTGAACATTATTAGAGTAAGATGAACCTCACTAAGTACGAAATATTTCATTGATTTACCTGATGGGGATCTGTTATGTTATCAGTCATTTCAGAAAAACTTAGGGATCATAGCTGTAGGGCATGCCGAGGGTTGTGCATGGAGTAAAATCCAGTGATGAATTGCCAAATATGGAGGTGGGTGGATGGTCCATTCATCGCGAAGCGATGACCGATGCAGGACGCGTCACTGGGGGAGAGCACAACAGGGGTGAGAAATGTGGTTAAGTATATTGACAGCTGAAAATTTCAAGTGTAACCCTACATCCACTTGAGAGCTCCATTCTTATTTTGTAAATCAATAACTTGGAACCTTGGAAATCATTTTTGGCAATGTAATATGCGGTTCAAATGACATTTTCCGTTGACAACAGGTGTTCCTCTGTAGTATATCTGCACTGTTAGTGATAACATCACCATCCTTTTGGAGAAGGAGGTCGGATGCATTTTTATGGGCATCAGAATTGACATGTTATAGATTTTCTTCCTCAGTGATGTCAACTCTGACTCACGACATTTACCATTAGCTTTGATTGAGATTTCTCGCCATTCCTTGCTTAGAACTACCTCCTGCATCTTATTTGGGCCAAAATCCTTTACATCTATACAGGTTTGCATCCTTATTTTCCATCCTTGCATATTAGCCAAGGGTATATCTCTTTCTTGGAATTCCGCATCTCATCTGACAACAATATTGGTTTCAAGAGCACAGTCGTGACATTGCCAATGTCATTGGTTGTGCTGAGTTGTGACGTGTACTTATCATCGATATTGACAGAATTTGCCAGTGGCACCGTTGTCTTCCTCTTCGAAAAGCTGTTCACTTCAGTCGATTTATTTGTATTTTGTTTCGTGAAAAATTATGACAAGTTACTCTGATGAGGCACCATAATATTATTGTTGTGATTATGCGGGGAACACCGCTCATGCCGGTATATGACGTTAAAGATAAATTAAGGTTCATGCGAAGAACTAAATGTAAGAGAATTCCAACATCATCAGATGAATATTAACTCATTAAGTGCGGCTTACATACTCATCGCCAACATCAATGTTGCCGATCAAGTTAGAGCACTTTCATTTGTTGGCACAGTTATCAATAATTTGCTATGTATGACTCACAATGTGATCACCAAGTTCAATCATTGACCTGGACAAATTAAATGGGTGGACGGCTTTCCCCCTGACGAAAAAGGCGGGGGACGGCGTTCCCCTGGAATTCATTGCTGGTAAAATCCAAATATGGCTGCCTGCGGCCATGTTTTTAAATGAAATTCAGAACAAAATGACCATATTTTAAAATAAAATTTGGAAAAATTTGATAGCTCCAATATAGAGGACACCCCAAAGTTCTTTATGATGATTAGCTCCCATTGATAGATCACCCCGATGCCGCATATGTATTTTTGTGACGATTCGATCAGGGATGTAACCAGTATGGTGTACCAAAGAATTTAGTCATTCAAAGAGTAAAATCCAAGATGGCTGATGGTGGCCACGTTTTTCATAGAAAATTGTTCAAATTCAATAGCTCCCATCTAGAGGTGATCCCCACTAATTGTGGGCTGCAGGGTGTGCCAATGGATTCAAATGTGAAATCCAAGATAGCCATGTTTTTTAATGAAATTATAAAATGAAAGTGTCCATGACACTGTAGCTCTACTTGGAGAGGGGATAATTTGACATGTTATTTAACATGTTAGAGAGATTAGGAATGCGAAAAGTTATAATGTCTAAGTATAAAACTAGATGTATCAATATGAAGAGAAAAATATGAAGTAAAATCCAAGATGGCCGCTGGCAGCCATGTTTTCCAATGAAGTTCAAAAACATTTGATAGCTCCAATCTAGTAGATCAATATCAAGATCAATATGAAGTTTGGTGATGATCAGAATAGGGAAGTGGGCTGTAGGGTGTGCTAAAGGAATTAGTCATGCAAAGAGTAAAATCAAAAATGGCTACCAGTGTCATGTTTTTTTAACGAAATTTGGAAAAATTAGATTACTCCCATCTTGTGGTCATCCGAAGATCCAAGTGAAATTTAGTGCCGATCAGACAAGTAGGGTGTCGTCTGTAGGGTTTACCAAAGGATTTAGTTATACAAAGAGTAAAATCCAAGATGACAGCTGGCAGCCATGTTTTTCAATGAAATTCTGAAAACTTTGATGGCTCCCATCTAGAGGTCACCCCAATGATCGGATGAGGTATGTAGTATGTGGCTTGTGTCCAAGGATTAAGTAATGCAAAGATGGCCAAATGACCCCAAAATGACTCGTTTCCATCTACATGTCAATGTCAACAGCCATGACAAATTTAATAATGATCCGACCAAAGCTACAACTTGTAGCCCATGCCAAAGGATTTAGTCATGCAAAGAATAAATCCAAGATGGCTGCCAGCGGCCATATTTTATGGCCAAAAGACCCCAAAATGACTTACCATCTACATGACAATATTAACATTGACGAAAAATTTCATGATGATCAGAAGAACACTCCAGCCATAGCCTGTGCTAATGGATTGAATTTTGAAATCCATGATGGCCACTGGTGGCCATGTTTTTTTTGCCGAACGACCCCAAAATTACTCATTCCCATCTACATGTCAATGTTAACATCCATGACAAATTTCAGTGGTACGGCCTGTAGCCCATGCCAAAGGATTTAGTCATGGCTGCTGGCGGCCATGTTTTTTGGCCGAATGACTCCAAAATGACTCGTTCCCATCTACATGTCAATGTTAACATCCATGACAAATTTCATGATGATCATACAAACTGTACGGCCTGTAGCCCGTGCTAATGGATTTAATTTTGAAATCCAAGATGGCCGCTGCATTGTTGACGCCTTACGTACACACGGACGACGGACGACAAAGCCATGGCAATAGCTCAAACTTTACAAAGTAAAGTTGAGCTAACAATGGTGGCCATGTTTTTTTCCGAATGACCACAAAATGACTCGTTCCCATCTACATGTCAATGTCAACAGCCATGACAAATTTCATAATTATCTGACCAAACATTCGACCTGTAGCCTGTGCTATTGGAAATTGTTGACGGACGTCACCACGCACACACACACAGGCACACCCAGATGACGGATACCAAGCCATGGCAATAGCTCAAACTTTACAAGTAAAGTTGAGTTAAGTTTTGTGATGACTGGATCAGCTATGTAGCCTGTAGGGTGTGCCAAATGATTTAGTTATGCAATGTGTAAAATCAAAGATGACAATGAGATCAGGAATGTGTCCTGTAGGGTGTGCCACTGCAGCCATGTTTTTTAAAACAATTCGGAAAAATGGTAAGCTCCCATCCAGAGGTAACCCTGAGGATCCATATGAAGTTTGGTGACGATCGGATGAGGGATGTGTCTGTAGTGCGTGTGACAGGAAATTGTGGACAGACGCACGACAGATGCCAACCATGGCAATGGTCGGTCTGCATCCCTATTATATATTTTATGACTTATACATGTAAGTGCTGATAACTTTGAGTGAATAAATGTTTGTGCTGATTTATCCCACAGTTTGTGCCTAAACTTTTTCAAATTGCACAAGTGGCTAAAAAAATGGCTACAAATTTTTTTGGGCCAGGGCGAACACTGAATACTATAATATATTTGTCAGTTTTGAACTGAGTAAAAAATAGTACTGTGCTAATTTAAATACGAGTAAGGTATGAGATAGATTTTGAGGTTTTAATTCAACTTCATATTTCTCCTGACATCTACATAACTAACAAATGGGGAAATCACTTCTCTCAATTAGTGACATCTAGACTGGACCATCCTGCAGTAGCTGAAAATAGAACTCACCCCAAAACTGAAGATATAAGACCAGCAGCTAACATTCCCAATGGACCCATACTAAACCTCATCAGAGCGCCAGCTGCAGCTACAATTTTAATCACAGCTATGTAATCAGTGTAATAAATAATAAGCAACAAATAAATTAATTTGAGTAGACACATGTGGTAACTGGCTGAATTGGTCATTGTCACATGGTATCGTGCAAAAAGACACCCATGATTTCTCAAACGTGAAAAAAAACATCCAGGATCTCCCAAATGTGCAAAACGTCACCCAGCATCTTAAAGTGTCGCTAATCTGTGACAGTCACACTCAATGTGGGTGGAATAGCCCATTCAAATTCCATTGAAATGTCAATCGCAAATCACAAACAAATAATTATTATAATAATAATTAACATGCAACTAATTTATAATCAATTTTGTATGAGACTTTTAGTTGCTGGGTGACTTTTTGAACATTTTGGAGATCATGGGTGTCTATTTTGCACAAAAACCACATGTGCGACAATGACCAATTTAGGGTAAATGTGATTATGAAAATACTACACATAATTAGATTTACTAAATTATATTCTTAGTGTGAGATAGCAGATGAGATGGGCTGTCGTCCGGTGTGTACCCCCTTCTGGCATACTGCTTATTGTGGGCATACCTTTAGCATATGACTGATATACTCAGACAGATTGAGCCAGAAATCAGTATTTTCATATAAACAAAGATGAATAACTATAGAACAAAAAAACCTAAACAAAACAAATGAAAACGCAATTGACTATCCTCATAGTGGTGAACACCCATACCAAATTTCATTGAGATGCGAGCACTACTGTTCAAGTTATGACATGAACAGACAATGGAACGGACAAAAAAGCCAACATTTCCAGATAAAACAAAGATGAATAATATAGAATGGAAAATTCAATCATGACGATTGAACCTTCTATTGAATATCCTCTTAGTAGGGAACATCCATACCAAATTACATTGATATCCGAGCACTGCTGTTCAAGTTATGACATGAACAGACACTGGATGGATCAAAAAGCCAACATTTACAGATAAAACAAAGATGACTAACTCTAGAATGGAAAATCCAAACAAACGATTGAATCCTCTATTGAATGTCCTCGTAGTAGTGAACACCCATACCAAATTTCATTGAGATCCGAGCACAACTGTTGAAGTTATGAGTTATGACATGAACAGACATCGGATGGACCAAAAAGTAAAAAATATTTCCAGATAAAGAAAGATGAATAACTATAGAATGGAAAATCTGAACAAAACGATTGAACCCTCTATTGAATGTCCTCATAGCAGCAAACATCCATAACAAATTACATTTCAGATCTGAGCACTATTGTTATGTTATGATATGAACAGACATAGGACAGATGTACGGACAGACACATGGACAGGCACAAAACAGTATATCCCCCTTTTTTTTTAAAAGGAGGTATTATAAATAACATTCAGAAAATTTTATTGGCAAACAAAGTATCTGTTCAAGGTATTCACTTTTAGCCAATCAAAATTGATCAAAATGGTTTATGAGTGTAGAACTTCTTGTTCATATTTGTTAATTGTGTCAATAAATATTGTAATTAAACTCAGCGAAGCCATGTTAAGATGTTAGACAGCAGCTTCAAATCATATCAATACAAAGCTAATTGTTTATATCAGTAATGCATCCAACATGGCGACATCTCATATTCAATCACATGCCTTGAAATAGAGTGTCTGTCATTTGCAGAATGAGGTCCCCAGAGGGTGAATTTAGTGATGCTACACCGCATAGCGGGCTAACATCACCAAATTCACCCTCTGGGGACCTCATTCTGCTTACACCTCAGCAGAATGAGGTTCCCAGAGGGTGAATTTGGTGATGCTAGCCCGCTATGCGGGGTAGCATCACTAAATTCACCCTTGGGGGACCTCATTCTGCAAATGACAGACACACTATTTCAAGGCTTGAATGCATCCAACATGGCTACATCTCATATTCAATCACATGATCAGCAACAATAATAATGATAACAAACCTCCCCCAGCGATATACTCCACAACACCCGTTTTATTCCTGTATACAGAAATCCCCTGAGATACTGATCTGCAATAAAACACGGATGCACAATAAGACATATGCCAAAGAATAATCAAGGTAAGCATTTTGCCTTAAGAAATTTACGTACCAGTACATATTCATGAATATCGTGAGAATGAATTATTCATCATGACTTGCATGTGATGTAACAAAGGAAGTGTGCGTGTAAATACCACCAGCCTCCTCTACAATTTCTTCAACTCTTTTGGCCCTACTACCGCAGTACTACTCCAATACTATCCCTTCCACCATCACTAACTCTATATTATGACCAACATTATAATCTGTTTGAATCATCGACTTAAAATTAGCTTCAAGTTTGTTGTTGAATCCCCCCATTAAAAAATCTTCTCTGCTTCAAACCCTGTAATACTGTAATTAGGGAACTGTGAATATTCGAGATCGATTCGATGTCGATATCGGGAACCAGATTCGAGATCGACACCGAATCAGTCCGCTGATTCGGATATTTTCGAATCGGTGTTACTTTGGTGGCGTCTCGTTATTTGCGTCTAGACAACACATGCCAAATGACCTGAAATTACAAAAATTGAAGCACACGGTTGCCAAGTTAGCTAATTATAATGTAGGTAATTTTGACTGTATGCCGTTCAGAATAGAGTTGCATTATGTAAAATATGTGTTTCGATCGCAACCCGTGATGGTGATCAATCGCCTCATATTTGTGATATGTATCGACACTATATAAATTTTCTACACTGTGCGTGATCGCTAGATTCGGAACTCAACTGATTACCTTATGTTTAGAACTTCAGATATCCAATTCAGATTATATGAATAACATTCAATGTCAGCCGCCGTTATGCATGACAAAACAGATTGGAATGAACAGAAACCTTAGAACAATCGGTCTATTACATTCTTAAATGGACGTCATTATGTGCGACAAGTTGTCTGCGACACTGCCAGCAGAATTCCTAGAAATATTCTATTTTCAGTTTCTGTTTCCCGGGGAAATCGAGCACGCAGCACAAGTTTCGATCCGTTGAATCTTGATAACTTTTAACACTTGTAATCTATGTCTGTTTTCTGGGACCCTCTCCGTGAAGACAATTACTGTGAATATGTGATGTAGGTGTTTGATATATTGTGGGGTGAAAAGTTTAACAGATAACTACCATTGGTATCGGACTGAAACAATTATATAGCTGAACGGTGCACCCATGTCCAAGTGTGTCAAATCTTTATTATCGTTATTAAATAATGTACACAAGTGACTTCCATTCCATGGGGTTTGTGATACAATGATTGAACTGACTGTAAGTGTCTTATTGTCACTTTCGCCATGACACAGCTAGATAGAAATTCAATACAACATGCCCCAAACCCTCCATGAGACCGAGAGTGACTTGCCTATGTCGTGATTTTCCTAGAGAAAACACAAGTTCCAATGGATGTTTAAGGAGATTAACATTGTTATATAGTATCTATTGAATTTTGCAGTTTTTTGTCATGAGACACCAAAATAAACACTGGTAAACAATGTCAATCACTAGCTGATTCGATTCGATTCGATGTCGATATCAGGAAGGACATTCGATATCGAGATTTGATTCGATGCAAAATCCACGATTCGCAGATCCCTATAAACTGTAATGTATATTTTTATCTCATTTTTGGAAATTAAATGTGTTTACCGCCATGATAAAGGTAAGCTTGATGGAACCAGATCTCCTGGGGTAATTCACGCTGCCACTTGCCAAATTTGCCGATTGCAAAAATAATTCACATTTGGCAAAAAATATTTTCATTTGGCAAAAAGATGCGGTTAATCTCATAGCATTAGTACCGATGGTTGGAGGGATAACTAGTATTTAGTGTGGTAGTGGTGGTGTTTACCTAATCCTCCTGTGATGTGCCCTTCTGATGACGCAAGCCTTCTACCATTGTGTTGTCCGTGTGAATCGCTTATTTTGTATGGTAAACCACAATAGAGAAGCAAATATAATTAATTATTAACTATCTGCTTTTCTGTCTATATCAAAAGTTGTTCAAACCACGAGTGTCGAAACATAAGATTACGTTGTTATTTGTTGGATTACCAAGAAGTCCCTTTGGGCTAGACTATCTATTGTATAAGATTTAAGGTTGCAGAAAATGATACTATCAGGGATAGCATTTGGAAAATGCTAAAATACTTTGGCAAATTTTTTTTTTAATTTGGCAAATTACTTGGCAAAAGTTAATTTTGGTCCAGCGCGGACCCTGAATTCAACAGTTAACCCTTTATATACTAAACACTGAATATGAATCTGTGTGGGAGGCCACATTTGTTAATAATTTTGTTGAAGAGCAATTTAATTAAGTTCTGTGCAATCGATTGTAAAAGAAATCAACTGTGCTGAAGTGCAATTATTATTCCTATCTCACACCCCTACCAGATGACTATAGTTAGCTCTGTGGAGTCATTCGGATTGTAAGACTAAACTATTGATGCTTAACCATTTGGGTTATTTCAATATTGCTCAGAGGGGGTTACCCATTACATATGTCAATAATTGATCTGATGCTTTATTAATTTAATTTTTAATTGCACTTCTATTGCTGAGAAGTATGAATATTTTATTTCTTCATGAGGTTGGTAACTGATGTATACCAAGTTTTGCTGTGTTTATATCAGGAAGAAAATCAACATGCGTCTCTTTATCTAATTCAAATGATTTTTAAGAAGGCATTGTGTTGGAAGTTTTTCTAGGCCACATAAGATATTTCATTGCTTGTTTGATAATGTAAATGGTTAGAGGACATCTACCAAGCTCACATCTGCTTGTTAGATTGGCTGCGTTTTTTTGTGTATACCAAGTTCGAATATACAAAATGTTGTGTGGACTTTCTCAAAGGGTGTTTGTTCATTTGTAAGCCCATTAGTTGTATTATCAGCAAAACAAATTTCTGCATTATTGGTCAACAAAATAGGTCTAACAAGAATGCCAAACAGTCTCATTGATAGTTCTGTGTTGGATTCATCAAGAATTTTCATCCTCAGAGAAAATCTGGCTTTTAATGTCTTATCAGGCATGTTCTGGGAAGCCAGCTTTGGGCTGCCTTTCCCGTCACAGTTTGATTTCTGAGAAATTGTGGATGCAATTTCCACTAGCATTCTGAAATGGCATTAAATAATTGCCTTTGATGTTAGTGATGAGCCGATGATCAGAAACAACAATCGGAATCAGCCGATTATGGACTATCAGATGACAATCGGCACTTGGGTTTCAACATCGGCATTACTGATTATCTAAATAATGATCAGGTGCTTGTTTTTCTTCAATAAACTCTTTTAAATATGATGATGTTTTGTTGAATAAATGACCAGAAAACATGACGAAAGTGATACCAAACACAAACTTGATATACAGCCATGTCCTCTTCAGAATACCATTACCCGGGATCTATGTTTGAACAATATCTTACAGCGGGGATCGCCGGGGAAGCATGTGACACTTTGGGTTCAAGCGAGGATGATGCCACTCTAACATGATTGTGCATATCTTGATAACTGATCAATTATTATTGGCATACCGGAACAGTCATTTCAGTCAGATTAATTTCATTAGCATGGTGATGTACTGCACAAACGACATCTCATGTATACCGATAGGTAACTTTATAGTTCGTCAACATGTAGACATTTTTATTTATGTATGTCAGACTATCAAAGTATATACATACACAGCTGCAATACAACAAAGCTATCTATATACACAGCGACAGCGTAACAGGTAGAAACCGTTAGTACATGTCAACACTAAATTACGCAGCTGACTGCACTATTTGTTCTACATGTATTAAATTGAGCATAATATAACATGTGTATTAGTTGTCAAGACGCAGAAATAAAAACTATACTTAAGCATTAATAGTCAGATATTAAAAACACATTTATTTACTATCTGTAATTAATCTTTTAACGTCGAAATAATACATTGACAACTACCAAACCATTTGTGTTGACAAGTCCACGATACCTGCCTTTATGCTTACCCAAACATATACTGGTATATTACTGCTGTTGGTGCTTCCAAATCTAAGTATTATATAACACATATAACATATTCTGGTATAATCATTACAATAATCGTAATCGGTAACGGCTGATTGTGATCTCAAATAATCGGCGCAAGGCTCTTTTTGATTATCAGCTCATCACTATTTGATGTATCTTTCTTATCAAAATGATTGAGCAACAGAGTGTCTCTGCATTTGATAACCAAGAGCTATGGAGCTATGATATAAATTACGTCATTTATCAGCTTTGGTGTAAGTCTCATGTTGCACATCTCCAATATGTGGGTAACAATACTCTGATGTTTCAAATATCTACAATCAAAACTGTAGGAGGAGTTGATTACACCATGAAAGTACCCTCATGCAGAAAATTATAAAAAATGTTGAAATCGAAAAGGGTTAATAACTCTGTCAAAAGATAATTTTTCCGTCATCTAAAAACATGTTGCACATCTTCAATATATGGGCAACAATAATCTGAAGTTTCAAATCTCTAGGATGAAATCTGTAGCAGGAGATTATTACACCATCAAGGTACTCAAAAGTGTGTCGAACGGACGGACGAATGGACAGACGAACGGATGGACATAGACCGTTTCTATAGTCCCCCTTTTCTTTCAGAACGTCGGGGGACAATAATTGGTGTTGAATACTTACAAGACAAAAAAGGTAAAAGCTGTGACTCTGATTCCCCATGTGCCACCAAATTTAGCTCCAGCAAGAATGGTTTTATCATTCAGTTTCCTCTGCAATTTGCCAATGAAAGCACCAATTAGGAATCTATTTTACATTGGATGTAAATCTGCTGCCTAGCCACCATGATATTGGGTCTTGCTGTTTTGCTATGATCTTGTTAGTACTAAGCGATGTTGGTGACTCAGTCATGATACGAAACTACAATTTAGGAGTCGAAACGTGCTTTATGGTGTTGTGCTATTTTATCAAATTTGTGGCGACATTTTGCCAACCACTTCATGAGTGACTTCTCTTTCTGATTTAAATTCTTTTATTTCCTCTTATATATATTAGTTTTGCGCTTAGAATTCTCTATTAGATACAAGTAAAACAGTCCCATTTTCATCATGCAGATAAATGGCCAAACTATATAAGATGTTTCCATACATGAATGTCTGCATGATGATTGCATCACAGAGGAACAAACAAAAAGTTATTTTTAAATGTCTGGAACAGGACCAATTATTCATCATTATTGCGCTAAAAATACACGAACATGTTTGGAGCAAGTAATGAAACAGGGCTTCTGAAAGATATTAGTCAGGTTCATATCCAAGAACTTCATACATCGAACTTATGTAACTATTGACTCATTGATCGTCAGATGATTTCATTTGCATTTTAATTTTATTTAATTTCTCACGCTAAGTTTGGATTTTTTCAACTTGAAACTTAATCTTTCCATCTGTTGGAAATTTCAACCTAACACCCTTATTGTTGGGAATTTTTCATCTGATGTCCATTTCGGTATGAATGAAAAGATAAAATTATTCAACTTATGGTCCAAAAACAACATATTCCATACTAAATTTCAGCATATATTTGGCCTGAACTCCAAATTGTGACCAAAGTAGGTATGAGACATCCTGCAAACGCCCCTTGTTGCCACATCTGTGTCTCAATATGTTTCATTTATTATGTGCTACATCACCGTCACCACGAACACAAAAGATGCAATGAAATTGGACAAATCAACCCAGTTGTGGAGGTACTTGAACAACAAAATAGCGTTTTGGGGTCAAACTATTAAGCGCTATTTATTGTTGATTTCTTAATAAATGGCCAATTTTAAAATGCCTCTGCATATCTACTGGTTAGCATAAGCCTCAATAGATTGCATCTAATTCTGTGTAAAACTCCACTGACCCACTGTCCAGAGTAGCTGCATCGCGATGTGCATCGAATTGTCAGGCAAAAATCGTGATTTGAACTCGAATTGTGAAGTTCTGAATCGTTACGGCCCAAATTTATGATGAGATACAATATTTTCCTAAATAAGTAAAATATATATCTCCTAGAAGTATCTTGCCCACTGAACTATATGGTATATTATCCCAAGTAGGAGGGGTTAACTCTCCGAGTTGAAAAAACGGTACGAAATTCTATGGTACGTATCCTCTGTCATGTTCGAGGCCCCCACCCCCACCCCCCATGGAATACGGAATACCACTTAATACAGAGGGTGGAATACGGAATACCACTTAATACAGAGGGTGGAATACGGAATACCAGTTAACAGCCATATGAAATACATAAAAAATATATGAAAACTTCATTTTTTGGAAGGTCGGCGTACGAATACCGGTATATTTGGAATACCGAATACCTCCTAACAGAGGGGCCAGAATACGGCGTACCTCATAACAGGGCATGGAATATGGCGTACGAAAAGGGGGGTGGGGGCCTCATGTTCATGACCCGTGTAATCACGTGATTTCTGACACGTAGTGAAGTATTCGCCATATTTTTTATCCCCAGTAGGACATTCCTCGTGAGCGGGGTGGGTGCGAAACCCTGGGAGGGAGCTCAGCGTTCAGTGGGCAAGATACTTCTAGGAGATATATATTTTACTTATTTAGGAAAATATTGTATCTCCGTCAAAGGTATCTTGCCCACTGAACAGGTGGAGGCCACGAGGAAACAAAAACACCGCTATGCATCTGAATCAAAGAACTGGATTGACCTGATAACCTACAATATATACATATACATGCACAGACATATAGATATATATGTATATACATATATATATATATATATATATACACATGCACAATAGGACCATAAGCCAATGTAATATTCCATCCTAAAACTAATACCTGTCAGCAAGCTCAAACGAACAAAAAGTGGCCACTTAAGAGTTTAAGACCCCTGCAAGTAAAGTAAATAGCTTCAGAAGACATGGAGACGGATACGACATTCGCATCGGAACTTAGGGCTAATAATGGATCAGCCGAGTACTTGCCGGGAAAGGTACGGGTAACACCCCCCCCCCCCAAAAGGGGAGAAGCATCCATGTTCTAAGGAAATGGAAATAGAAAAATACCTGTTGACAAGAAATCCCCAGCCGGGTATTATAAACCCAGGGATGGCTAAATACTAATAACGCACCTAACAGGCTAACCCAGGCAGCAAAAGCCGCAAGTTATAAAGAAGACCCCCTTTAAAAACAATAGAACCAACCCCCGAACCAATTTTGAGTGGGTTGGGCCGTGTCCCAGTACACGATGAGAGCCCGATGAAAAACCAGCTGCAAGCTCCCAAGAAAGGGCCCGACACCAACTACTTGGAGACATGCCATTGTCGATAAGGAGGAGGTATCGTTGACCAATAGTCTGACCGGGAAGCGAATGGGTATTACACAGACATACGTTGCAAGGCTCAGGCCGTATGAAGAACAGGGCTCAGAATTGGAGTTTCACAGCAGAAAACTTATTTTGAAGCCTGGAGTTCGAGATATGACCGACTAAGATGCAATAAGCCATGTCATTTTCCCCTGATGACGTTCCCAAATGTGGAAATGCCCACCAACACAGTTAAACCCAACTGACCCATCACAGGCTACTGAATCCATGACAGAAAGGCAGCCAGGAACCGAAATTCCAATGTCGTTAAGGTGGAAATCCACAAAAACAAAAATTGGACTAACGATGCATCAGGATTGTGGCACAAGCCCAAAACCAGCGGAAACCGACGGCAGGTATGTAATGAAAAGCAGACCAAGGGCCACCGCGCCCCAACTGTTCAAGCTCTGCTGACTGGTCCCCGACGAGTCGATGGCACAAGATATCCCTTCTGGTAAGGATGGGGTGCCCCTCCAATGGGACCCTGTTCCGGAGACAACCATCGCCCAAAGTGCAAATCGAGAGGGCGGATCATATGATCTGGCATCCGACACCCAATGCTAATGAATCTCGCACAAGGAGAAGCATCTGGCAAAAATTTTCATCCGGCTTTTAATATGAAGAGTGCCCAACACGATTCATATGCTGCCCCATAGGTGCAACATTATCCTGCATTGGCAATCGCTGAAGTCAGCAAAGGACCTGGCTTAGTATGTTAAATGAGCACTAGGCGAATCAAGCACTATCAGGGAAAACAAAACCATTATGTACCGCCAACCGAGCCCATAAGAAGAATGACGTATTAGACGCAAAGGCCGATATCACAGAAGCCATTTTGTTCTTCTTTTCCACGCTGCTAATACACCGTGTTGCCCATTAAGCCCGAGTGGGGTGCTGAACTAGACCTCATGTAAACAGCGTTCTGAAATTGAGCATATGTCGAACCATGGATAATGGACTCATCTATGTATGACTGGACAACAAAAGTGAAATCCATGTTGAGTTAGAACTGAAAGCAACCTGAAGACAAAAGATATGTCATTCGTATCTATTACGGAAACACAGCGAGGTCGGAGATAAAGCATGTATGCTTGTTTATCTCTGATTCTTGCGTCCCAAATCGAGATGTAAATATTTACCCTTTCGAGCACCCGAACCAGTCCAGAACACGTCTTAAAAGTCAGGAAAATGAAAGGGCGAGAGTCATATACTAATCTAGTGATATGAATGACTATAGACATTCTCCAGCAAAGCCTGTGACCATGAAAGAGCTGGATGGAACATGGAAAGAAGCAACAACTTGTAAAGCAAGAAGTTGAACACATCCCAACCCGAGAACAGTAAAATGGTTGAATACCTCTCAGGATGGTCGAACCCAGGTCGCCAAGTGTGCAGTCCGATTGCATAACCACCCAGCTCTGACGACGTTAGGCAGGGTACAAATTGACCGGCATCACAGGGCAAGTTGCTACCCAAATGCTAACAAAAGCCATGCAACTTGGATCCTATTTCCTCATTTGACTGTCCCAGGTTATGCCAACAGTCGTCCCGAGTATCCGACTTGGAGTCCCTGTCGATAGTCCAGAAAGCCCACCAAATGCGGCCAATGGGTTCGATGGGTAGCCCCAACCCGCGACCTGTTTGGTGGGACTATCATCCTGAGTGCTAATTACGCCAATGAAGGGAACACTATACATCGACAAGTGACAGTGTCCTGGTCGTAAAGGTTTCTATCTCTTCCTTGGAACCCTCGAAACAAGGGAAAGCACTCTGATGTTCTGTTAAATTGTAAATGATTGTAGAACAATGCTATCAAATCATGTCAATCTGAGGTTATTTGCTAATTCGACATTAATTTTCTTCCTGCACTTGGCTGCATCAGAGAACACTGAACAACTAACTGAGCTCCCTCGTAAGCGCATGTAAAGGTGACCCGAAAGGAATGTCGAAAGCCCTTTCACCTCGTGCTGGAGCAACTGCTCGATCTGATCCTGATCTCCATCCGTCGATGGGGTGTTAACAGCACAATACACCACGACAAGCTTCATTTCTAATTGCATGTGAGGTCTGGTCATTGGGGACCCCGGAGGAATGTCCAGAGCCTGTACATCTCGGGGATGGAGCAGCAGCTCGACCGATCCCGATATCCAACCGACCGAACTGGCGATGGGAGGTTAGTAGGTACCAGTTCCCAAGCAAGCTTCCTGCTATAATGGCGTCAGGGAATAAGATCTTTTGTTTTCATTTAAAATCAAACCCGAAGTTACTGGCAGCTGTTGCCAGAACGCGGCCAGTAACCTGTCTGCCAAGCCCCTGGAAGTGGTGGCTTATAATAAGGAGGAAACAAGCCTGTGAACTGTGATCCCATTCCAAGCCCAGCTGGGGCAGAAGGCATGGAGGATAAACTTTCAGGTGCCAAATAATAGCGTAAATGTAATAATTTGAGAAAATGTCTCCTAATTTGAATTGAGACAAAGTAAAATGGCCATTCGACTAGTAATTTTAGCCCAAATTTCCACACACTATGATCATAAGGCACCGGAGAGCATGGTCAGGGATCACTGAGGGTGTATCCCCCAGCCGCGCTGACCCCGAGATGACGACTTGTAGCGATGGACGGCATGTATCGAGTGTAGCTCAGTGGTCACCGCCAACGGTCGACCCGAGGAAGCAGATTGGGGTTCAATGGGTAGCCCCAACCCGCGCCCTGTTTGGTGTGACTATCGCCCCGAGTGCTAATTACGCCAATTAGAGGAACACGATATATCGGCAAGTCAGAGAAGGATCCAGGGATGTTTTGATACCTGTTACAGGTTTGGGTGCCCAAACTATAGAGACCCAAATGTCCCCAAATTCCATGTAGATAGTATTTATTCAAGTTGGATCTGCCATATTTTCAAGGAATTTTTCTATAATTCAACAAAATGTACTAGTAATGCAAATCATCAGCCCGCAGATGATATATAGTCTATAATATGGAGCCTTTATTTGCACAATCAAGTATCCAGTACTGAATATTTTAACATCCAAATTTATATGGACACATACTCAAATACAGAACAGGTGTCCCCAAACAAATATTCTCTGGATCCTTCCCCGCGAGTTTGCCTGTGTCCTAGGGGAAGCAACTCGTGTGAGCTACGGGTTCGATGGGTAGCCCCAACCCGCGTCCTGTGTGGTGTGACTATCGCTCCGAGTGCTAATTACGCCAATTAGAGGAACCCTATATATCGACTTTCGTTCTCTATTCTTGGGACCTCGAAACGAGGGAAGCGACGTCAAGGGGAGCTACGGGGAAGGCGATTCATGAACCTGTTCTTACCTCGATGAGCAGTTCTGTGAAAGTAATTAATGTGATTACGAACAATCACAAATACACCTGTTGTGTTATGTTACCATGCCTGTGCCAACCAAGGCAGTAACAGCTCCATTGTTAATCATCCCGGGTTAAAAAGGTTCAAATTGACATTCAGGCTTTTACAATCCTATCAGCGTATTTCACAAGCGTTAAAACAGTGCTTTTGTCTTCAGTTTTACACCAGACGATGATTGTCAACGTCTAAATAAAGCCGTAAAACGAAAAAATGAACTCGAAAGTAAGTCACCTAATTTCGTGATACCTTTAACCACCGTCAACGCACGTGGTAACTTAAATTATACGTCACCTGTATGCCATAGATTTGTTATAAAGAAAACGATCAGCGTCTTTGGTCATATCCAATGGTGCCTCGAATGTTCTGTCGTTAATAGGCCAGAAACTCTGATATTGTCGGCATAAACAACGGATATTAATTCATTGACCGATTAAAATTATGGAAGACAAAGTCCGTTAAAACGAAACGAGTCATCCGATATTATATTCGGAACAAAGCGCGTAATCTTTATGTGAATTGTACATAATTTTCAACTATAAGCAAAGAAATAATGTTGTTTGTATAAAACAAAAACAAAACTGTTTTTGCTATACAAACTGCAACTTAGCTTCGTATTTCTTGGAGAGATTCTTTTTGCACCCTTCCATGGTGAGGAGGGGAAAAAATACGGCGAATACTTCACTACGTGTCAGAAATCACGTGATTACACGGGTCATGAACATGACAGAGGATACGTACCATAGAATTTCGTACCGTTTTTTCAACTCGGAGAGTTAACCCCTCCTACTTGGGATAATATACCATATAGTTCAGTGGGCAAGATACCTTTGACAGAGATATGTGTATCAACATACTAGTAATTGCTATAAACCTCATTACATAGACAACCAGTCACCAAAGGATAATTCATACTAAATATCAGCAATATAGACCTGATGGTTCTTGCGAAGGAAGCATATTAAGAATTATCATGAAGGGAAATAGTTATGTATTTGACACAACCCCTATTTGACCTGGTGACTCCATTTTTACAAATCTGAATTCCAGTCAAACAAGGACCTTCCATACCAAATATAGGCTAAATAAGCAAAACTGTTCTTGAAAAGAAAATGTTTTAAGAATTACAATGGAGGGAAATAGTTATATCCCTGGCTCTGCCCCTATTTGACATGGTGACCATATTTTCAGAAGTCTGATTTCCTGTTACCCAAGTACAATCTATACCAAATATATGCAAAATAGGGCAATTTTTTCTTGCAAAGAAGACATCTGAAGAATTACTATGAAGGGAATGAGTTATTACCCTGGCCTCGGCCTGGCCTTGTGCATATTTCACCTGGTATCTCCAATTAAATAACTGAATCTCAGTCACCAAATGATCCTATATATTAAATATAAACTAAATAGACCTCACGGTTCTTGCAAAGAGACAGTTCAACAATTGCTGTAGAGGGTAAGAGTTAAGACAATGGCCTCGATCACCCCTAATTGACCTGGCAGCCCCTTTTGAACAAATCTGAATCCCAGTCACCTACGGAGCCGGGATGATCAGCACCAAATATGACCCCAATCATTCTTGTGGATGTAAATATGGTGACCATGTTTGTCTTCTGTTCATACTAGTAGATGATAAAATTCGGTGAAATGTCTTAATATTTTGGGAAATAGCAAGTAACCAGATGTTACGTGGTGTGATTTTCAAATTACGGCTATAATTTTATAGCATAATACAACCACCCAACACTAATCTCTGGTGCAAGGAAATATATATATATATTTTTTTGGACATGTAATTTCCAAATTTGTATACGACAGGCCAAAAGCCTATATTTTAACCTTAGCTGAAACCCTGATCGCGGGCATATGTATATAACAACTGGATTAATTCTGTGACCAAAAATAATCATTGATTTTGATGACCCTGCCCCTTTTCCATCCCTGACCCCCCATAGCATTAATTTATAAATATTTAACCTACAGTAATGCCCTAAATAATTGACTCCTTAACCACAGCAGAATTATGGGTCATTTTTCAGGATTGTCGGAAATATGGCTTGTTGCCATTCATCATCAAACTCTCAGTGAGAGCTTTCCGATTTCATGGCAACAAGCCATATTTCGGACAAAATCCTGAAAAATTACCCATAATTCTTCTGTGGTTAAGGAGTCGATTATTAGGGCATTATTGTAAACCATTATCTTCCTCATGAAACGCTACCCCTGTTTGACACATTTGGAGCCCTCCAGATCATCACATGTTAATTTCTATAGCAGACAGAGATATTTACAAATATAGATACAGATGAAATTCATTCAATAACAACTGGATATGTCTATTCTACTGCATATGTTGTTAAAATATTTACTTACATAAGCCATGAATTTTGTTTTGAAAACATGGGGTCTACTGTCTTGCTTGAAATCGTGCCTTGCTGCTACTGCACCATAAAATCCCATCAAGAGAAACGTGAAAGCACCAGTTCGTGTTGTTGTTCCAAGAACAAATGAGAGCTCTGGGCTCATTAATCCACGATGACTGAAACGATAGAAAAATATCAATGGAGATATCCACCCCCAAACCTTGGATTGACCATTTATATAAAAATTCAGCACTTCCCATGTACGAGAAAATTCTACATTATCTACCTATACATCCAAAATAGATAGTGAAAAAACTACAATGCCAAATATTTATTAACTATTCATACCTCCATTACAACAACATTGAAAAACTATAATTTACAGCACTATCAGCTCCGTAAAACTTAAAACTTGTAAGATATCATATATTATCACATACAACATAAAAAGCAGCCTTTATATAAATATCAAACAAATCAATTATTTTATTGCAAAACTAATGCTCAGTTATTAGTGTCCCTCTAAATCATAAACATTCTGAGATAAAATATATAGTTCTATATACGACAGCTTGTGGATGAATGGAAGTAATTATTTGTACGTGTTATCGTAGTAATGTAATTAGATGTGGAAAATGGCCAAGCAAGGCATATGCCCCCGATGCTCAGTTTAGAGAGTGGGCAATACTAAATACTTCTAATGATGGAATGTTTTGTTATTTTCTAAATCCAATAAGGTCTGTCACTCTGAGGAAATCAATGGAGAATAACCAGTGTATCTTTTCGTCCTATATAAACCTATCACTATTCCAAAATTATTCAAATCCATCTGTTGGTACTTGAGTAACAATACTGGATGTGAACCAAAGATGGAGAATCTTGTTATTTCCCACAAGGGAAATAACTGACAAAAATACATACACAAAACTATCAATCAATCAATCCTGGTCTATTAGCATTTGAAATAACATTCAAATCCGACCATTGCTATTGGATTCACAATGCAAAATGTCTGTACAGAGTGAGAAATCAATATAATTCTAAGTCCAAAAAGTGCTATAATTCTCGAAACAACCTCATAGTAAGTGGGTATCATTTCCCCCTAAACTGGGTTATCAACACACTAAAGCAAAACACAACTGAGCTGAAATATTCATATGGGCTCAAAGTTAAGAAATTCCCAAGCCGTACAAGGATAGTAGCTCTGGTAAATGAAAGTCTCATCACAATGACACCTTAGCTCAACTTAGAGAGGTGATAATATAATACATGTACATTACAGTCAATAGAGCGATAATGAATGCAAAGTATAAATGTTCAAGTAATACCAGAGATCAACCCGAAGAGGCATATGCAGTTCAGGATAAATTGGATGTAAAAAGTATTTAGTGATGCAAAGAGAAAAATCCAAGATGGCTGCCAGCTGCCTTGTTTTTGATCGAATATCGTTTGTATTTGATAGTGCCCATCTAGAAGTAATTCTGAACATGCCTGTAAATTTTCAAATTTTCTTCAAATCAATTTAAACTGTCCAAGCAGAGTGTGCCACTGGCAGCCATATTTATCAATAAAATTTGGATAAATTTTATGGTTCCCATCTACTACATATGAACTTTGGTCAGATGAGGTCTGTAGAGTGACATTGGTGACTTGGGGAGGCATTAATAATTTTATGCTGAGCAGTCAATAGAATGATAAGAAGGAAAGTAAAAAAAAAGTTTCAGTTAATGGATTGTATTGTGTTAATGAAATTAATTTGATTTCAAACATTCCTCCACTAAATATGGGATGCATGGTGTGCCGATGGATTCAAATGTGAAATCCAGGTTGGCTCCAGGTGCCAATGTATTTTAAGAAATTTTGGAAGAATTGGACAGCTTCCATCTAGAGGTCAGACCAAAGAACCATATGAAATTTGATGAGAGATGTGGCATGTAGGGTGTGCCAAAGCATTTAGTCATGTAAAGAGTATAATCCAGATGGCTGCCAGCGGACATGTTTTTCATTTAGAGGTGATCCTAAATATGCCTGTAAATTTTCAAAACAATTCTCCAGTCAATACGGGCTGCAGGGTGTGCTTATGGATTCAAATTTGGCTGCTGGTGGCCATGTTTTTTAACGAATTTCAGAAAAAAATTATGGCTGCCATCTGGAGATCACCCTGAAGATACATATGAAGTTTGGTGACAGTCTACAAGATGGTTGCAACACTGAAGCGATATCTTGAACAATAATGCCGTAAAACAAGGTTATTTATTGTCCGAAGTACATGAAAGTGAGTTGTATGGAGAACTGACTTGTTCCATCTGCTTTCATGCAACTTGGGGACTGGAACCATAGTGGTCTATAACTCAAGTGGATAGAATTTCGTGTTCCATTCTGTTATACTTCAATATTGGCAATGTCTGAATCATTCTATGTATATGAGTCTTCTTGCCACTTGTAACAATATGGATCTAAAATATGACCGAAGCCGATACCTTATCATATTTAAACAAAATAGACAGGTTAATATGAAACTACTCAAACCTTCGCAATTCAATACAGGCTATAATATTGTAATTGAGTGGATGAATAACCACCTAGTAGCTTCAGTTAATGGCCTATTCATGCAGTGACACAACCAATTAATTATTTTTGACATACGAACATGTATATAAATCATCAGTCTTTCAACGTTTTAAGTATGAAGGTTGAAATACATGCAGTTCCAAACATGCTTAATATTGCAGTCAGGTATCATTGTACATGTATAACGAATGTTTGAATTGTTTGATATTTTGTTTATAGTCATTTCCGCTTCCAAGACATACCACAAGTTTCATTTACAAATAAGGATGGTTAATTGCATGCGTTATTCACTCCACAAACAGTTAACACAATTAGAACCCTGTTAGTATGGATTTGTTACTTTTCGACACCCATATCATTTTATTTTCAATTTTATAGTGAAATTACCGTTGAAGGACATTTAAAAACACACGTATTCATGAGACTTTATATGACAATGCTGTTGCCTTTCAGTATCTATCCTTTAGCCGCCTTTCCTATGCCAATGGGATCCATTTCGAGCAATTGAATCAACCATATGAAAGTCACTAGAACTATATGTGTACATGTACATTCACATAGTCTATCAACGACTTTATGATGTCCATTTTATCCATCCATTTTGGAAATACACCTGATCACCTTGGGCATTGAAGTAGTGGGTAATTATATAGAACGTTATCGTGTTTGCTGGACAGCACACTTATACACTCAGCCTTAATTACTGGCCACTCATTTTCAAGGAATTCAATAAAACATCAACTTCAGCAATCAACCACCACCCAGCCAAGCCACTTCAAACAATTGATAAGCCATTGGGGGAAACTGCTACGTGTACCATGCCACCCGCCTCGACGATGCTATTCTTGACTGATCATACAACGTATATCAGCCTATAGATCCCAGGTTGATCCACCACACCATGCACATCAGAATAAAGTATTGTAAATACAACAGAAACAGACAGTCACATATACGGTATACCTGAACTTGATCTTCATCACCAACATACATCACTCTCTCCTTATACCACCCACGTAAATATTAAGATATTGCAATGTTCTGTCACTGCAATTGTCATTACACAATTCTGTTAAGTAACTCCATCCAATCTTCATCCACCACAGTTCGGTATACCGAAGAACGTAACAGTTGATGCCACAATAATCATGCAGCTCCGCAATACGCGGAACATCGACAATAATTGGATAGCCCAAAGGAAGGGCGAAAAGTTACCACAATCACAGGTACTACATCAACGCGTGCATGCGATAAACAATCAACAGAATGAAGCACACGGAACCAGCACCACATCTACCCATGAAGGCACAAATCTGATCAGAAATGCTAAAATTCACTCTTAAACACAATCACAGGACAACACCAATAAGGCATAAAGCGCGACAAATTCAAAGGCCAACTTGAAAAAAGCCGACCACACACTGACCGAAGCATGGTGACATTGATGCTAACAACAGTTTGTGTATGAGAAGGACGGTGGGATATTGCTAGCTCATATAAAGTTACACATTGCAACAAATCTTGTCAGAATAATATCTGGACGGATATGATGTCTGGATTGGATGTCTCGAAACACATCCACCACAGGTCTGGAGACAGCAAGTCTGGAGATCAATGCATCCACAACCCAGGAAAAAGCAGTTAATGGCAACTATGTTACAACACCGCCGACAGCTGCACAGCTTCGCACATTGATGTGACCCAAAAATATCCACTTGCTAAAAAGACACACACACCTATGACTTGCATTTTGCTTTTTAAGACTGGTAAATCCATTCCACGGAAAACAAACTGCCGCTCTGAGACTCAGAACCACATTACAAAGGCCACAACATGCTACACCCATGGGAAAATATTCTTCTGCAATATGGGTGCCTGCTATATTCCCTAATACATACACTGTTTATGGGAACATAAAATGCTGGTTGCTAAAACGCGTGGTAGTGAACTTGTGCTTGGAGACTTCATGCACAATTCAGCATTCATGGGTCAACAACACCAGACGCTTGGGTACCAAACATGAACCATGACCATAAAATGCAGTATATATCCACATTGAACGGAGCACCAACCTACCAAAGAGACTCCATTCCGCAGATAAGAAACCGAAATATGTGCCATGCATGTACATGGCGGAAAGTTGTGGGCTCTATGTATTGCATACACTCTAATAATCATTGTGTTAATTCAATAGGATAGCATATATATGCACGTGATTGGTCCAATGCATGCATAAGGCACATGAAAACATGTAGCATCCTAGCTCACAGGTATGCTTCATTGCCGTACATCCAAAGAGGTGAAGACTTGCAGAGAACAGCTATTGAGACCAACCAAAAACACAGCATATGACACATGGACTAATTAATATTGCGGAGCTTTGCAGACGTCGAACACAAGACAAGCATATAATAATATAAATGTTTTGTTCCTTTCCGTTATTAGAGTCTATGTTATCCAAGGAGACGCATTTCCATAAATAGCTTTCTTTGTGGTATTTAAACTCCACCTAAAGCCGCAATAAGTTGGGAGACACCTGTCAGCAACATATAAATAGCAACATATAGTGTCCTGAGTTAGCAGCTATATAATACTGTTACATACTCATACAGGCTCTGGTCATCCTGAAATTGGCAAACTGTTTGAGGTAGGCGTTGTACGCATATGGTGTACACCAGGTGCATGTGAAGTGTCCATAGCCCACAATGATTCACATCATCAACTGCCGACATCGCACAGGGATGTCTCCATGCCATGATTCAATGGAAGCATGTTTCAAAATGACAGTATCCACCAATTGCTCATAATCGGGAAATTAATGCACGGATTACAATTTTAACCATATAAGCTTAAATATTGCAGCAATACATGTAACATGCAATCAGTCCATGAAAACACGCCACCACCTTGCAGCGCCATTCAGACACCTTCCAGTAATTATAAAACCATAAAACTGTCCATGACATTAATCAATCCAAGCATGTGTACGTTACATGAGGATCCCATGTCGGATGCAAATTTTGTAAGGTCCCCACCGATAGTTCTCTATGAAGTTATGTTCCCATGCAACGGCCAAGGGAGCACATATACAACGCAACAACAGTGGTAGGTACCCCAGACGGGCGCGGACCATCACCAAGGAGCAGTCAAAATGGTTCACAACATAAATCAATGAGAAACAGGTATTTAACGAGCTTCAATGGGCGATCAACTGCCCATTACTGTTCCCAACAATAATGTATGAACATTGATACCCAAACAACATACAAAGGCAACCTGATCATCATGCTTTCAATCAAACACAGAAACACACCCGACACAATCATGGAGAAGTCGCCCTCAGGTCTATCCATGAATTTGACATCAGTTGTGGTGAATCTACAGACAAAGGACATACCAGTATCACAACAATCTTCGAAAACTCGAATGATTAGTGAAACTAAGGCTAGGCTTTGCCCCACCCAATTTCGAGTGACTCACGCCACACACCACCAATGCATATGCAACCACCAAACAATAGACACGCCACCAATTACATGACCCGGCAATCGGAACAGAAATGAACACCTTGCTAATATAGAATTATCGAATCAACAAAAAATGACCATCGCAAAGAAGAAACGGTATGAGAAACATTTCAGTTAGTACCCCTGATTGATCGAGACAAGAAAAAGTCAATTCAAAGAAAGTTTCTTAGTCCAGCTCAGTTAGTAGAGATTCGCACCATATAACAAAGGTGTACATGCATCCGATGCCAGCATACCAGACGCGTGCATCTATATTGCACATTGCAAGCATGTTTGGCCAAACTAGACAAAGTGTGCGCTCTTGGAATAATCATAGCTGCCAGAAGGTTCAAATTGCAATTGATCCACGCAGGGACGTCCGTAACACAATAGGTTGAGTAAATGAACACTTCTGCTGGATCATTTGGACACCTGCCCTTATTAGCAATGTCATGGATTGGGCAATGTTTACATTTTATGTAATTATCGGAAATGAATGCACGTGGACATGACACATTTAATTCATAAGCATTACTTCTCTGGTGATTTATTATGTAAGTGCTATAGATTGTTTGCTTTAAATATCCTTGCTGTCTTTCCAAAGATTAGCTTAGCAGCTGCAATGAGTATATCAGAAGACCAACTTTAATGGATGGGGTGCTAAATTGAGTTCATATTTCACCTGACACTTACATATTGCCAATTTCCAATATGCAAGTCAGACACCTCCATACATCAGTGATTACACATATTTGGTGAGTATATGTGAACTAATTTCATTCCAATTGCTGAGGCAAGATATTATCATGGTGTGCACGATATATATAAGTCCATCTCTCGCATAGTATTGTTTTACAGTGATGTTCGTACGTTTAAATATATCATACTGGAAACCAACTTGACCAAAGTACTTGGGACAAATGGGACTTCTAAAAGTGTCCAAAATCAATTTGTTATTCTGGTGAATAGACTTTTCTGTTTAACTCGTAGTTGTCCTAAGTACCAAACTGAAATATTTTTTTCGGAACATGGGACAACCTTGCCCTAAAATAGAATTAAGGTCTGAACTGTCATTCGCGTATTCAACATCAACTATTTAGTACTGTTTTGTTCTAAGCGCAAACATTCTTACCCTTGGTCTACAGTTCTCCAAACTTTAGAAATAGAATAGTCTAGTACGGATTGGTACTGATAAAAATTAATAGTGAAGACATTACGGTATCCAACGATGTGAAATTTTCCACTGTATACCATAAATTTCAGTCTTCAAACTTTGAAAATCGATTTACTCTAAATCATAAAAAGTGCAGTTAGGACAGATTGGAACTCAGGTCGTGAACAGATCTAGTCATGCAAAGAGTAGAATAAAAGATGGCCTCTGGCGGCCATGTTTTTCAATGAAATTCAGAAAAATTTGATTGCTCCCATCTAGTGGTCACCCAGAAGATCCATACGAAGTTTAGTGATGATCAGACGATGGATGTGGTCTCTAGGGAGTGCCAAATGATTTAGTCATGCAAAATAGTAAAATTCAAGATGGCTGCCAGTGACCATGTTTTTCAGCAAAAATCATTCAAATTCAAAAGCTCCCAACTAGAGGTGGTCCTAAACATGCCTATAAATTTTCGAAACAATTCTTCCATAAATGCGGGCTGCAGGGCGTGCTGCTGAATTTAAAATTTAATCCAAGATGGCTGCTGGTGGCTGTGTTTTTTAAAGAATTTCATAAACAAATTTGATGCTACCATCCAGAGGTGACCGCGAAGATCCATATGAAGTTTGGTGACAATTGGATGAGAGATGTGACCTGTAGGGTGTGCTAAAGTAAATTCTTGTCAGATCACAGAAGCACGCACGGATGACCAACCCATGGCAGTAGCTCAAACTTGACTTTGTCAAGTTTTTGATTGTCAAGTTTTTGAGCTGAAAATGAATGGACAAAACCTGCAGTATGTGGGTACCCTTTATGGAATGCTGGGCTACCACCATACCAAAGCACAACTAAATTATGATCCATACCTGAATAACAAGATGACATGTTCTAACAGAGACAAATTTGCAAGTCAAACAAGGGTTGTAACTCCAGTAAGAATGAATATACCAACCCCATTGTAATTTGGTATCCTTTCCTCCGATCTGTGCTATCACCATACCAAAGCACGAATGAATATGATGGTCCTTGCCCAAGTTACAAAATAAAATTTTCCTTCGGATACAAAATTCACAAATTTCATAGTCTTGAACAAGGGCTATAAATCGGGTAAAAATGAATGGATGTATCCTTTCCCCCAACCTATGCTATCACCATGCCAAAGGACAACAAAATCTGATAATTAACACCTGAGTTAAAAGGTGATATGTTCGGACGGATGATGGACGGAATCCTCGGCAATATGATCCAAACCTCTTTATAATATGGAGGTCGGGGCCATAATAGGTTGGAACAGTGAGTAGAATTATGTTATCTTATTGCAAACACTCAAAAAATAACCACCGAAATTTGCTTTCCTCGTATCGGTGGTATGATAATCTGTATTTCTATGCCAAATTTTGAACAGTCCAATGATGAACATCCTAATTTTGTGCAAGATTTGTTTTCCAACAGCTATTTGTCGGTGTCTCAGCATAAATCACACTGAACCTGGGCTCTATAATACCTTCAGTTATCACTGGTGACACGTGTATGTTGAAATCTGCATAGCTTTGTTGTTAACTTCATAAACTTGTTTTATGGTGACTGGGTGTTATTGCCCACTGTATCAATAGTACAACACTCCACCTCAAATTACTGTAAAACGCATAGAATAATTACTTCCATTCCTTGACAGTGGGCATGGATTCTTCAAGATGGTTATTCTTGATTCAAGCATATTATTTTGTACCCCGAGATCTAAATCAAAAGCAAAATAGTTTTTTTTATAAGTTAGTTTGGAATCATGCATATATTTTTTAAATATCTATTCTCTTGAATTACTGCTTTATAAAATATAGTCAATTTGGTTATCCATGAACAACTTTTCTCAATAATTAAGTTTTTCACTTCTGGATAGCCATTGGCATAGCATATCATAAGCTTTGTTTTGTTGGGCATGCAAAAAAGAAGCAAGTGAATCAATAATTCTGTGCCACTACCTAACCTTGAGTGAAAGAAATGAAAGTGTCAATGACACTGTAGCCCAACTTGGGGAGGCGTTAATAATTTTATGCTGAGCAGTCAATAGAATGATAAAGAAGGAAAGTAAAAAAAATTATGGATTGTATTGTGTTAATGAAATTAATTTCATTTCGAACATTTCTCTGCTAAATGTGGGCTGCAGGGTGTGCCAATGGATTCAAATGTGAAATCCAAGATGGCTCCAGGCACCCATGTATTTTAAAACATATTTTGGAAGAATTGTACAGCTTCAATCTAGAGGTCACACAAAAGAACCATATGAAGTTTGGATGAGGGATGTGGCATGTAGTGATGAAAAGGATTTTAGTGATGAAAAGAGTAAAATCCAAGATGGCCACTGGGAATTATGTTTTTTAAGGAAATTCAAAAAATATCTAGTGGTCACCCTGAAGTTCTTTATGAAGTTTGGTGACGATCGGATGAGGGATGTGGCCTGCAGGTTGTGCCGAAGGATTTAGTCATGCAAAGAGTAAAATCTAAGATGGCTGCTAGCAGCCATGATTTTTAACTAATTTCGGAAAAAATTGATGGCTCGTCTAGAGGTTTGTATGGTGTGCCAAAGGATTTAGTCATGCAAAGAGTAAAATACAAGATGGGTGCCAGTGGCCATGTTTTTTAACGAATTTCGGAAATAATCGATGGCTCCCATTTAGAGGTAACCCCGAAGACACACATGAAGTTTGGTGGCGATTATATTAGGGATGTGGTCTGTAGGGTGTGCCAAAGTATTTTGTCATGCAAAGAGTAAAATTCAAGATGGCTGCCAGTGGCCATGTTTTCATTGAAAATCACTAAAATTTTATAGCTCCCATTCATAGGAGATCCCAAACATGCCTGTAAATTTTCAAAAATAAATGCGGGCTGCAGAGTGTGCTGATAGATTCAAATTTAAAATCCAAAATGGCTGCTGGCGGCCATGTTTTTCAACAAATTTCAAAAAAAATAAAAGGCCGGCCGACCACAGTGTCCCCCGACAACGTGGCAAGTCGATGCCGCTTTGTTAATTAAATTAAAATAAATGTTGAAATGTTCTAAGTCGAAAGGGTTAATAATTCCATAAAAAAAAAAAATTCCATCATCTATATACATGTTGCACATCTCCAATATGTGGGTAACAATACTCTGAAGTCACAAATATCTACGATTAAAACTGTAGGAGGAGTTGATTACACCATGAAGGTACCCTCATACAGAAAATTATAAAAAAAAATTTTCAAAGTCGAAAGGCCCATAACTCTGAGAAAAATCATCGGATCAAACTCAAATTCGAACTTGACCTGTATTTTGATATCAATGACTCACAAAAAAAACGGAATTTTCAATTGAACAGTCCAAACTTGAGTTATCATTCGGAAACCAAAGAAAAAAGAAGAAAATTTAATTTTCTAAGTCGAAAAAAGTCCATAACTCTAGGAAAAATCATCGGATCATACTCAAATTTGTATCTTGATATGACTGATTCACATAAAAACGATATTTGCAATTAAAGGATCCAAACTTGAGATATCATCCGGAAACCGAAAAAATGAGAAATTTTCTAAGTAAAAAAAAAGTTGAAAAAAAGGGAAATAACTCCATAAAAGAACATTGGATCAAACCCAGAATTGCAGAGCACCTGTGTGCTTGGTTGAGACACCTACATACCAAGTTTCAATCAAATCGAATGATCATTACTGGAGTTGTAACTCCAGACGGACGGACGGAGCTGATTACAATAGTCCCCCGAAAATAAATTTTAAGGGGGACAATGAATGGCTGCAATCTAGAGATCACCCCGAAGATCCATATGAAGTTTGGTAATTATCGGATGAGGGATGCGGCCTGTAGGGTGAGCCAAAGGAAATTGTTGACGCCAACCCACGGCAATAGCTCAAACTTTATAAAGTAAAGTTGACCTAAAAAGCAATGGGAATATAAATTTAAATATCTTTTTTAATTTTTACCATGAAACAAAGGTGCATATATATTACAATACAGGTTGTTATCTGAAGCTATTTTTATAGTGTTGAAACCAACAGAATGGCACATTGTTAATGAACAATGATTGATATAAAATGACATTCATCTTGATATAGTAAGTGTAACCTTGAAAAAAAAAACTGACAATTGATTTATTTAATGAGGTTCCACCTTGAATGAGAATTGTCAGGTTAAGGGTTTGTAAATGTCTGTCTGGTCATAATAGGTCATGGATCGGGAGCGTTAGGTCAGTGAAATACTCATCGCATGTTACTCACATACAATAATCTACCTGAATTGACTCGGTCAAGCTTGGCTATGTTTTAATAAGTGGCTAAAGCAAATGCAAAGTAGCTAAAAAAAATGGCATTTGGCTAAAAGAATGGCTAAAGGAATTTCTGGTCATCAAGCCTTTGCATCAGGAAATAAAGCAAAGAACTCCTTTCTTTTGACAAACAGATATGGAGAAATTCTGCAAATGTCAGGGGGAACTACAGGACCCTACACAAATAGTGACACTTGGCAGCCGAGGTGTACAAGCATTGATATCTGCAAGCATGAAGCTTTGCGATAATCTTTTGTGGGGTCAGATGAACCAGTTGATGGTTCCAAAATACACCGAGATTGTTACAAAAATTATACTCGGGCAAGCACCATAACGAGCAAGAAAAGAGCTAGTAGTGATGCCGGAATGATTGATATGATTCCGTGTAAATTGTTAAAACTACGCTCGGACCAACCTGCATTCGAATTTAAGATCCACTGTTTACTATGTGGACAGGAAACCGACAAACAACTGAACTAACTTCAGAAAGGAGAAGACAAGTGCATGAGGTCGTGACCTTGTCTTTCATTAATAGCATCAGAGTACGGTGTCGAAAACGCAACGACGAGTGGGGTGAAATTGTGCTGACTCGTATTGAGCATGCAATTGATTTAGTTGCAGAAGAAGGGCGTTACCGCCATGATTGCCATCAGAATTTCACCAGAGAAACACCCAAGACTCTCTCACGGGCTAGACCGGTGACAGACAAGAAACCACTCGCATTCAATGAGTTGTGCACTTTCCCATTACAAAATAAATCTGGGTTTTCATGGTACGATATTTCCGAAGTAGGAAACCCGCAATACTTTTGTCGGCACTGTCAATCTATTTAGTGCTTATGAATTAGCTTTCTGTCTCCATTTGGGGTAAAAAAAATGTCTGGCCAAATGAATTTTTTCTCGAAAATTGGCCAATTTGGCCACCAACAGCGCGAACACTGATAGTAGCAGTTATATTGCTCAATACCTCGACATTTGCTGGGTTAAAATCGATACATTTTGTATATTTTGTCAAAAGCATTGGGGTAGAAATCATCTGCAGAAACAGATTTGTTAAAAAATGTATCGGAATTTAGCAACAAGCAAATTTTTTAGGATTCCTATAGTCAAATATTCCTGCAATCAGCTTGCGTTGAAATGAATTTTCTCCTTTCGACAATTGCCATCAATTGATTCAATTTTGGAACTGGGTATATCAAATATTATGCGACCATGCTTCTTTCTGCCCAACAACCAACCATCTATGTTGCAGAAATCCCATCTTATTATAACTAAAGTAAATATCAAATGTATATGTGTGCGAATCGATATCTGGAGGTGACTATTTCGTTTCCGGAAAGGGATATACTCAATCCGTCATGCCGAAATGACAAATTCGATGAACTATATTACTTAAATAAGCTGATATACGAGTTTCGTATGTTATTGAATTTTATAGCATGATATAGTTGATGATGTGATGGTTTTGCCGTGCCGTTGGGGTTGTATGGTTGTGAAAAACATTTTGTAAAGAGCTCTGCTATTATTGAGTAGCTTTTGTCAGTTGAATTGATTTGCTTGAAAGAATAAGCGTTTTAACGATTAACCTAGCGGATTCTGTCTACTGGTGCAGTTTCGCTCACCAGAAACCAACCCTAGACATTATACATGTCAATTTTGTGTTGCGTTTGTGTATAGAGTTGCCCGTGATTTAGGTAATATTATACACCTGCTTACTGTTATATTGAGAAACACAAATAAAACAATGGCTGCACATCAAAGATAGCTTGTTAAAGTCTTTGCCCATAAGAGTGGATCTGTCTGACTGAGAATCACTAAAAATGGACGAATTATTATTTGGACAAAGTTGTCAACGTTCCATTGGTATAGATGGTTTAGGAAACTAAATCTACATTCACATTGAAATTTGCTGCTTTTATGCAGGAAAATATTAACAATTACAAGTGACACTCCACGGTCTCTGAATTTACTACTGCCCGCAGTACGTTTTACTTTATCGATGTATGGAATGTTTGGAAAGATGTCTTTATTCGAGTTACTGGATAGGGATTTGGTGTTTTTAGTATCAAAACACGTCACAAGTAGAGTGTCCCACATAGACTGCTGCACATTATAAAAAAAAAATTCTCGAGGAGTGTCTGCAGTGAAAATTTTGCTGAATGAAACTTAAATTTACCCCTGAAATTCCAAATGCGCTCGACTAAGATTGTGTTTTTCTCCAGAACTGATGTGTGAATTTTCTCTGAATTCCTGTCACAGGATAAATAGGCATTGCTTATCATATACGTCTTCCATTGATTGGTGTAACTTCTAAATTGACTACTTTTAACTAATTAGACACTAGCCCTGGTATGGAAAACTCTAATTGTTATAGCCCGATGTGCGGTTTACTGACGCCCGCACCAGGGTTTACTCCCTGCAGCAGGGATTATAGGATGACCAGCGTGATTCTGTGTGTTTTAATCATATTTGGCAAACCAAATTGATGCAGAAGTGTAATAAATAGAGTAATTAATTAGTTCCAACAATTACGTTAAATAATTCACTTGGCGAGAGACGTTTAGGTAAGAAACTTGTGTATTAAGGAGCACTCATTTCTTACCAACATCCCTCGCCTCTCGTGAATTATTTGACCCTTTCAGTGCCAAGTCTGATTTTTGTATCAACCCATATTTCCTTGATCATTTTTCAAATTTATTGATTATAATAATGTGATACATTGATGGAAAGAGCTCTAAGAGCTCTTTCCATCAATGTATCACATTATTATTAATTAACGTAATTTTCGGTACCAATTGATTACTATCTATGTAATCATGCTTACTCCTTCGACAGCAATGAGTGAAGCCTGCCTTTCCCAGTTTCCTTGGATATGTATTCTTGGACATCATCATCATTGACATGTACAGCTAACCTTTCACCTTCTTGGTTTGAAGTTGTTTCTTTTGCATGGACAGATGACACAACTAACGAAAATAAAGAGTTTCTCTGTCTCTCTGAAGTAATTGTACTGTCAGTTTTCTCAACATGGTCACCAAGCAGATTAAAATAGTTATGAGGATTTTGTTCTGCTTTCTGACATCTTGCTAGACAGTTGGTGAACAGTTCTCTATAATTGGACCCTTTTCGTCCTCTCCAGCATTGATAACTATGTTCAGATGAAAGACAATTTAGATTGAATTTCACATCAGACCTGGCCTCCATAATACTAGTTGAGTCCTTTAAATACTTATCATCCCAGATTCCAAGGTATTGACTATTTTTTTCAGGCAAAATATTAAACACAGAGCAGGACAACCTGAAATAAAAAAAAAATTAAAGATAAAGGCACTGTGTAAAATCTTTTAGTTTTCCAATGTTTAAAAGAGGTTTATTCTTTTCAGTTTAGTCAGTACAACAGTAAATCTCTTCAAAGCTAACACCCTTCAAACAGACCTTTCTGTTCGGTTAAGAGAGGTGTTCGGTTACAGAAAATCACACCATCACAAAATGCAAAGCAGCCATTACAAAGAGTGATCAAGATCCAATACTTGATGCAAACATATAAATAAAACCAAAAAATATATAATCTTGTCACAGTTTTTAATTATGTTGCTACTCATCAATTTGCAGATTCCATGTTTTATGCTAAGCTCTTTCTATCACGGCTTTTGAATAACATAGACTATATATCATTTCATAAACTTAAATTCCTTCTTGATATTCAGCACTGTGTGTACCGTCTGTGAGCCAGTTGAATCGTCTTGGATAAAAATGTTTCGGTGCCTTGAAGTAGTAGTTTTTGGGGGGGGGGGGGGGGGGGGGGGGGGGGGGGTAACCCGGGGATGGTCGAATAGCCCAAATGATCATTTCCCTCACTCATCATGAGGCACATGTATAGCTTTAGTGTACAGTAATGCCCTATTTATCGACTATTTAACCACAGCATAATAATGGGTAACTTTTCAAGATTTAGTCGGAAATATGGCTTGTTGCCATGCATCGGAAAGCTCTTGGGGAGAGCCATATTTCCGACTAAATCCTGAAAAGTTACCCATAATTCTGCTGTGGATAAGCAGTCGATTAATTAGGGCATTACTGTATATTTGGAACATAAACAAGACAGTCAATGACAATTTAGATGCCCACCAGATTATAAAGAATGAGAAGTCTGTGACTTAGAAGTTTACTGCAGCCTGTACAATTAAAAACTACTTTAAAACATGTTATCAACTTCTTGTTCACTCTCATACATACCAAAGTGAATATTTGATGAGAATTGTATATTCTTATCTTTGATGCCGTCATTATGACAGCAATCATAATAGTTTAAAGAGGCATAAGGGCTTCACTGTGGGGAAATGTGAAAACTAATAAAACTTTCTAAAACCATCATCACTAAGAAAAACATGGAAATTTATCCCACAGGGTTAGAGTGAAAGACAACAACTGGAATGCGTTTTATAGCTACCTGTTTAGAAAATCATAATTATTTACAGGAAGCCGATACAATAAATGTAGTAGTAACCAATACAAACATGTGGGTGACAATTTTTGAGGCACAATAACCGCCTATACAGATGTAGGCCAAAGGGGGAGACATCTATCGAATACGTATGTCCCAAAACAAAAAAACAGGGAGGGAGGGAGGGTTGTCAACACAAGCGACTGTCTTCGGCAAAGAAATTATTGGAAAGAATGTTTAACGCAGTATAACTGCGCGCATCCTCCGGCCAAAGATATAGTTCCTATGATTCTGCTCTTCAAATTATCCCCATTCGCTAACTAAATAGCAATACTGCCAAAATACTTGTACTTTATAATTATGTTTTATTTTCGTCTAAGTACTTCGCAATATCAGTGTATAGCTTACTTATCTGAAATGTCATGCGGTATGATGTAGTGATATATACGAGTGAAAGATCTCGTGATCAAACATGATTATGTTTGTACCCAAATTTTGGTTTAAGTTTACGCATCTATAACCCTGTGCGATAAAGTACGTCGTTTTTTACGACTATGTTATATATATATCACATGAAACCCCTATATCATTAAAAAAGCCATTACATATATCCTTTTATCATATGACTCAATCATTATTTACGTTGGAAAGTATGTCATAAATCAATTTCATATCAATTACTAGTTCATATCACCTTCTGATAATTTGATTGGTTTGTTGACAAAAAGTGTGTTCTGATTGGCTGAATGGCAGTCGGGGCCGAGCCGCATCTCTAACTAAATGCAGGTCAAATTCGTGCGCGTCAATCAACGCGATGCCGAAATTCTCGCAATTATAATCTTGAAATATATAGTTTTGGACATTGTTATACGATAAATAGAATATGTAATTCGTATTTATCTAATAAACATACGATATAATGTCACAAACTGAGAACAGAATAGCGCACTATATCTTCGCGTGCATATTATTTCTGCTAGTTCACCAGGTGTAATTGGGCTTCCGGTGCAATGAAGTGACGTCACATTAAACTTTTGCTGCCGATGTCATATAGCTATTTAGTGATATGTGTGCGTTTTGGACATCATAATCAATTTATAGGTGTCATATGACAAATAGAATATGTAATTCGTGTTTCTCTCATATGATATTTATGAAACTCGTCACGAATTTTCAGATTTCTCTCGCCAGAGGCTCGAGTAAACTGAAAATTCTTAGACTCGTTTCATAAATATCATATGAGAGAAACACTCATTTCATATCCTCTATATATCAAATAGTGAATATGTACTAGTGACTAATAAGTGTGTGCTTCCCACCAACTTGGCAGCATGCCAACAAAAAATACTTTTCATTGATTACATTACATTGAAAAAACAAGATAATGCAAAATGATTGATTTCTTCATTAAAGTTAAAATCTTGTCCAACTTCGTTGCACTAAAAAATAGACACAAAAACAAATAGACAAATTGGGGGACTATATTTTTCGTTGTAATCCTGAGCATGCAATACTGTCGCATACGGTTGTGAAGCGTCTCAGCCAACAATGAAATGTATGCATTTTTAAGCTTCTTTTCTGGATTTTGTTTTGTTAAAAAGGCATAAAGCTCTAGTTTTTTTCATGTGATATACAAGATTTTCAACTCGTTATTTTGGGATATAAGATTTTAGGAAACTCGTTTCATAAAATCTTATATCCTGACATAACTCGTTGGAGATCCTCTATATTCTTTTGTTCTTATTTTTATTATTCATCATTGTCAAACAACAGGATATCACATGTCAAAACCTGTGTTACTAAACAGTACTGTTACTGTGCCAATCATTTTATCAAAGAACAGTTGAGCAAATTCTGATAAAAATCATGAATGTTTAGTCAGAGCACTGAGAGCAATAAATAATATTCCAGAAAACACAGATTGTCAACAATGAAAGTGTCAATGACATTGTAGCTCAATTTGGAGAGAGGATACTCATCATACTGTCATACATTACAGTCAAAAGAGCGATAATGAATGCGGAAAGCTTAAATGTTTAAGTAATACAAATTCAACCCGAAGAGCCATAAGAAGTTTGGAGTCAACTGGATAAAAATATTGGGTGTTGGGTGACGAAGAATTTAGTGATCCAAGATGGCTGCCGGCAACAATATTCTTGATCGCTTATCGTTCAAATTCGATCCATGTTTTTCTTCGAAAATCATTCAAATTCAATAGCTCCCTTCTAGAGGTGATCTTAAATATACCTGTAAATTTTCAAAATAATTCTCTAATAATTGCAGGCAGCAGGGTGTGTCGATGGATTTAAATACAAGATGGCTACTGGCAGTCACGGTTTTTTTTAACAAATTTCAGAAAAAATTTATGGCTCCCATCTAGAGGTCACCCAAAGAAGTTTGGTGATGATTGGATGAGGGAGGTGGCCTGTAGGGTGTGCTGAAGAAAGAGTAACATACTAGATGACCACTGGCTGCCATGTTTTTCAACGAAATTAAGAAAAATTGGTGCTTCCCATCTAGTGGTCACCCAAAAGATCCATATTAAGTCTGGTAAGGATCAGATGAGGGATGTGGTCTGTAGGGTGTGCCAACAGATTTAGTCATGTAAAAAGTAAAATTCAAGGTGGCTGCCGGTGGCCATGTTTTTCATCCAAAATTGTTCAAATTTGATAGCTCGATATATCGATCCCTTCTAGAAGTGAACCTAAACATGTCTGTAATTTTTCAAAACAATTCTTCAATAAATGCGGGCTGCAGGGTGTGCTTATGGAATCAAATTTGAAATCCAAGATGGCTGCCATGTTTATAACGAATTTTGGAAAATATCGATGACTCCGAAGATCCATATAAAGTTGGTGTGATGATAGGATGAGGCATGTGACCTGTAGGATGTGCTAATGGTAATCGTTGATGGACGGATACACAGAGAATGACGGATGCCAACCCATGGCATAAAAACATTTAATTTGCAATTTCATTTGATGATGATTGTAACAGTAATGTTTACATTACAGTGGTTTCAACATGTTTCAACATGTGACTGAGGAGTCAAGAGAATATCTGTATCTGAAAGAGTAGGATCTGGTTATGATTTAAAATGGAAAAGTTTGAAGAAGCACGTTTGTCTTCAAACTATTAAGTCAAAACTGCATAACATTAATCGAAACAAGGAGTTATTTCTTAATTATATCAAAACTATGAATATATATTGGAATCTATATATTGGTACCAAACTTAAATAAAAATAATTTCTCTTCGGGATGGGGTGGGTGGCAAGTGTTAAATCTCATATATATATGTCCATATTTCAACCAATGCCAACCAAGGACCTTTCACACGTCAATCAGTCTAGTGAATCCAAAGGGTCAGTTTTAAGAGTTGAAGTGAATTGATTGAAAGTGTTAAATCTAGGCTGGCTGAAGTACACTGACCCATTGATAACAATAATTTAGCAGAGCTGTCAACTAATCACTGGTTTTGTTTATGCTGAAACTTGTTTTATCTAACGTGTTTATAATGACATCGAATGGCTCAGAACTCTACCACAGAGTAATATACTCAGCAGTGCTGTGCACAGCAAATATGTTCTAGTCTACTGATTATAGCATGTCATGTGTATTATTATAACAAAACATGTTTTCATTATTTAGATAAAATATCTTTCTTTACATGCTAGTTTCTTCATCTGCTAGTTTGCACATTGGCATAAGAGACATCAGAACATCATTATATAGCCATATTAATAGCTAAATAGTCCAAATACATGGTATGAAATTGGTGAATTGGGCAAATATTACTCCAAACAAATTAACAAGTATATAACAAAAGCCTTACAGATGACGGATGTGTCATAACAAACTTAAAACCGTATTGGTATTACGAACTAACTGCTATTCCCGGCGCATCACATGTATTTATGCGCAACATCAATTTTGTAAACAAAATGCGAAAACGTAGAATTTCACTCAGAAAAAACATCAAAAAGGTGCCCCAAAAATCAAGAAATAAATACATATGGTCGGTATAAGATAAATACAACAATAGCAGTTAACATAGTGTGTTTTGAGATGGACGAGATCTCAACTGACTGAGAATGGGATGATTCGGTCGTGGGAAGAATCGGGCCTGTCTTTTTCGATCGTGGAAGATTTGGTTGGGAATATTCGGCTGGGAAGATTTGGCCAGCCGTTTGATCTAGCTAATTAGTGGAGGGATTGTGGCTTATGCAGAGATTATGGCTTGTGGACACAGCTTATATAGTCTTTGTCTTATTGAAAGAACGTTTAGTTGTAACAATAAAAAATAATTACAGGGATTGTGGGGTTGTCTTGATTAACTAAATTTTAGTAATAACAGACTTTATTAGATGAATAATAGAACAAAAATGATGAATTTTTTTTACACAAGCTGGTAATATACGAAAAACATAAAAACATTAAATCATCAATATAGCAATAATTTTATTACTTTAAAAAATTGCAATTTATTCTTGTCTTGTTGTCGTTGATGCTCTTCTTTCTTCTTTGCCTTGCCGAAGTTGTCAATTTTTGTCACTTCTTGCTGGAATTCCAATATCCTTATGTCTTCTGCTCTGTATTTTGCCCACAGGTTGCGAAGTCTATTTGGGTGTATTTCTTTCTGACGTCAGTTTCATGGTCCCTCGCAGCACACAGATCAAGTGTTTCTTATCATCTTATTTATCTGTTAATTGAAAAAAATCCTGATATGACAGGAATTAAGAGCATTTGATAAGTCCTCACTGAAATGCACTCAGCAAACTTTACCCTAACCTCTTCACTGCTGAATGACGTCATGACTTTGTGTGCTGGGTAGTTGACGTTCTTGACATTTTGCAGTGGCAAAATATAATGGAAATTATCATTGAACATGTACATTGTTAGAAACTTGCAGATACACTTGTCCAGTTGCACTAATTTCTGAAATCCCAATGATGAATGATGGCAACCAATTAGTGCGCTAAGAAGGTCCGTAGGTACTACGGACGTCGGACCATATAGCACATGACATGCACTTTTATGTCCTTATAGTTATGGATGTCATAGCAGCAAAGAGGTTAAACAAAAAGTGAGTATAGTTCTCACTGATATCGTATCAGCATCCGAAAGACAAGTTTTGTAAACACACTTTATTGCCAAAATGAACAGAGTGTGAACAACTGAACGACTGGTCAATCAAACAATTTTTATTCATTTTGTCCTTGAACATTAATAATATTAAATAATGACTCACAAACTATAACAATAAAAGGTCAGCAGACCACAGTGTCCCCCGAAAATGTGGCAAGTCGATGCCGCTTTGTTGAAGAAATTAAAAAAAAATGTTGAAATTTTCTAAGTTGAAGAGGGTTAATAACTCCGTCAAAAAAAAATTCCGTCATCTATATACACGTTGTACATCTTCAATATATGGGCAACAATATTCTGAAGTTTCAAATCTCTGGGATGAAATCTGTAGGAGATGATTACACCATGAAGGCACTCAAAAGTGTGACGGACGGACGGACGGATGGACGGACAAACGGATGAACGGACGGACGGACCCAGTTTCTATAGTCCCCCAAAAATAAATTTTTCGGGGGACAATTATAATTCCTGCCCAAAACAACTCCAAAGTAGGTCTAAACCTAGGAAGATTCGGCAAAATACTGGTATAAATAAATATATATATATATTTATAAATATATGTGTGTACATGTATATCTACCGACATAGTGTGACCATCGGTCATCCTATTGCTTAAAATATACAACTTTCATCATTAGCATGACCAAATCTTTTATAACTTTAAATGAAAGTGTCAATGACACTGTAGCTCAACTTTGAAATGGAATAATTGCATGTGTTACAGTAGACCCCGAAGCCACGACAAATAGTTTTCGCGGCTGACTCAACCAATTTCGTGGTTGGTTAGCTAGCTAAGCCGGCTCAGTCGCGACGTTTGTGGCTGACGAACTATGGCGGCTCAACTGGCTGAGACGTTATCATTCAGTGTATTTTGTTTCCAAAATCTTCCTAATCTCCGGTTATAGACCCCATTTGTTTTAGCGTTTGTGGTTAACCCGTAGAATTCCAGACCATATGTATTCTTTTGGTGTTGGGCTTTTCCATTATGGCGAAAATACACAAAGGACTGGCATGGATGTACTATGCAATTTACCATCTAATCGGTTTAAGTTACATTGAGACTTCTGTCGACTTCAGACTGCTGTCATCACTGGCATCTTGTGATATATGCATGCATCATTGAACGCTGAATCCGATAGTAATGATATATAATATTTCAAACTATTTTCTATTCTCTTCTACAGGTTATGTGCATATATTGACAATGGCAGCGATGTCTGAGACTGAGTCGTGTCGAAATAAACAATTTATACTTTAACCCTTTTAATACTGAATGGATGCTCCCATTCAGTTTTATGAAAGCATGCATTGGAATAGTCTATTCCACATTGAGAGGCCCGGTTGTTCTAATAATGTAACAACAATGCCGTGTCCATGCGAGTTTGCCAATATTAGGCAATGCAGTTTAGTTCTTTGTGATTCGCAGTACAGTTGTGCTTAACATATAAGCCCATGCACACGGCTCAGCCATTTTACAATTCCGGCGGCGGAGATTTTTTCATGCAGCTGGCGTTAGAGATAATATGGCTGGCAGCAGCTTGTGGCCAAGATGGCTGGCGGTGTGCGATGGCGGCTTCGGGCTCTATGTTAGAGTCAATGGAGCGATTAGGAATGTGGAAAGTTGAAAGGTCTAAGTAATACTAGATTATCATTATGAAGAGATATATATAAAGTAAAATCCAAGATGGTTGCTGGCACCTATGTTTTCCAATTAAATTCCAAAACATTTGATAGCTTCCTTCTAGTAGATCAATATCAATTAATATAAAGTTTGGTGATGATCGGATGAGGGCAGTGGACTGTAGGGTGTGCCAAATGATTTAGTTATGCAAAGAGTAAAATCCAAGATGGCAGCCGGCAGCCATGTTTTAAGGCCGAATGACCCCAAAATGAAATGTTCCCATCTGCATGTCAATATTAAAATCCACGACAAATTTCATGATGATCAGATAAAAACTCTGGCCTGTATCCCGTGCTAATGGATTGAATTTTGAAATAAAAGATGGCCGTTGGCAGTTGGCAGTCATGACAAATTTTATAATGATCCGATCAAAGCTACGACCTGTAGCCCATGCCAAAGGATTTAGTCATACAAAGACTTTTTTGGCCGAATAACCCCAAAATGACTCGTTCCCATCTACATGTCAGTACTAACATCCATGACAAATTTCATTATGATCAGACAAACAGTACGGCCATGTTTTTTAGCTGAATGACCCCAAAATAACTCGTTCCCATCTACATGTCAATGTCAACGGCCATGACAAATTTCAAAATGATCTGACCAAAGGTACGATCTGTAGCCCGTGCTAGTGGAAATTGTTGGCGGACGTCTCCACACACACACATGCACACACACACGGACGGATACCAAGCCATGGCAATAGCTCAAACTTTACAAATAAAGTTGAGCTAAAAACTGGAACAAAATGACATGTGTGTATTGTGTATTGATTTCAGTTACAGTTACACACATATCCCCTGTGCTTACATGTATTTGGTAATTGAATAATTAGTGCTCATTATCTTGACTATATTTGTTTTTTTTAGTATATTGTCAATAATAGGATGACTGATGGTCGCTAGATATATACCTTACTCCTATTAAATTTGCGCAGTATTATTTTTCGTACACCCGTCAGTGCGCGAATTTAAAACTAAGCAAAAAATAGTATGACACCTCAGTTTATACCAAACAACACTGGGAATCAAGAAGGCTACGGTATATGTTGATGAGTTACGTACATGTACATTACGGAAGGTCGGACCGAATATTAGGCTCGTAGGACTATAATTTACATGCGGGCAACCAACATCTAAACCCTTACTGATATGTATGACATAGTTAAATAGCAACAAATCATGGTAACATCATTGATGTTGAAATACTTGTAAGAAATACACATATTGCAGACTGAAGATGCATGAAAGCACATCCCCCTATTCACAACGCTGGTGTGACACCATGACCAAACAGTTTGAGTTAGTTATGTCAATACAACTCACAGCCAAGGTTTGATCTTTTCTGATGTAAGTTTTCTATATATATGGGTTTGTGGTTTCACTTCTTTCGAGTTAATTTCAATTATGTTTATAACTATCTCAATATCAAAATAATTATTTGGAGTGTACAAACACCCGTCTTCACAGCACATTGATGATGCAGTTATGTTAAATTATACACGATCTAAAGCCACCGCGATGGTGTTTGATATGCACACGTATATTCATTAACGATTAAGATCTGAAACTGTCATCATATCCAAGCATTTTACAAAAATAGTTTTGTCAGTTTTTAATTCGCGCAGCATGGTGTGCGAATTCAAAACTGAGGGAAAAATAGTATGTGCGAAATTAAATACGAGTAAGGTATATATATGAGGTCACTCCAAGTTGGATTTAATGCGATGTAAAAATTAGTGCGACCAGGTAAGTGAACGCTCACATGACCATGATTCAATCGCAAGTGGAGGAATCGGGCCCGACAAAATTGTGGATAGTTTGTTCACATAATTGCGATGTCGTCATACATGATGATATCGTAGGTTGTTCATAAGCATGTGATTGACTACCCTATGATCTTTCCAGCTATGATTTTTATGTACACACGGTTGTGATTACAAACAGTGCTTGATATTATTTTTTGACTTGCGATGTTGATGTGAGCATGCACAGTCCAACTACCGTTACTTCCTATGACAGAAATCCTTCCACTTACAATTGAATTGTGGTCGTCTGAACGTTCAGTAAGATATTTATATCTTGTAAACAGAAAAAATTAGAATGACATGCCCTTGATATGTCATTTAAGCCCATAACATATATTTGAACACATAGCTAAATCGAGCTAAATTTTTTATGTGATTTAATTCCATTTCCTCAGTTCAACACACGCATCGACGTATCCCATTGCGAATTTACTGTTACTGGACCAACATAGTATTGAGCTTCACAAAAATAACTTGTGCTCATCTACTCACAACAGTCTTGATATCTTTTACATGACATTTGCGTTAGGATGTATCCATGTTTTCATTAAAATTTGTAAGAGAAAATAGTTTTAAATTGACTTTTCAGTCGGCAAATCATGCTGTGTCAGCTTCGCTCCGCATTCTTTAAGCTTATCATAAGATAAAATAAAACAAACATTCTGATTGGCTGCTCAAAAGAGTCTATGTGTTTATAAGTATGATTATAATTGAATTTCATGGTTGGAAAGCCACATGCTTTTACCATATCAACACAATGGAAGACACAGAAAGTGCTGCTTAAAATATGAATGTATTGACCACTAGCGCTTCTGTATTTCTTCTTCTCTTAAGGACTTTGCTAACCCAATTTTCCCCAAATTTAATGTTGTTCAAAATAAAGGTTTATATTCACTTTTATTACTAATCACTGTAACCAAACCTATGGATACTACATTTTAAGAGTATAATTAATGGTAAATTATGTTAGAAATTCAAAATGTTAAATTTATAGAAGTTTTTAAAATTTATTTTTTCGAACCCAAAATCAACAAACACAAAGGTCATATCTAAGACAAAAATATGGGTATGTACTGAACACTGTGAAGAATGATGAACAATAAAGATATACTCACATTTCTTCAGTTTTATTAAGATTTTTGGCTTGGAAGCAGTTGTTTACAAATTGTAGATTTCATTGCTAAGCAAAGCTATTTGGGAACTGAATTTGATGGGTCAAGATAATGTTCACTCAAGCCTGCATGGATTATGTCTGTTTATGACCAGCCAGTGCTGTAGGCCTACTTTATCCTGACTCAGGATGATTGGTGACCTAGTTTCTGGGCTATGGGGTACACCAGATTGGGGATTATATATACACATTTCTTTTGTCAAGAGATTCACAACACACCACTGTCCACAGATATTAACATTTAACTGCCAGCTCACTACAAGCGATGTCAGGTAGCTTACTCAATTATTTGTAAACAACTGGTTCTTAGTAATTTTATGAAAGAATGCTTGATAAATATGAATATTATTTTATTGTTCATCATTCTTCACAGTGTTCAGTAGACATTGCCATATTTTTTTTCTTTGATATGGACTTTGTGTTTATTGATTTTGGGTTCGAAAAAATAGATTTTAAAAACCTCTGTAAATTTCACATTTAGTATTTCTAACATATTCCACCATTATTAATGCTCTTAGTCTTAGAATGTTGCATTCATGTGTTTGGTTACTGTGATTACTAACAAAAGTGAACATAAACCTTTATTTTGACTCCATCAAATTTGGGGAAAATTGGGTTAGCAAAGTCCTTAAGGACTTTGCTAACCCAATTTTCCCCAAATTTATGGAGTCAAAATAAAGGTTTATGTTCACTTTTATTAGTAATCACAGTAACCAAACCCATGAATGCAACATTTTAAGAGTATAATTCATGGTGGAATATGTTAGAAATACTAAATGTGAAATTTATAGAGGTTTTTAAAATCAATTTTTTCGAACCCAAAATCAACAAACACAAAGTCCATATCAAAGAAATAAATATGGCAATGTGTACTGAACACTGTGAAGAATGATGAACAATAAAATAATATTCATATTTATCAAGCATTCTTTGATAAAATTACTAAGAACCAACTGTTTACAAATATTTGAGTAACTTGCCTGACTTCCCTTGAAGTGAGGTGACAGTTAAGTGTTAATAACTGTGGATAGTGGTGTGTTGTGAATCTCTTGACAAAAGAACTTTAATCCCCAATCTCTGAATACCCCATAACCCAGAAACTAGGTCGCCAATCATCCTGAATCAGGATGTAATCTTGTCATGGCTCAAGCACCTGGACTGTCCTGCTGGTCATAATCTTAGCTGGCTTGAGTGAACACTAACTTAACCCATCAAATTCAGTTCCCTAATAGCTTTTCCGAGCAATGAAAGCTACCATCTGTAAACAACTGCTTCCTAGCCAAAAATCTTAATGAAACTGCATATCATACTTTATTTGGTGTACTATTTACAACCTTGACTGATGATGCAAGCAATTCTTGATATATGGAAGCAAGTGCAGTGCTCAGATGCGGACGTAAGAAAGGAGGACATTGTCAAGCTGCAATCACTAACGGACAGATTATGTTATACCCTCCACACACAAAGGATACAACTTCTAAATTCATAACGTTTTGTTCAATCTTCAAACTCTTAACTGAATGACTTTCATACTTTTATATTTGTGGATGCGATACTTGGGTCCATCAGAGAAGATTTTATGGTTGTGTTTATTTAACATTTAATAATTAACTGTGTACACACTTTTGTATAGTGTGGTTGCTCTACGAGAGCGGATAGATCAATAGAAGTTCATCATTCTTCACAGTGTTCAGTACATATTGCCATATTTTTTTCTTTGATATTGACTTTGTGTTTGTTGATTTTGGGTTCGAAAAAATTTATTTTAAAAACTTCTATAAATTCCACATTTTGAATTTCTAACATAATCTAGCATGAATTTTACTCTTAAAATGTTGCATTCATGGGTTTGGTTATTGTGGTTACTAATAAAAGTGAACATAAACCTTTATTTTGGACTCTATTAAATTTGGAGAAAATTGGGTTAGCAAAGTCCTTAATGGTAGATCAGTCACTTTCGACAAACAAATTCTCAGAAAACTGAGAAATGGATTTTCCAGCGGTTTATCCAGTCGGTTTATCCAGTCGGACAAGATGTTGTAATAACCTTGTGTCCTTAACCTTCAGAAATACATTCCGGGTAAATTCATATGCAGAAGCGCTGCAGTCTAAATTCTAGTCTAATTTCTAACTTATCTAAGACTATAAAGTAACTAACTTTTACTTTAGTCTTGACTAGTTAGATAACTTAGAACAACATTCAACGACTGTGACTGTCATATTACATTATTAGTAATATTACTATTACTAGTAATATTACTATTACTAGTACTCATAACTTTTATGTTAGATGAACCTTGAGGTTTGAAATTTGAACACAGTGTAACTGTTGAAAATTATGTTGGTTGTATTTATTCTGGTCCTGAATACTTGGGAAAATTCATCTTTGGTGCCTAAATAGTTAAAAACGATTGAAATTCTGTCTGTTCAAGTGTCGTAAAATGCCCATATGCCAGAAATGGGTTTGATCAAAGGGCCATAAATTGCATAATCCAGAGGGCGCTTTTCCCGGCATCGTCACATCTCAGAATGGTGGGTGTTGTTAAAAATCCGTCAAAATATCTATTTTACTCCTAAATGAACGCCAATTTCATTATTTAATAGGCAATACACCATTGCTATGGAATTCACACGAACATTTTTTTCTTTTGTAATGCGATGTCGGTCTTGATATAGTCGTTTGCAATTGACGTTTTTCTCAAATTCGCGAGGATTCAATTTCTCTTCTGATCTAAATGCGGAAGTGATTACAGATTAGTCATATCTCTATCGTAAATAAATGCAGTGTTTGCGATCATATGGGTAATATTTGGATGATCAAGTGTGAGTTGTCTTATTTGACAAACTGCCTTCAACAGGTCAGGATAAACACCCCCCCCCCAACCCTGGCCTGATTACATTTACTATAACAACAGTATTATTAGAGTATTAATTGATGTTATTGTCTAGGTATAGAAGGCTCTTAACTGGCGCCACATGTAAATATGTACACAGCTGTATATTCATGGATTCAATTCAATTCGGAGGAATACATCCTACATTCATCCAATACTGGAGTGCCTCGCATAATCAACGGGGGAATCTCATCCAAAAGAAGAAGAAGTTCTAAGTTAGCCACATCGGGGCTATTTTCGATTAGGCTTTGTAGATTTATGAGGGTGACGACCCCCCTCCCCCTGGCATCCGGCATCCGGCTTAAAATGGACCCCGGCATCCGGAATACGCCATAACAGAGAGGCGGCATCCGGAATACTATTTGATTAAATTTATTGAAAACAGACTCGTGAACGTTTGCATGAGGTATTGGAATTAGTCTCCGTATTGACTAGTAATGATTTGATTTAGCAGCTTTACGGATAGATTAAACTTTTTACTAAATGTATGATCTCATCATACATATATATATATACGCCCTGTCTAACTTATACGCGGCCATATTGGATCCACCAGGTCCGGTTCCGTGGTTTTAGTGCTACAGTTCAAAGTTTTGGAGTAGCATTTCCATATTTGACATAAATGGAAGTCATGAATATTCAAAAGCTCCATATATGGAAATGCTACTCCAGAACTTTGATCTGTAGCAATAAAACAACCGGGACTGCATGGAAGAATATCTGATACCATGGAACCGGACCTGCATGCATGGTGGATCTAATATGGCCGCGAGTTAATGACATGATAGGGCGTATTGGGTGGGGGTGAAAGGCATAGACCATGTTCCAAATGACAGGAGTGGTATAATATACTGAATGAGGAGAAGTTGAAGTGGCATACGTGCGGAAACCACCTATATAGCCAATCCTGGGTGACCGTTCATGGTCGTACACGGTAGTATTGAACACCAGGGACAAGCAAATAGAAAACTAACATCTTTTTAATATTTAATATTTCAAATTAAAGGTACTCAATCAGAGGGTCTCCATATCATCACATTCTAACAAAAACGACAACATGTTTTGAAATGCCGCTTCAGTTATCATAATCTAATAATTGCCCAAATATAACGAAAAGCACAATCAACTATAGTATAAAATTCCACAAAACCCTGCAAAACCTGTTATTTATCAACATTTTGTTCAACGAAATTTTGCCGGTTTGTCAAATATCTAACACAAAAAGCCACTTGATATTACCCGCAATTTGGTCAATGAAATTCTTCTCGTTGACTGTCTATTGGGCCACCTAAAATAATAGATTTCAATCTGAGCGGTGATGGATGGGTTCCTCGACTCGAATCAAATATGTTTTACCCCCCCCCCCCCCCCCCCCCCCCCCCCCCCCGAAGCCAAGGAAATAGTAATTTGCGAGCGTTTATTCGGATTGAGTACCTTTAACAAACGTATAGCATTATACATGTGCAGTATAGTAAGCACATTCTAAGCTAAGTGGGCCCAATGGACATGATGTTTCACCGAAAAATCGAAGTTAACCATAAGAGCCAATTCGGTTAGTTTCTTGAAGTAGAGTATCCATATAATTGAAATCTGTATTGGCGGACGTTTTAACAAATTATCCCCTGACATACAACAGATGGAAATATGGGCCTCCAATTTCCCATGCGACAGAATACGTTACATACGTTACCACTGCCGACTAGGCTAACGTCATTATGTATAACACATCGAGATTGCATTCGGATTTGCAAAGTATTAAAATGATCTGAAACTCGTTCAAGATCACAAAACTAGTGCTCTAATTCATTCTCTTCTCAATCCTTGGAAATTAAGCAAACATGTATTGTGGTGGACATGCATGTTCAAAATGATATATGATTATATGATATTATAAACTAATGTATTTGGAAGTATATTATCTGCGATGGCTGTCTATTCAAATCAAGATTTTACTATTAGCATGCGTCTCGTTCACGGTGGTAACGTATTATGTCGCTTATACCTTAAGTGCTCACAAGCTATACATTAAACATAAAATACTCATTTGACATTAAGACAATCAATTTTATTCCATATCATGTCAAATGTACAAGTTTAATACTGTTAAATATGCATTCAATTAACAATTAAGCATGCAGTGACTGCGTAGTGGGTAGGTGCTACTTATACGCTCAATATTGTTTATATAGGCTAAATCTGACGTCTGCGTGGTATGGATGGGGTCTCGACGTGATATATATGAACGTTGTGAAGTCAGTTACATAATTGTACATTGACGCACACATCAGCCGTGCTCTTTAATATGAAAGCAAGTGATCACAATCGACTAGTCCACGCAATCGTGTATATATACACCTTCCCAAGAAACAACCAACACGCATTTCCTAATGAATAAACAACTCCTGACATGTCAGGCACGAAGTCTATTGAAGCTGCCGAGCATTCCACAAATACACGGATCACATGTGATATACTGCTTTGAGCTTATTATATATACATGTATGTTTAAAAAATACGATTTTTTCACGCCTATTTTGGAGCGCAAACCACCAAGTGACTTTATTTGATAAATGAAGGTCTGTTGTTGAAAGTTTTAGGTGGGATATGTGTTCAATTCTAGCCAGGGTTGGGGCGATTACATTCCAATGTAATTGATTACGATTACAATTACTTTTGATTTACATGATTACGATTATTCATTAAATATTTTTCAAATGTAATTGATTACGATTACATTACTTTAGTAAAATGTAACTGATTACTTTGGATTACATCTGATTACAATGTTTAGTTTCCAACCATTTTGATCCCATAGGAATAACTAATGAAATAAATCAAATTAAAATATCAAATGTTATTTAATAACTATATAATACGTAAACAAGGAACGACTGAACAAATAAAACAACCAATCAATAAGCACATAAACGTTTTTAATTAATTTGTTATGTTTTGTCATGGAGTTGTGCACCAACATATTGGGAATAGACCATGTTTTATGTGTATTTATTTAATTTTATTAAGTATAGTTTTCATTTCGTTCGAATCCAAAATATCATCGAGTGAAATGTTAATACGCTCGTATATGCTTAGCTGCTAATTTGTATACGAAGCATTTATATAAATGACCCAAATTGCACAAGTAAGCCCAAGATAGAGTTAAAACGAACTTAATTACAAACTATATACCGGTACACGGACTGGCTAAATCGACAAGGACTCACTTTATCGTTCATATTGCATCAATGTGAAATGGCAACTGTGGACAAAATGAAATTAAAACATGTGTCCACAAGACACCATAAACACTCCCCCGATCCAAATTCAGTTGACCGCCGTCAATTTTGATGGGGTTTGTGGTGACTGTTTAATGCGTCTTGGGGGGGGGGGGGGGGGGGGGGGGGGTAAATTACAGCACCCTTTGTTTGACCTTAATATATAAAGGAACCGAGAAATGGAATGGGTCACCTACATGAACCGCTCTGCGTGGGCGGCTGCCATGTTCGAATAAGGAATGGAAGTCACGTGGTTCGTATAAGTTTAATAAAAGCTGAAAAATGCGACTTTTTGAAAAAACAGTGGCGGCCATTTTGAAAAAAAAAGTGGCGTCCATATTGAAAAAAAGTGGCGGCCATTTTGAATCAGTCGACCATTATGATTGGTTTGTTGGGGGGAAAATCAGTCTTCGCAGTTCACATTGACCATTCATGTCAAATTGCATGCTTTGCGTCACAATAAAGTGAACGATTCTGTTACTACCGTTGATACATAATTACATGTATAAGAAGGCAGTGTAACTCACCAAAATTGATCATAAGTGGTGTAAATTCAACATAATTGATATTTCGTTGTTTTCACTTGGTTATTTTCACGTATCCTTCCAAATAATAGTCATCGTATTTCCCAGACAGAACCGATTAAATTGGGAGAGAACCGACTCGATCGGGAGAGAACCGATCGAGATATCACAATTCGCAGTTTTCGTCGTTGTTATTACTCGCACAATAGGATTTTCATTATGACTGCGTTATTTGGGAACATAGATTATGAGGGGAATGGAAAAACGAATCGAATTATCACCTAGATGGCTCAAAAATTGCGTTTTAACTGTCAAAAACTCACGAAAATGTATAATTTGGATCATCAGGAACCGTCACAAATCAGTCAAGAACCATCACAAATCGGCGATAGAACGACTTCCGATGTAACAGTTCCTACACAGTGCAGGTGACCATTTCAGTCCATAAATTTGGCCGAAATTATTTAAATTATCTAAATATGCGGGTTTTTCTTTGAAAACAATTTTGGCGATATCACGTACACGGGGGTGATCCAACTGGAACACAAACCATTTGCTAATTGTCATCTCAATACATCCAAAATAGCGTACAAAAGCCTCAATAGAGTATTTAAGACCATCAAGTGTGTTCCATCACATCCAATCAGGGATGTGGCTAGAGGGTCTCCGCTGGGGGGGGTGTCCACCTTGGGAATTTCCAACTGCACCCCCGCTTGGGTCGCAATCACACCAGCACAACTTTTTGCATAATTCCATTTGCACCCCCCCCCCCCCCCCCCCCCCCCTTGAGTCGGAATCGTACCAACACAACTTTTTGCATATTTCCATTTGCACACCCCCCCCCCCTTGTACCTCATGCTCAGGCCTAATTTCCTATATATTCATAAGCCATGCTTCTATTTTCCCAGTATGAGAACATTATGATATTTTAACCTGAAAATTGCCCCCAAAAAAACAACTAGTGATCTAATTCCAGATAAATGCACACAGCTACCGACAACAGACCAGGAAACACCGGGCCGACCATGGTTGTTCGGCCCGGTGTGAGAAAATTTTGAAAACTATACAAGAAAATCGCAAATCCTAGCATCTAGACTGGCCTCAACTGAAGCTTTCCTAGTGTTGGAAATTTCAAACCTCATACTCCTCCTCAGGTTGGAAAATTCTTCAACTGATGACCATTTATGTCTATAAGTTTGACCAAATGTAGTAAAATATTGTTTTGTTAAACTAATTAGCAGTTTTGTATTGGCCATGTGGATGGGGCAATGACACACCGGGCCGACCATGGTTCGGCCCGGTGTGCGAAAATTTTGAAATCTGAACAAGAAAATCGCAAAATCCTAATATCTAGACTAGCCTCAATCCTTCCTACTGTTGGAAATTTCAAACCCTACACCCCCACTTAGGTTGGAAATTTTCCAACTGATGACAATTCCAATGACAATGTTGACCAATTGTATGACAATATTGTTTTCTTAAATTAACTAGAAGTTTTTGACTGGCCACGGGGGAGAGACCAGGACACAAGCTTTCCAAGTGTTGGAAATTTCCAACCTGTCACCCCCCTAAGTTGGAAAATTTCCAACTGATGACCATTTCTGTCAAAATTTTGGACCAAAAATAGGAACATATGCAAATATTGGTCGAAAAACAATAAATTCCCCAATAAATTGTTTTATAATCAAACTACAAGAACATTTTCAACCTATTGTTGGTGTGAAATTTCGTTGTGGCAGGTATGAAATTTCCAACTATTGAAAATATAGCTCTCTGCTGGGGGGGGGGGGTGAGACACTCTAGCCACATCCCTGCATCCAATTGGTTTACGAAACCACGAGACACTCGCTGGTTGGTTTGAGATATTCGATGATGGTTTTGTACACTAGTTGGGACACTCATAGGTTGGGTTGTGGGACATTTTGCATTGGATGGATTTAGACACCAGGGGTGCTATTCACCAAGCGAGACTATTTTATAAACCAGGTAGTTTATATGGTAGCGGCTGAACGCAAATGTATCTTTGCTTTAGCGCAAACGACACACGCTGTCGATGGTGTGATTGATCCAATCTATCAGATTTGTCACCTGTCAATTGACGCCGTCTTACGACTAATTCACGAACACTCACCGGCCACAATCGGCATGTATAGCGGTATAATGTTTGGGTATAATTGTGTGGAGACTCATGCTTGCGTTTATATATCTGCAGAATGAGTTTCAATGATATTAATGAGGTTTTTTTAATTAGCACAGTGTGAAAATGAAGAGCCAAGAAGATAACGTCTCAGAAGAATTTTGTTTGTGTTTTGGTTCTGCAGTTTGGATATTTCCCTGCTATTTCCAAAGAAATTTCTTTCCATGCATCATTTTTCCGGCGCTGGTGAATGGTGCAGGTTTCTTTGTTCTTTAATATTTTGATTCTTCTCTCCACAATGCCCAGAAAAGTGTTACGCTCGTCGGCAGTGGGGGGGGTGGGGGAGGGGTCTGGAAGACAATTGCACATATAGGGCTCAAAAAGTTTTTTTCCGACCCCGAGGAACCCATGACCCCATTTGTGCAAATTTGTTCCTCCAAATGTTAGGGACCCATCCCCTTTCTCATGTTTTTATCAAAATTTCAGAGTTTTTTAGCCGTTCTTCAATAACTGTGTTAACTGCGAAAAATAAACTGTATTTCCAGGTGTTTCCTGTTGTTTCCAGTATCTAACAACAATAATAAAGCATTGTGTAGGTACACTGTATGTCACAAATTGCCCTAGACCGCATTATAGCCTTAATATATCGAGCGTGTTTAGTCTGACAGAGAACACTGGCCAGTGTAAATAGTAGTAAACAGGTCAGGGGTTCTACAATTATTTGTGCATGATCAAAGAACTCTTTAGTCTTATTCACCAGGGTGGGTGAGGAGGGGAATTGTGTTGGTTAGGTATACACATAGATATATGGTTATTATACCCCCGATATTAGTCGGCGGGTATATAGTTGACGTCTCGAGCCGTCCGTGTGTCCGTCCGTACAAACATTTTGCATCATAACTCAAGAGTCGGTTGTCATATTTTGATGCTCTATATGACATGTGACGGACCAGAAATTGGGAACGAATATGCATAATATCACCGATTGTGAGTACCAATGCCTACCAGAGTTATCCATGGGCCCTGTTTATGAAATTAAATCCGTACAAAGTTTTTGCCATATAAGTTGAAGTGTCGGTTGTCGAATTTTGAAGTGGTTTGGTATGGTGATAGACCTGAATGATACGGGAATGATGTGTGCAGATATTACTGCATATCACAGGTTTTGCCTGTCGATGCATACCAGAGCTACCAACTTGGTTCCATCCGTAAACACATTTTGCATTATTATAACTCAACCATTTGTATGTATATTTGTGCGCTAGAGTCTGCAGTATAGTCTCAGTCAGATTTTATTCTTGATTTTAGTTTGAACTTTGAAGACATTGAAGAATGTCATTTCTCAAAGCATCTGAATGCATCACATTATTTCAGTTCATATATTTGTAAGCGATAACAGTGTACAACTAGAATGCACTCAGAGAGATGCCAACGTGCGCAAAAATGTAATAAACAATAATTTAAAAAATAATTTCACTGTATTTTACTTAATTTATTTTATTTTATTTAATGTTAGCAAAAAAAGACAATTACCATTTCTCATTTCATCACAGATAAAAGGCAAATTACTATATTAATCATTTAAGTAATTAAAACCAATTCCATGTTGCCGAAAGGATGAGACTTTAATATCGATTACATTTTTTTCAGCGGCATATTTTCATTTTCCGATAGTCAAAGTTGACCAAAGGAGCAATTATAAGAAATAATTAGTACTATTTTTGTAAATATTGATAGCAGCCAATATGCAACAATAAATATCAATAATTAATCAATAATTAATAAATAACGATCATTTTATGTAATAATAATTAACAAATGCGTTTTGTTTTGTGTTACGTCATTCGTCGTATTTGACCCGGAACTCTGCTGAAGGTTAGGCTATTCAGCCTATTGCGTCGAATTACGAAATCGCGTTTTGAATGTCTCTCTTTTCCCGCACGATAAAAAGAGGTCTTCGTACGAACCAAAAATGATAAAACTTCCCAATTATAAGTGAAAATACCCAAAATGAAGGAGTCTATGTAGTCCCGAAGGAGTCTATAGACTCTTTGATGTAGATTTCTGATGGAGAAAATGTAGGTCGATCTATTTTTGTCATAACTCTGACGAATTTTGACCTGGGAGAAAAAATCGAAATCGAGGCCAACTACGAGCATGCCAGTTTTAAATATAGAAACAGGGAATCCTGACAAATGGCGATATCGGCGACAAACAAATAATCGAAAACAACACATAAAATAAACATAGCAAAAACGCGGCACAGTAAAAATGTCAGAACGCCACGGGGTTTTACGTCTTTTTTGGTGACGTCATGGAGTGTGACACCAAGCTACCAAGCTACGAATCTGTCTGATCGCCATACTGCTGCGCGAGCGCACGTAATTAGTATTGTAGTTTAGTCTTGTTGAGCAGTATTTAAGCTTCAAGATGAAGTTCGTCAATTCAAGGAGAATAGCGTCACCTTCAGTTGGGATTGTCTGAACAATAAACAGTAACGGCCATTCATTATAACCAATTCAGTTTTATTTGGATAAGTGCTGCAAATTAACATTACTTGCAATCATTAAAAAGATGAGAAATAACCAGAAGGAATGACAGTATTTCAGACATTAGAAATTTATGAGACACCCTTTTCAATTTCATGTTATGCAACAATCGGGTCAATGATATCTAGCAATCATTGAGTATTCACCATGTAGTATTTGTGATACAGTTTTTTTTATTTTATTACTTTTATTCGGGTTATATATGGTGTGCTTTAATGAACTCAATCGTGAGTCAACACGCATTAGAGTTGCCAAACATATTTACACTGCGTAATACATTAATTTGTTTTACTAAATTACGGTTTTCCACTGAGAAGTGGGACGGGATCCTGTGAAATCCAGAATGTTGCTAAATCTGAGGCTAAATAGTCACTATAGATGTCCATATAGCCATATGCCAACAAACATGATACTAGCATGCTTACAAACAACATTACATGGTCAGTACTTGTAAATTGTTTGAATAAGACCCATTTTGGAAAAATAATTACAAGCACGATTGTTTCGGCCTCTGGACCACCCACCCACCCCGGCCCTATATACGGATTTTTTTTGTAGACCCCCTCATGTCGTCGGTGGTATATTTTGCCCCACGTCCTTTTCCTCGGTTGCTCATTGTTGAAATGTGTACAAACGTGTACTGCTACACGCAGCATGTTTATGTGACCGGTGGTCAATCTATGATTGACGCCAATCACCTTGATTGGATAATCCTATATGGCGCGGCGATGTCTTCCCATCGATATGTCCACCGATAGCTTCGCATTGAGCGTCGCCTCGTAAAACTACCTGGACTATATTATAAACCCAGCCGGTGAATAGCACCCCAGTTGTTTTAGACACTTCTGATTCTGATGGTTTGAGGTAATCGTCATGATACATGGGACACCCATTTGGATGGTTATGAACAGTCATTAAATGGCGTGGGACACCCAGTGGATGGTTTGGGGTTCTCAATTGATGGTTTGATACGCTCGTTGAGTTGTTTGGGATGTTTTGGAATACTCATTTGAGCGGGGTTTGACACCATTTGGATGATTTGGGACACTAGTGGGGTTGATTTGGGATACATATTGGGCGTTTCGAGACTCTAGTTGGCTGATTTGTGACACCAATCTATGAACTTTTTGTTTGGTATAGCATATTAACTAAGATGTTGGATTGAGACACTCGTTGCGTGGATTTACACTCTTTGTGTGATTTGGGACCCTCGGTAAGTGGGATTGGACACTCATTGGATATATTTGGATAATATTTATGTTGCTTTTGACACTCATCTGATGCATATATAAATTATAGTATAGCTTTGTGCAAATAGAAGTGATTTGCTTTTCAGAAATTGTGTATTGTTGATCAGTGATTCCTGGATCACTATTAATATTATAAAAATCAGCTTCGTACTCATAAGTGCAAATATAGTCATTATGGGGGGGGCGTGGGGTCTCTGGAGGAATACGCGATTGTGTAAATAAAACACAGCAGGCTCTCGGTTAATAGCCAGTTATGTTGGAAGGGCCACGTTAGAAGGTTTATCAATCTAAACCTCCCCATTATATGAAAATGTCATAGTGTATATTTGTATCTTTCTTCTGCTCATATTACCTGAAAATCCCTCAGAATTAATATAATACACCCTTACACCAGTTTTTTTATAACTGAATGTCATTATTCCATTTAGTATAAAGAAAGGGCTAAATAATTCATCTCACATGGAGATACTTCGAATTGCGTAATGTCCATGCTTGACGAGTGTTTCTATCATATGGAAATTAAGGGAGGGGAAAATGACGCTTCGTTGGTGCAGGTAATATATGCGTACACAACAAAGAACAAATCGAGTACATGAGACATTGCGATTTAATGACCGTTTCATGCATAACATCGAGATGTCGAGCTATCATGCAGGTGTTTTATGGGCTGAAACGTTGGAATCTCGATCATGAACCCCACGTAGCTATTAATTGTATAATGCTGCAATACTCGCTATATCTATATTTGCGAATGTTGGAAGAACCCGTTGTAAACTCGATGAAAACTCGAACCTAACATGGGGTGCAAATAGAAATTACTGGAAGGGGTGCATTTAGAAACTATAGGTGAACACCCCTAACAGGGACCTCCAGCCACGTCCCTGCTAACTCGTGAGTTACACTGATTTAACACATCATAGCCTATACTATTAATGACATCAGAACATATATGAAACACAAACAAACATACATGCTTTCACTCTTGCGCATGCACCCACACCCTAAAGATGATACATGTGCCGGTCTGTCCGAATGATAATTGGGATATTTTCAAGCAGAAACGGTCAAAATGTGAAGCATATCATTCGCATCTTTGACATCCCAGCTCTGGTTTGGCGACATTTCATCGCAGGATCGATCTGCGGCTTTGATACCCGAAGTTATGATGGGTACCCACACTTGGACTTAGCAAGTATTTTTGCGAACCGCTCTGCAGGTTGGACAATTTTATGGTTAATTAAACATATATTTTTCTATTGATACACACATTATCCGCCATCTACGACTGATAATTATGGTTCAAACGAACCACCTAACGTCAGAATGTGTCTAATATTTATGATAAAAGCGGAAATGAGTCGGAATTTCTATTAAAGTTATCGGGTGAGAGCAAGCTGTGGTCGCCATCTCATTGAGGGGATATTCCGCTTTGCGAAGTTATGTTTTAATAGTGGATATCACCCCATTTAAAGGTACTCAATCCGAACAGAGGGTCCCCATCTCAACAGATTCCAACAACAACAATCCGATCAAAGGGTCCTATATTACTATTTCTTTGGCTTTGGGGGTAAAAAATATTTGATTCGAGTCGAGGAACCCATCAAACAAAGCTCAGAGTTATTAGATATTGATTTTTGAAATTTGTACTAATGATTGCCTTCAACTGCCGTAATCTGCTCGGGATGTGTACACCAAAATATATTCAAACAGACAAGGATGGATAACTCTAAAATCAAGTGGTAATAATAACGCAATTTTGACTGAGTTCTGGGCCAGAAAGTATTCCCGATAATGAAAAATAATAGATTTCTAAAATCGATATCTAACAAATCTGAGCTTTGATGGGTGACTTCCTCGACTCGAATCAAATATGTTTGACCCCCGAAGCCATTGAAATAGTAATTGAGAGGAGTTTTATCGGATTGAGTACCTTTAAGGACAAGGGGGTCGATACAATTTTCCTCCATTTACCATCACTCTGAAGTCTGAAGTTAGCGGACGTAATTTCGTTGTGTTTTTGATGTTTAACCATTCGGCAAACCTCGTCAGATTCCGTCATCCTTGGCCCGCAGAGGTCACAGGTCGAGAAGTTCAGAATGGCTGTTTAACGTCAAGAAAAATTATCAATGGAAGCATCCGGCATCCGATATATGTGCCCGACGTCATCCGGCGTACGGTGGTCTGGCATCCGGAATACGCCATAACAGACCCCGCATCCGGCGTACGAAAAGGGGGGTCGTCACCCTCATTTATGTAAATAATCCATATCTGTAAGCAGTCTACATGTAATGTATGTACCAGGAATAGCATCTTCACACCTTTTTAAAAAATTTGCAAAAATCTGGGAAATTTGGATATAAAGTGGTAGTATATTGATCCTAAAGCATAACCAAATTGAGAAAAAATGAAAATTATGTGACGTGATTTTTTTCTGAATTTTCGAAAAATTGACGTCAAATTTTTTTTTCTGCCAAAATGTTAAAGTCCATTCAAAGACATGCTCAAGGCAACAAATTGTTTGATACTTGTCATCGAGCTATTATTTGGCAAACAGAGACATTAAACTGCCACTAAACAATTGTTATCCAGAAATCACAAAGCCTGTATCACCTGAAAACTAAACTGCATGTGCAGGGTTCATTGCCAACTAACCTGATTATCCTAAGTTGAACGAACCTGCCCCAAAACTTTATCTGAGTTATCTGGAGCCTGTATACACTGTATTGTATGGTACCACTTAACAAACTTACAAACATGTGGGGGGAGGGACTCCGAGGGAGAATTAACACAAATCTGCAGAGAGCAGCAATGTTCTGAAATTGATATTGTTTTAAAAATAATGCCATTTGCATAATATACACTGCATTTTTGTGACTTGTTGGTTTGTCTTATCTTCTGTGTGTTGCGATAAGCTATATAAATGTACTGTACACACATGTCATTTTAATACAATATATGTTTATATGTTGAATTTAATTTGTTATTTCATCAATTTGAAATAAAAATAAGCACAGTTTATTATGAACCCGTCTCATGTTAATACTTTCCCAGTAAAGGTATCGGTACTACTTTGTACATGTAGTAGTAAATTTTCCAACCTTTGGGCTTGTGTCCTGGTTGGTCCCTTGTGGTCAGTCAAAAACTGTTAATTTAACTGATTGCACGCCGGCGACGAGATATCTCGTCGCCCGACGTCATGGCGTTGCACGCCGGCGACGAGATATCTCGTCGCCCGGATTTACGTTCCGTCCTTTCCGTTTCCCAATGCTCGGTTTACGTTCCATGTACCTCTATATGTCGTCTGCTTATTAAAAATTATTATACAAACGTTCTTCACGATATTATCTAGTTCTGATATATTAACCATTCTGATAGTTTTATCATATGATTCACGGTAAGAGGCATGTTGAATGCCGCGTCAGCAACCCGGCCCATGCGTGAAGTGAGAAGACCGCGTCGATTTACCGTTGACGATGTTATTGAACTATGCTGTAATTCCGATTCGGAAAATCCCTCTTCCGATAATAGCTCCTCATGTGATGATAGTGATGACGGATTATACGACGACGACCTAAATTTACGGCAGCCCACATCATCCACTTTGCCCAACACTTCAGTATGGAAGGTTGCGAGCAGAACTAAACAGGCCGCTACACTCCCCACTTTTCAAGGGGCACCAGGGATTCAGATAGATATACCAAAGAACGCAACTCCAATAACATACTTCGAGCATTTTATAGGCGAATCTATCTACCAACTAATGTCAGTGGAAACAAATACATATGCAAGACAATACCTCGAAAGGGTTACACTGAAACCAGAAAGTCGCCTTCAGAATTGGCATGATACCGACCCCAATGAAATGAAGTTGTTCATTTGTTTGGTATTTTCTATGGGGTTGGTAGACAAGCCTTGGCTTGAAAGTTATTGGAAAACAGAGGGATTAATATCAACTCCAAACTTTGCAAGTGCAATGACAAGAAACAGATTTCAACTTTTAATGACATTTCTGCACTTCAATGACAATGACAAAGGAAATCCAACAGGCGACAAATTGGTGAAGCTGCAGCCTCTTATTTCCCACATGCATACAAAGTTTCCCGAATTATATTATCCGGAGAAAAACTTGTCAGTAGACGAAACCTTAGTACCCTGGACCGGGAGGCTCGGTTTCAAGCAGTACATTCCGATCAAACCCCACAAGTATGGAATTAAATTATTCCAGTTGTGGGAATCGGACTCGGGCTATTCGCTAAACTTTTCAATATATACAGGCAAAAGTAGTTCAAGTACAGAAGACGGCATGAGCAAGACAGAGACAGTGGTTCTAAAGTTGATGCGACCATACCTGGACAAAGGACATTGTTTGTACATGGACAACTTCTACACAAGCATTCCCTTATTTGAAAAGTTACTTGAAAAAGAAACAACAGCGTGTGGAACAATAAAAAAATCAAGAAAAGGTGTACCCCGTGATGTTGTCAATCTAAATATCAATAAGGGTGAGGTAAATGCTCGAGCAAAGGGTGACGTCATGTTCATGAAATGGCATGACAAGAAAGATGTTTACATTCTGAGTACGGAACACAGACGAGAGATAGTGGACACATCGAAAATCGACAGACAGACACAGCAAGTTGTGAAAAAACCGCTTGCTATTGTTCAGTACAACAAACATATGAATGGTGTTGACACTTCGGATCAAAATGTCCAGTACTATTCAGCCAGACGTAAAAGTGTCAAATGGTACAAATGCCTCGCCATGTACCTATTAAACTTGTGCAGGGTGCAGGCATATGTTTTGTACAAGAAGAACACGGATAAGATCCGCCCGCTTCGGCAGTTTGAGTTTACATTGAAACTCACGGAAGAATTACACATGAGTAGTACCCCTGTAAATCCATGTAGGAACATTGTAATTCACCGAAATGAGGAAGCTCGTTTGGTGGGGCGTCATTTTCCTACACCTCTACCACCTACAACCAAGTCTCCATATCCAACTAAAAGATGTACTTGTTGCTGTATTTCTACTGGGGAGAAGCGTACCAAGGGTGTGTGCGCACCCCGCAGACGCGAGAGTCGATATTGGTGCTTCAAATGTGGTGTGGGTTTATGTGTGTACCCATGTTTTGAATTTTACCACACCCATGTTGATTACAAAAGGGCTGCTGCTGACTTTTTCAATGAATCATCTAGTCAAGAGAGCCAATAGGACAATCTTGAGTTGACATTGCGTTGACGTTACTTATTAGATGCATGTTTATGTGTCGTGTATGCCTCGGCCATTTTGTTCCGCTGTAAATGGACGTATAATGACTACAAATTGAATTGTCTTTACAAGTATATATTTACAGTATAATTATTGTCAATTTCAATAGCTGTTTTAATTCATTATTTATACCCCGTCCCTTTCATCTTGTCACATGTGAAAACATATGAAAGCCGTCCACTATATATCATGTGTAAATATGGATACATATAACATATTATATATATAATATAGTCGTTCAGCATGACCAATTAAGGCAGATGTTATTTTAACCTAGCCGATAACGTTTCATGTATTTGGCACAAAATAACTGACCTCATAACTATTAGGGGAGATCCGGGCAAAGCGGATCACGCAAGATTTTCTTGTATAAAATGCAACAGGCAATCAGAAATATTAGCAGTCTCAGTTCTATTAAGTATAGGATGCAAATCGGATCACCACATCCGGCAAAGCGGATCAGCAAACGAATCCTTCTGAAAATGTAATAATATTATAACTAATCATATGCTTTATAGTTTTATTTTTGACACTTGGGCCTATACATATTTATTGCAAATAATTAAAACGCATAATATAATTATAAATTTGGTGAAAATCGTAAATTGCCGACGAAAATGCTTTACTTGGGTACACAATTTTAGTATACCGGGTTCTCTGTGAAAATTTATAAAAACTAACCCAACATGAAACGACCTTATTTTAAAATACGAATAGAATCGGAATAATTTGCTCAGCCTAGTATTGAAATACAAATGTAATACAAGTGATCGGCTTTGCCCGGGCGATCCATTTTGCGCGGTCTCCCCTACATGTAAATAGCAGCATAGCTAGTTTGACACCCATGTAAACTACACGTCGAATTATTCCGTGAGTGGATAATCCCTGCAAATCACACGGGGCTAAATCCGTATTATGCGACATTAAATTTTTTCACCAAGAATGTCGGGATCTGAAGAGGGTTCTCGCGTGATAGAGTTATCTCTCGTTGGAGATGTTTGACATGCTGCAGCATCATTTTGGCCTGTTCAATGTTATTGTTTGCGTTTTAGATGGTGTATGTGTGCCCATAATGTACATTATGCGTGTGTTGTCTGTATTGCATGTGTATTTTGCCCAAATAACGCATAAAAAAAACATTTATAAATTTATAAAGTACATGTAACTCCCAAAGCCACACCTTGTCACGACGCTTATTGTGAATGAGTACGTCTCCCGTAATGTGAAGAAACGTCGCATTTATTTATTTGAGATTTGTGTAGGTTAGAGTTCATTCTGCGTTATTCTGAGAAACAGAACTATCCATATTCATTTGAAAATGGTCTTGATCAAGCCAGAATGAATTGTAATTGGCAAAACGCTGCAATTAAAAATGTTAAATTTTATTAAGAAAATACATTATACACGTGCCGGCAGAGTTCTGACATCGCTTAGCGAGGTGACTGAACTCTGTTTTGCAGCTTGGCACACAAGTAGTGACCACAAGCATTGTATCGCATTGTATCGCATAATGTGGTATTCACCGTATTCTACCGCTGAACAAGAACAGATCTTGTTGCATTTTGCCATAACGTGGTCATGCAGTATTGACACCAGGGGGTCCAACAAATGCAGTCACAATGGTAAGCCGTTTCACTTTTTTTATGTTTACCCATACCATGTATGGTAAACATAGTGTCGTTGTCCGGATTGACCACTCGTCGTTCGTCCGTCCATCCGTCCGTCTGTCCGTCCGTCTGTCCGTCCGTCTGTCCGTCCGTAGACACTTCACGTGTAATGCGACAACTCAAACATTTTCTATCCAATCAGAAGCAAATTTTGTATATGGGTATATCAACCCAAAATACAGATCGAGTTCGAATTTGGGTTTGATCCGAGTTTTTGTTACAGAGTTATGGCCCTTTTTCTACTTAAAATTCACACATTCTGCCATAACTCAAACATTTGGTATGTGAGTTTCACAGCCCAAAATACAGATCTAGTTCGAATATGGGTTTGATCCGATTTATTTTAAAGGAGTTATGACCCTTTTTCGAAAAACCAATTGAAAAAAAAATCGATTTAAAAAAAAAATTATTTTTAACTTTTATAATAATAATAAAAAAAATGTCATTGACATTGTCATTTGTTTTCATTTAGATATTGATGATTATGATACAAGTTGATAAAAAGATTTCCAATGTGTCCCTTTAATTTTTTAAAATAATTAAAAACAATTATAACCATTATAACTCTGCCAAGGGTACCCCGAATCACCACACCAAATTTGATTAAATCGGTCATTTGGACTACTTACTAGTAGCTATTGATAAAGCTATATTATTTTCTGATGTCTCTTATGCCAATGTGCAAATAATCTGATAAAGAAGCCTGTGGTATCTAATTTAAAATAAAGATTCAACAATAAACATCACATGATATTAACAGTAGACTTGGACATCTGTGCTGCAGAGTTATATCTTCAGATGGTCTGATATCATTATAATTGTTATTGGTTTAATAGAGGTCAGTGTTCAACATAAACAATTCCTGTGATTTTTTGACAGCTGTGCTATATAATTGATATTAATGGGTCAGTGGTGAGGTTGCTTATCTGTATACTAGGACACATTATTATTGTAAACTTAAATTGGACTCTCTTAACCCAAGTATTCCATGTCCAGGGCACACCTACACATTTAACCCACGGACTTGCTGGCTGTGGCGGTTTAGCATTACAGATCCTGTACCAGTGCATTCTCTTATATAAATGCCAGTGACCCATAAATTCCAATAATTTGTGTTATGTACATTTGTCTATAATAGTACATAACAGTATACTCTATAATTCAACACCAAAACTCTCATTTATCCGATCATATTAAATTTTTATCGCCAAGGGATGGGTTAACATCTGCCGATCGTGATCGGCCTCTCGTTGAATAATCAAGGTAACCCAACAATGCCATTATCGTGGATCAAATATATTTAGTAAACGCGTTTTAAAATTTATTATACATATATTTGAAAACAAAATTTATAGAACAATAGGCCTATAGTGTGTGTCTTATTTTCACCAAAACAATACACAAGTTGCCATGTTCTAAAAATAATACAGTATGAAGTAGGCCCAAATCACATTTACGTAAATACGAAATACCTTTGGTGGCATATATGATGACAGCGGATATATATGTATAGACCCTATATATTCTGCATTAATTTGCAGCGTTGACAATTAAAGCATTCATTGTCAAGAGAACCACACGTCTCCCTATAAAAACATACATGTACAGATATGCAATTAATGGATCTCATGAGCAAGAACATCTGTGATGAGTCAGGGTTTCCGCCAGGCCGGCTATATACGGACCCATTCCCCCTGTCGGTCGTTGCATGAATTCCCGCTCATACACAAATAAATGACGTTATTAAAAACTTATTCAGTCTTGTCTGTGTCGACAGGCTATATATCTACACTTAATTTTCATTAATATTGACAAAATGAAATCGACACAGTCCATCTCCCAAAAAACAATAAGAATAGCACGCAAATACATTGGAGCAAAACATCAAAGGCGGCAAACATCAATGCCATCAGAATAAGCTGAGCAAACTCCGTGCGGTAAGCCGAATTGCTCGAGCTTTATGTGCGTCAGCTGCAGACTTATTTCGTCAGCAAATCGGTGCCATAAATGGGTATGTTTTTTTGTTACGTCGCGTTCAGTTCAGCGCAAACTAACCCTGAGTCATAAAAAGGATATATATAAAAGGAAATTACGACCAGAAGATACGGTCAATAATAGTTTCGTTGTCCCGCCTGGGTCCCCAAGCACAATCAACGACGCACATGTTCATATTTCCCGCCAATACTCAATTATATTTTATAACACGTTGGTGATGAACGGGTATTCTCTTATACCAAATACGATATACATGTATATAGCACAACGTCATGTATTCCGGTATTTTGGCATACGACCTTTCACCATCATCTAAACATTTAATTGTTCTGGTATCAGCATCCATAGCCTATATCTTTCTCTAAAGTTCGCATCATTGATAAAGGATAAAGCTAGAACAAGTGGATCATGCATGGATAATGAGATTATCAGACTTATAAAATGAATGAAAACACTGAACATCGTTTATAACAAACAGTCTCTGATAAGTTGCGTGACTTGGAGTTATTTTATGATTTTCAGCCATTCAATATCCATGACATGTGCTTATTTCGAGGCTTGTATAGCCGGCATCTTCGGTAATATGGGTCTATTTCGTAGGTATTTTAAAACTATACTTTATGCTGTGTTATTTTATAGAACATGTTAGTTTGTGAATTGTTTTACAACATTAGCCACGGCTGCCTCGTTTCAGAGAATATTCCATAATAACACAGTATAAACTATAGTTTTGAAAATAGCTTCGAAATACATTGGACGAAAAATGGCGACATTGACGGGTTTCATTGGATAAACTTGGGATGGCAAACATGCTTATTATAAGCAATGTTGTACGACACCTGGTAATTCAATGCACCATTTGAAACTGCTCTTGTTTTTCTGTCGACTTTGTGGTTGTTTGCAAAAAAAAAAAAAATAAAAAAAATGGCGAAAGTTCTCGGGTATTCATGGTTTCGTCAGGGTTTGTCAAGTGATCGAAATTAGATCGTAAAAATACGTTATTTATATAATTGTATTTCTCCAAACCATGATATGTGAATTTTATTCATTTCTATTGACGATTAAAATTACAACCAGTATAAAATAAATAAATAGTATTCAAATAATTCAAATTCAATTCCCATTTATATATATATAGGCCTACATTGTTTGATATCATAATCTCGGGATGTGAAATCACTGGCAAGTCAACCGATCATCCATGCGTATCGCTTGTTTTGGGTACTTGTTGCAGTGAAGATGGTCCAATGAATGTTTTAAATGAGCACGCAGATCAGAACTTATTGATGTTAAATATTACACACAATGTGTTAGCGATAATGGAGCAACGCACATCAAAGTTTGATGTGACATGCGTCATGACGTCGCCCCAGGGGGGCTGGCCGCCGGGCGACGTAATCCACCGGGAGGCTGGCGTTCAATCAGTTAAGAACACAATATTTTCCTACATTTGGTTAAAATTGTGGGCTGAAATGGTCATCAGTTGGAAAATTTCCAAAGTAACAGGGGTATGAGGCCAGTCTACAGATTCTAGGATTTAGGGATTTTCTTGATCAGCTTTCAAAATTTTCTCACACCGGGCCGAATCAATGGTCTATTCAGAATGTCCTGATTTCTCTCCTAGGCCTGTGAATATGTCTGGAGCCGGACCACCAGATGGTTAGGATTTATCCAATTTTCAGGTTCTGATCTATGAAATTTGTCATACCGGGTATATAGAAACATGCTTCTGTTTCTCCATCTGACTAACCACAAGATAAGAACCATAATAATCAGTTGGGGAGGGGGTTTGAATGGAATTTCGGAAAACTTGTGTTTAGTCTGATGCAAGGGAGCTGCAATTGGAATTCACAATGTGGACACCCCTCTAGCCACGTCCCTGATTAGTACAGTATCAAGAAGAAAAAAGTATATGGTCCCTAAATAAAGGGGAGACTTGGAAGTTGCAAACCTGCATGAAACCCACAATTTTATAAACATGTGAATATCTGATAAGAAATTCACAGCACATCAACCTGACATCACCTCATCAGTCTTATTTTAATCTCATGATTCTTTGTTGCCATTTACAGCACAGTTCTCTATAATCACAGTTATTTACATGTATTATGTTTATCCACTTATTTACATATAACCAAGTAAAACATAGAATAACTGAGGCAGGTTGTTGTGACAGTTTGGGGCGGTTGTTCCTGGTTGGGTTGTCCTATTTATCTTGGTTTAAATGATGATTAATTTATATCAAAGAAACAAAAAGGATGTTGATGGAAAATTTCTTCACATTGGTTTTTAATACCCACCAATATACTCTACTCGCATCGCTTAAATTTGAGCTACATGTACATCATCATTAATGTCACTTTCTTCATTGTTTATTGGCAACACAAAAAGTTAAATATAAGTGAAAAAGTAAACAGAATAATTTAAAATTAGTTTCTTAAATTCACACAAATACATGTACTATTATGAAGAGCATCCATTTACAGGCAGTAGTGGAAATAGTTGCAGAATGATATGTTTGAGATGTTGATTTGTCACCTACGACAACGGTAGCACAAAACAGAAAGTTTGACCCCCCCCCCATTCACAGTCTGAGTCACAGGACCAAGGCAGGACATGGTACAGGGTGTGCTGGTGAATCAAATATGAAATCCAAGATACAATTCGGGGAAAATTATCACCCCAAGAATCCATGTGAAGTTTGTTGACAATTAAATGAGAGATTTGTGGCATATAGGGTATGCCAACAGCAATCATTGATGCACGCACAGACGAACAACAACCCATGACAACAGATGACAATAGCTTAAACTTTATTTTGTTCAGTTGAGCTTGAAATGTAGTATAAAAATATGTGTGAGGAGATGTGGTCGGCTTCCGTCAGCCTTGCAACATACCACATTTGACCCCCTGTATGCCCCTGTATGCCGTTCATCGAAAACTCCTTTACAAAATGTATTATTGAACTGTGCTTTGCATTGATACAGATGATGAATGATGAGAGGCGATTCGTTCATTGTTTTTTTAATTGACAAAGTTAGGCAAGTTAAACCTAAGAAAACAAACCTTAAAAATCCGGAAAATGAAAACAAAATTGGCATACATATAAAGCAAGTGCCTATTTTAATCTGTTACGTTAAATAATTAGCCCAAAATCATTTACAGTGAAGCAGTTTGATGTAGTTTAAATTTTAGACGAACGTCGAAAATAGGAAAAATTGGTACATGAAAAATAAAATTTTCCTGAATAACAAAATGTCAAGTCGAAATTAGCTGCTATCAAGTGTTATTGATACATGTTCCAAAACTTTATCGATATATATGTAGTTTATTCTTCTTCTTACCGTGTAAATCAAAGTCGTTTTATCTCGCAATGTTGCGTGTTTTAGTGAAAATACAAATGGAGTTTTTCCGTTTCGACAGATGCAAAACGCGGAAAAACGAAACGATCTGAACATGCTACCAGGAAATAGGGATAATACATTTTCAGAACTTTCTCAAACATGCATCATAAGTACGTACCTCGGCAGCCAGAGTATTATGGAAAACATTATGGATTTTTTGATACCTTTCACGAATTTGTGGTACCATTTTTTTTAAGGAAGACCAGCTGGGCACAGCCCAGCCACGCATGTGTTGCGTCGTCCTTATACTAAGTTCGCTTTTCAACATGGGCGCCGCCATCTTGAATTTGAGGCGCCGCCATCTTGAAACATCATTGCAATAAAATTAAAACTACAAAATGTTACTTTTCATACAGCTAACATAACAGTATTCATTGTGTGAAGACATTACATGGTTTATACTTTAAACAATAATCATTACTTAAATCATAAATATTGCCGACCTGACTCAGGTTGCTATGCCAATCGGAAAATGACCGAAATTACGTAAAGCTGCAGATTTTCGTTAGCCACATCGTGAAAACAAAGTGACTCATCTCGTAAATATCTAAAATGTTTGTCATATCACAAAATAAACCTTTCTTTAATTTAGTAAATTAGGAAAATCATGTTCACGTAAACTGTTAGGTTACATCATATGTTGTAACAAAAGCGATGTCATATTGGCACGCGCATTTCCGCGCGAAAGTTATTAACGTTTTGACGCACACAAAGCAAATCGCATTGTTAACATTCCTGAAGAAAGTGTAATATTTTTATAAATAAATGTTATTTATCTGATTTTAATTAAGAACACGAGGTCCACTGTGCCCTGGCAATATACGCTAGAGAAATGCATGTATGGTTGCCATTTTAATTAAACTAATATGCATATATAATACCATGACTATACGTTAATTGGGCCAACGTTGGCATAATGTCAGCACCATTGGCATCAGGTTTGGTTGGGTTGACGTTGTTGTTTCATAGTGCATGGCTCAGGTGGATGGAATAAAAATTATGAGCGGGGGTAAACCGAAGTGTTCACTCATCCGAAACCCCAATTTTCAACCAAGGCCAAGGGTGGGGGAGGCGAGTACAACTAGAATTTCATCCAAATTGAGAATGGACTTATGGGCCAGTCGAAAAAATGGCCCCGGGGAGGGTGATCGATGTGGGTGCAATATGAAAATTCAGAGGTAGACCCCACCCCCTACCACAAGAAAGCAACTTCATGTACGTAATTGGTTATAATTAATATTTATAGTTAATTAAATCTTGACATTCATATAAGTCAACACATAGAGTTCTGAGTAGTGCAGGTTGTGACTGCATTGGATTACAATGCCATAATTTCTTGTTTCTGCAAATATGAGGAATGTCAATATATAAGCCCATATGGCAATACTAAATCACCATCTTTGTTAATAATGGTTTTCGTTTGACATTTGTCAAACAAATTCTCATTTTCTTGTTTAGGGAGGGTTAGGTTTTTCATTTTATTTCCAAACAATTTGGCGCAACTGACCCCACTGTTTGTTTCCGAGAAGGAAATTAATGTACTTTCATGTGATATGCAACATAATTAAATATTTCGCCAAATGCGAATGCTACAAAGAATGAAAGGTGGTGGTTTGTCTGAATCGTCAAGAAAAAAATGTGCGAGACGTAATTTGAATGAACATGACATCACTCATATCTAGAACTTGGCATTGTGGTTCATTTCCGTTTAGGAAGCAATCAATTACAAACTATTTTACAACAAAAGGATCAGAGAGCCTTTCTCTTTTTGTAGTTTTTAGAGATGGGCGGTACTCGGTATTTACAGTGCGGTATCGGTATCAGCTTAATACCGATTTACCGTACCAAATCAAAACTAAAAATATTGTATTTTCAGTAATGAAATTATTCATGTGTTGCCAACTTGTGTGTGTGTGACCTTGTCACCGCGGCCGTGACATGAAATGCATGACCCAGACTTTCATTTTTAGAAAATGAAGGCGCGCATAGTCTCGCTCGCTGGTTTTTGGGCCCAGGCGCGCAGTTTCTATCAAGATAAAATAAACAGCGGATTGCCGGAAATACATTCATAAATTAGTTAACTCACGATCGATGTCCAGTGAATCTCTTTGATGGTTTAACACTGCTTAATCCACTATCCATAAGCACAAGTGAATTTTACACACTATGTTTTATATTGTACATGCTCCTATACTAATTGTAATTCATAATTATTAATAAAGAATCAATTTAATACTCCGATTCTATGCTGACAGAATAATATCAACATCTCCCGGCCACGTGGTCTCGCTTTGATTTTCCAGGAATTTATGTGACGTCATAAGCCATCCATAGATATCATTCAAATGTATTTTTAGCTTCGAATCATTCAGACAGATTGTGCATTCGACACCGTGTGACCTCAAATAATTTACTGGTGTCGGTGATCAAACGTCGGGTGGGTTGATTGACACCGCACTGTGAATGGAAAGTTGTGGAATTGGTAACTAGGTCGCGGCACCTTTGATCTCGCATCACATCACACAGGCATTCTCGCAACGCGGTAATAAAACGGAAAATGGGACACATTATTAACCAATCTCGTCTGGGTAGACACTGAAAATATCGTTATCAGGTTCGGCCAACTTCGCCCGCTGTATTTGGCCTAGGTGCGCAATCGATCGCTCGCTGGTGTTCAATTTCAGGCGCGCGATGGTGCGCAAGAGCGATCGCGCGCCTCAAAAATGAAAGTATGATGACCGGTTAACCGTAAGCAACGAGAATCGGATAATTATGATAACTCGGTGTAACAAGTCAGTACTATATATATATTAGTCTATTGCAATGTTACATCAAGGGCGCAGCTGGCTGGCGGCATCTTTGATCTTTAAGACATATTAATGACAATGTAACTAACATAATGACGTTTGACTATAGCTGGAGAGTTATGTGTCAATTTCGGTGCCCGTGCAAACTGGAACTTGCGTGGGCAACTCGGTACAGGCGACAAGTCTATAATCCGGGTCCAGGTTGGACTCGAAGCATGTGGAATCGAAGCACGTGTTATGGAGCGTCCCCATGCACACAAAATTGAAACCCCCACAGGTTACTTTATAACTAGACTGTGATGCAATAGCGACTTGATATACGCATTTCAGATTATTTGATACAACCTAATTTTGTCAATTGCAAATCTTGGCAAGTTGTGCACATATATGTCGGTACATATATATGTATATCCTACTTTAAAATACTTTATTAAACATATATACTTACCTGTATATTATATATATGTGCCTATATATGTGCCTTGATAGCAATACCGATTACCATACCGTTACCAAGGTAAATCAACGAAAATTTACCGATACCGATAGCGAGATTGAAATTTCAATACAGCCCATCTCTAGTAGTTATACAACGAAAAGTAAAATTTGGCCATTTTCGAAAAATTACATAACATCAGGGGTGAATTTCTTCAAATAATCAGCTGTATCCAAAAACGCATCCTATTACATCTATGCAAAAACCGGATCGTGAAATTTCAGATATCTGTCTACAAGAAAATGTAGGTGCCATAAATTCCCTCTCTTGTGACACCTTGCCTCAGCTGATGCCTGGACTGAAAATACAATGCATATATGATACATGTATATAATATGGATGTTTAGCTTCAATGTCTTTCATTGTCTCTGCAGTTCTGCATAACTGTGGAAGAGAGTTCCATACTTTGGGCACCAAATATCTAAATGAACTGAGATAAGTAGTTGTATCAGATGAGGGGATCTCCAAAGTTTGAGAGTTTTTGAATGAATATTTATAATTTTTCAATATTACCAGACAGTCCAGATAGGAAGGGGTGTTGATGACCTTGTTGAGTATCTTGGAACACTGTGAGTGCCATATAAAGTCCAGTATGGTACGCATAGTGTCAACATCCGGATTGACCACTCATCAATCGTCCGTCCTTCAAGAATCACCTTCTCCAGTATTATAAGACCGAATAGGTTCATATTTGGTGTGGATGTTCCCTAGGTGACTCACATTTAGATTTGTTCAAATGATGTCACCAAGTCAAATAGTTGTGAAACCAGGGCCATGACTCTATTCCTCCATAGTAATTAGCTTGCTTTTTTTTTAGACACACCACAACACCACCCCTACCACTCTGCCCCCACCCCTGCACGCACTGTAGTCAGGTTCCTGCCATCAAATGATATTGACTACATTGCTCTATTATATTTGATATATATACATGTATGTGTAAATGAATGAATGATGTTTAATCCACTGGTTCATTTGTTGACAGCTATCTGCCTTTTGTAATACCTGTTTGACCCTGTTTACAAGTAGTGTTAACCCCTATCTTGGTTTTATTTGTCAAGTCTTTAATTATATGTTTATGTGTACTCATAACAGTAGGGCACAGATGTTTTTCCTCAAATTGAACATGGGGTGTGGGTTTAATTACATGGCTAATAACACATGTATTATTCTTGCACGGAAGTGCCGACGGGTTGGGTGGGGATTTTATTCAATGACAAGTCATTTTTTTTTAATAACTAATTATAGATACTAAAATGAATATAAAATTATAGACCAATGATCAAGCGAAGGTGGCTCCCATTTTTAGCTCAACTTTACTTTGTAAAGTGTGAGCTATTGCCATGGCTTTGTCGTCCATGTGTGCATGTGTACGTGATGCGTCAACAATACAGGCTACAGGTCGTATCGTGGGTCGGATCATTATGAATAGTGGCCATTTTGGATTTCAAATTTCAATCCATTAGCACGGGCTACAGGCCGTACTGTTCGTCTGATTGTCATGAAATTTGTCATGGATATTAATATTGACAAGTAGATGGGAACGAGTAATTGTGGGGTCATTCGGCCAAAAAACATGGCCGCCGGCAGCCATCTTAGATTTTACTCTTTGCATGACTAAATCCTTTGACACGGGCTACAGGTCCTATCTTTAGTCTGATCATCATAAAATGTGTCATGGATGTTAACAATGACATGTATACTATGCCCTCTTGAAAATTAAGAATGTGTATGTCTGTCAATGTGAACACTTTAATTTCTAAGATGTGTGTATACTTCTTATTTTGAAGTGTGTCTAACTACTTATTTTGAAGTAAATTTTACAAGTACTGACTGTTGTGGTCTTCAGAGTCCCAGTCTTCTCAGTCTTTACAGTCAGGTGAGTGACCCCACAGTCATTGACTGTCTTGTTGGGTGGGAACAGGGGATCATGCAAGGGCTCTTGCCATTGTACGACACCTGTGCATATTCATTTTAATATACAATTTGAAAAGTGCACTTCTGAAGGTTTATTCCCCCCCCCCCTCTGGCCTTCAGTGCTTCGATCTTCCACCCCTGATTTCTGCATCAGTTTGTTGTGTCTAGATAGACCACTGCCTGTGTGTACCACCCCTTCTGACCCTGTTAGGGTGTTGCTGTCAAACTGTGTGTCAAACATGCACTCTAATGGTTGTTCCATGTATTACACATGTACCTGAGGTATTTTGTGCACGTTAAAGAACCCTACCGCAGGCAAGAGGTAAACAACCTTTTTCAATGTACATGGCTTCCCATCATAAGATTTTCCTGGGGTAGTCAATTACATAATCAGATCACAAAAGTCACCAAAATTAATTAAGGTTATCTCGAGCTGATACCACCACCACCTACTATGAAATATTTTACTTATGGGTTATATGTGCTATTATAAGTATGTAACATGGGCTTCTTCTTTATCCTATTGCCATTATTTTTGCCTGTTCATGAGCTATTATTGTTATACTTCCAGACGGCTACACTAAAGCCTTACTTGACAGCTGTCAAGAATACACTGACAGCTGCAATGTGTACTCAGAATTTTGACTCACAGGTTGTTGAGCGCCACAATAAACCAGAAGTGGAAGTAAAGTGAGTACATGGAGGATATCTAGTGTTTTTGAATAGCTACCAAAATCATCTCATCAGTTACAGAGGCAAATGTTAATTTTTTGTGAGCAAGCCTTGAAATAGTGTGTCTGTCATTTGCAGAATGAGGTCCCCAGAGGGTGAATTTAGTGATGCTACCCCGCATAGCAGGCTAGCATCACCAAATTGACCCTCAGGGGACCTCATTCTGCTTACACCTCAAGTATGTCAAATTTCAACACCATCTACATGTATGATAAAAGTTAAGTTAACTATTATCAAATCATGAGGATATTATGATAGTGAAAATATAATTATTCCCTTGTGGGCGATAACGTATTTATCTAACTGCATTTGTTCTAAATCCATTGGTGAGCATATTATAAATTTACTTATAATACACCTCTTCAAATGTAAGTATTAAACATTTACTCATATTTAAAAATCAATGTGTACTATTTCAGCAGCATGAATTACGTTACTTATTCCTTATTCCTAATTCGAAAATGTGGGAAATGACCATGGCAAAGTCTTTAGTAAGGCGAGATGAAATTTCCTGAGAAAAAAAAATAAGTTTTCGCTCCGCTCGGTGGGGGAAAATTTCGGAAAATGTGCCAAAGTGTTCCAAAATCATAAATTTTAGAGCTGAAAATTTTTCGTTCAGGAAAATTGTGGAAAATATGGCAAATGACCATGGCAACTTCTTTAGTTAGGTGAGATGAAATTTCCCGTGAAAAAAATCTGGGCCCTGATGACCGTTTTTGAATATGGGACACTTTGCCACCTTTTCCTGAAATTTTCCCGACAGCAGAGCGAAAACTGAAATTTGCCCACTTTTTTGGACTCGACCTAAAATTGTATCAGCCTTTTTAAAGATGTTATGGTCATTTGTCAAATTTTCCCGACCAAGCAGAGAGGGAATTTCATTTAGACCAACTTTTTTGGACTCGACCCAAAAAAAGTTCGACCCAGGTGGCCGTTTATGAATATGGGACACTTGGCACATTTTCCAGACCGAGCAGAGCGAAAACTGAAATTCGACCCATTTTTTGGACTCGACCCAAAATGTTTTCCCCAAGTGGCCATTTATGACCCCGAACTTGTTTCGGACAATTTTCGTTTATTTTCGAGGCATTTTGAACTTTTAACCCGGATTCTTTTTCATATGAAATTTCGTCTCGCCTTACTAAAGACTTTGCCTTACTAAAGACGTTGCCATGGTATTTTCCCAAACTTTTTGAATAAGGAATAAGCAATGGAATTCACGCTGCTACTGTTTCACATATCATGGTATATAGACTCAAAACTGAACTAAATATAATAATATGACACAAATATAATTACATGTCTATAAAAAGGCATTTTCTTCAAGACACAATGCATTTTAATTGCAAGCAATTTTCCAATTGTTTTTGGAATTTTTTCATCGTATTTGGAAAGCGACTTAATTAATTGTAATGGTGAATGTACATGTACTTGTGCAATATGTAAAGAGAGGTGATGCCACTTGTTTGGGGAAACATATGGGGACTCTATCTACAACTCACATATAGTCACTTTTGCTCTCCAGGATACAGCTTGTAACCATCCAGGATACAGAAATTGGAAACTGCCTTTTCGCTTCCTTGTCAATTGGGGGAAACTATGCAAATTGTAAGACAAATACTTGTACATGCCAAACGTTACATTAGTCATTACAACAATGATATACATGCATGTATATTTTCATTCTGAAACAAGATACAAATGTTCATATACGTATGTATGTATGTTCAAGAATGCAACTATCAATATTATTATGTTTATGTTTCTTTAAAGATTGTTGTAGAACTAAATATCATCTCCATATATATTTCAGGACAAGTAAGGAACTTCTGCTCTCACCAGTTGTTATAAGCAGAAATGACAAAGAGAAAGTGCTAATTGAAGGATCAGTTAATTCTCTCAGAGTCAGCATAGCAGTAAAACAAGTAAGACTATAGGTCTTTATTAGTCGAGTTTTTCAAAAACTCGACTTATGGTTTGATGAGGGACGGTTGGCGGGCGGATGGTGGGCGGGCGGGTCTAAAGAATGCCTTATAACTTTGACATTTGTGAACGGATTAAAAAAAATTTTGGTATGGCAGTTGCTCCCAATGACTATTTACTGCCTGTATAAAATGGGTCATGTCCGAACTTTTTTACAAGAGTTATCAGGGTTTCCGCCAGGGGGAATTTAATGAGTCCGTTTTGGGGAAACACATAACGCGACGGGACGACGATGGTTCGTCTCGTCGGGCGAAAAATTTGTTATTTGATAATGAAAAGTAGCAATTTCCTTGCACCTGAGTGTCCAACAAAGCAATACAAAGCTACGTATATTATACAAGTCGATCATTTCCGTGGGTGCATTAATTCTGTTGATGGTATCCAGATAATTAATCATGTAATTACGCACGTAAGACTATATAAATGAACAAGCTATGAGTTACAGTGTTTACAAATTTATAACTTACAATAAGATTCCGACAGGTATAATGAATCTAAACACTAAAAAGCATCTATGCATTGACCAATAAAACCTGGCAATGAAAATTGAATAAAGTATTTCCTAGAATTTCAAGTAGCTTCTGTGAAAATTAAACAGAAAGGATATATTCTGTCAATTGTAAATATATTTGTGCGCTATGACGTCATACTGCAAGGTTTGTCTGCAGGAGATATTTATAGCAGCGAAATACGAATGATAGCAAAATCTTTCACTCGGAACGTGTAGCTTGTTCAATAGTCTGTATTAATCCAACAACTGACGACCGGTGCTACAGAACCAAGTTTTATCCAACGTGTGATAAAATATAATTGAGTTTTGGCGGGAATGTGAACATGTGCGTCGTTGATTGTGCTTGGGGACCCAGGCGGGAGAACGAAACTATTATTGACCGTACTTTGCCTTTGTCTCCATATTGGGGAGGGGGTATGTGTTTGTGTTTATCCTCCATGCATGTACTATGGCTCAAATTAATGGTGTTGTCACTATGAATTCCCGCTATAAAGACTGATTTGGGACAGGTTCCGTATTATTGTGAAATAAATAACTTTGGGATTTTGCTGAGTATGCATGGCAACATACGCATAATTAATCAACACGCGTAGTAGAGAATCACATGTATTTTCAGGAACTTCACTGACATCGAACTTAAAACAAATGATAATATACATGTACAGCAATTAGATAGTCTACTGAACGGAAAATGTATTGCACTCCAAAGTCATAAATTTTCAGAAATCAATTTTCCTCTCGGTAATGCTCCTGAATTTATCTGCTATTACTTCCCAGTCAGACTCTTGGAATTTGCCTTCTTTTGTAAAACGCATTGATAGCCGCATCAGTGATTCCAACATTTTAGACTTTAGACGAGACCTGGAAGCAGATTTTATTTCGTTCATGAGGCTAAACATCCGCTCAACCGAAGATGTACCGGCAGGAATGATACTGGAAATCGTCAATAGCTTACAACATTCTTGATGTGTCTCCAGCAAGTCCTTTGATGTTAAATCTTTAAGGAGGTTGTTGGGCGTATACCTCGAAATAGTATTGAGTTTGTCGTCTCGCGCTTTCTTTTGTGATTTTGTTGCCGCTGGCATTCGCATAGCTTCACTTCGCGTGCGGTTTTGATACTCCTCTTTCAGTGTGGCCATCAAACCAACAAAGGTGGGGAACTCAGCGGCTGCTTTCTTTTTGTCAATCATAGAATGAACAGTCACACAATCTCCTCTATATGTATCTGTTTGATCTTTTCCATAAAGCTCCAATATTTCATTGAGCTCATCTAGGCCATATGTACTAGTATTCAATTCATCTGGGAGATTACGCGGGTCAAAAATCCGGAAAGAATTGAGAAATTGTGCGCAATCAAATGCTCCTTCGACTTCCTTCTTCAGTTCCACAACTAGCGGGATTGCAATGGCTGTGATAAATGTTTGAACCCGGTCATGTTCCTGTGGTCGGTTGCGCAAAGTCCGAGCACCCTGACGCCGCTCAGCTGCTTCGTTTAGATATTGTAGCGCCTCGTCGAAATATGGAGTTGGTGAGGAATCAGAATGTGCACAGTTTCCTGATCGCAGTCTATCTAGAATCAAGTCGTAGTCTGTTTGTGCTACACGGACTAAATGTGGTATTGCTGAATAGTTTAAATCCTGTGTCTGGAGGGTTTTATTTAATTTCCCTGTGATCGAAAGTAGGTCGCAAAGCAATAGCCACATTGTGACAAACTTGGAATCCGTCAAATGTAACTTTAAACCTAGAACTTCGGCATCTGATGTCTCAGCGTAGATCGAATCCAACGCGTTGAGGATCTCTGAGTATCTCTCATGCAAACGTAAACAACAATCCCTGTGCGAGAGCCATCTTGTTGTTGAGGGCATTATCAGTTTTAGTTGCTTCTTTTCGGATGCTTCTTGAGCGGACATTAACACGTTCAATTTCTTTGGCGACTTGTCAAATTGTTTCCACAGCGTAACCAGAGTTGTGTCAACAAATTTTAGTTCTCCAAATTGCTTCATCAAGTGAACAAATGTCAACGCAAGCCGATGACAACGACAGTTTATGTATTTGGAAAATGGCGCCTCGTGCCTGATCATTCTTTGCAAACCACCTTTCTCGCCGGACATCGTATTGGTCCCGTCTAGACTAACGAACAAAACTCGATCAATTTCAACATCATTATCTGTCATGAGTGTTTTTATGGACTCGAACATCGTACTAGCATCTGCGCGGTTTAATGGGATAAGGCCCAGGAGATGTTCGACAATGGACCCATCAGTGTCCACCCAGCGGCCAACCACACCGAACTCCATTACATCAGATCGATCAGTACATTCATCGGCAAGGATCGTGAAGAACGGTGCATTTCGACACTTACACCAAACGGAATCTTCAACATATTCATTCATGCATTTAACCATCTGCTCGTTGGATTGGTGCGACATGTACGAAATATTTCCAGAAAAACTTAGATCTATTCCAAAGTCTGAAACCAGATCAACAATATCCGGAAGCGAAGTTGAATACGCCCAGTTTCGCTTTGTAATCAGTTGCATGCATTTAAAGATGCCTTTAATTTTAGTTCTATTGTCAGTCCGGTCCATTTCTGATTGTAGTTGAAGTTGCTGGACAACATTGCTACCAGTTTCTGTTGCAGCTCTTTGCACGCTTGTCTGGATACAATCTAAATGTGTGGCTGAATTCAAGTGCCTGTTGAATTGGCGGCGAGGGTGATCTGTTAAAGCAACACCTCTGTTGATCCAAAATGCATCTGATTCGGGTATTCGCGGGATTGAACCCCGCCAGCGTGTGCATATTGAGCAGACCCATCCTGACTTCGATGTGCTGAAAGTCGCCCAAGGAAATTCTTCAGTCCACCTTATTTGCGTGGCAGCCGGTGCATTTCTCGCACTGCCCGCTGTCGTTGAAATAGCCGCCGGTGCTTGTACTTGAGATTCTTCAACCATCTCAACATTATGTGATTCCATGACATTTTCTGGTTGTTGGAAAAACCTGTTTATTTTCTGCGACCCACGGGCATCTGCGGGCTTTAATTTACGTTTGTAAAAACCTTCTTTTTTACTCATGGTGAAATCAAAAATGAATTGCAGAAAATATGAACTATGCAGAGGGACCCATTAATTATAAAGTACGATAGAACGGTGATCTCGGAGTAGTTTCATCCACGACAATCCCGTGCATAAAAATGTCCGGACTCAGCAATTCGGCGTTCTTTGATCAAATTATGTAATCATACGATAGCACGGGATCTCCGAGCGTGAGTAGTTTCGCCCACGGAATCCCGTGATAAAAATATCTGTACTCAGTCCGGAGTTCTTTGATGTTGCCGCGACATGTGTTACGCTGTCAATAAGGTCGCTATTTTACCCGTTTTTTCACCAGTATTCTGTTTAACCCCCGGTCTCCCTTTGCGGCCGAATTTTTTTATGACATATGGCTACTGAATTTTGGTAAATGTATGAATCAAACAGATCATCTGCGAGGGGAATGAGGCCGTCCTACGGACGCTGAGCCGTCCTAACGGAAACCCTGGTTATCCATCTTAGATGGTTTTTAGTTAAGTTTTTCACCGATAGCGCGATAACTCACGCAAATATTAACCAATTTCAACAATATTTGGTATATGAGACTCTTGCAACAATATCTCGGACGAGTTTGAAAACCAGGTTTGTCTGAATTTTTTTTCCGGAGTTATGGGTCTTAGTTTGTCTATTTTTAGCAATTTTATCACCGTTAGCGCGATAACTCGATGAAATATTAACCGATTTCAACAATATTTGGTATATGAGTCTCCTGCAACAATATCTCGGACGAGTTCGAAAACCTGGTTTGTCCGGATTTTTTTTTATGGAATTATGGGTCTTAGTTTGTCTATTTTAATCACAATTTTATCACCGTTAGCGCGATAACTCGATGAAATATTAACCGATTTCAACAATATTTGGTGTATGAGTCTCCTGCAACAATATCTCGGACGAGTTCGAAAATCAGGTTTGTCCGAATTTTTTTCGCGGAGTTATGGGTCTTAGTTTGTCTATTTTTAGCAATTTTATCACCGTTAGCGCGATAACTCGATGAGATATTAACCGATTTCAACAAAATTTGGTATATGAGTCTCCTGCAACAATATCTCGGACGAGTTCGAAAACCAAGTTTGTCCGATTTTTTTTCGCGGAGTTATGGGTCTTAGTTTGTCAATTTTTAGCAATTTTATCACCGTTAGCGCGATAACTCAATGAAATATTAACCAATTTCAACAATATTTGGTGTATGAGTCTCCTACAACAATATCTCGGACGAGTTCGAAAACCAGGTTTGTCTGAATTTTTTTTTGCAGAGTTATGGGTCTTAGTTTGTCTATTTTTAGCAATGTTATCACTGTTATCGCGATAACTCAATGAAATATTAACCGATTTAAAAAATATTTGGTATATGAGTCTATTGCAACAATATCTCGGACGAGTTCGAAAACCTGGTTTGTCCGGATTTTTTTTTATGGAATTATGTGTCTTAGTTTGTCTATTTTAATCACAATTTTATCACCGTTAGTGCGATAACTCAATGAAATATTAACAGATTCAATTGATATTTGGTATATGAGTCTCCTGCAACAATATCTCGGACGAGTTTGAAAACCAAGTTTGTCCGATTTTTTTTCGCGGAGTTATGGGTCTTAGTTTGTCGATTTTTAGCAATTTTATCACCGTTAGCGCGATAACTCAATGAAATATTAACCAATTTCAACAATATTTGGTGTATGAGTCTCCTGCAACAATATCTCGGACGAGTTCGAAAACCAGGTTTGTCTGAATTTTTTTTTGCAGAGTTATGGGTCTTAGTTTGTCTATTTTTAGCAATGTTATCACCGTTATCGCGATAACTCAATGAAATATTAACCGATTTAAAAAATATTTGGTATATGAGTCTATTGCAACAATATCTCGGACGAGTTCGAAAACCTGGTTTGTCCGGATTTTTTTTTATGGAATTATGGGTCTTAGTTTGTCTATTTTAATCACAATTTTATCACCGTTAGTGCGATAACTCAATGAAATATTAACGGATTCAATTGATATTTGGTATATAGGTCTATTGCAATAATATACCACCGTCCAACTTTTTTTCCCGGAGTTGTGCACCTTATTGGCAGAAGTTTGGTTCGACTGCCAAAAACTCGACAAAAGCATCTTAGATGCGTACCCCTTGTTTAATGAAATATGGTGTCTATTGTAGTGCTGAAACGGATATCCGGATATCCGGTTGACAACCGGCTACCGTCGGCAACCTGTTGAACTACGATCAACCGGTTAACCGCTATGTAATACACACATGCAATGCCACTGATAAAAACTAACGTCATTAATCGGCATAGACTGATAACAGTAGCTTTTAAACACGGGTACTTTATCAATTTTGCTGCAAATGTTATCACTCAGAGGGGTATACATTCGAAATTACGCGTATTAAAAGTCAAAATCTGGTGCCAGATCAAGTCTTCCATGAATGGCAGATTACATAGTCTGTCATTGGCGGCTAAACATCAAAGATGCATGATGCATGATGTTCCGATGTCCGGTAAAACATGTGCACTGACGCCACTTGGTCATCGGCAAAGATCAATACAATCGTTTTCACTGCATTATACAGTGTGGTCATTTGACATCTACTCTCCAACTGACTACTTGTAGATCGTATCATGGATACCCAAGAAATGAGTAAATCAGATGTCTGGGCACATTTCAAAGAGAAATTGGCAGAATGCAAACTCTGAGAACCAACCCTATTTACCTACACGCGGTCTATACTTCTAACATTACTGAGTTTGAGTAATCTCAGTCGATGAAGTTCAAATGCATGAACTCGAATCAAAATGGTGTTCCCCTGCCGTCGGACTTATTTGCATCCTAATGACTAATTCTCAGCATTTGATTGTCTTCTAACAGAAAACAGGTTTTCAGCTGTTTTTTTTAAATTTTCATTTGTTAACTACATAAAGTTCACAAACTTCATAATTGTGTTTATCGGTCGTCAGTCATCCTATCCATCTCAAATCGCCAAAGAACACCCACCGGTTAGAATACCTGAGTCACATGACTTAATAATCGGCCAGTCTCGCAAGCAATCGCTATATTATATAATGGCAATCAAAAACTGTCGATATTTGCATGTACGAACATTTATATAGGTCACACAATATTCTTCCCAAAACGAGAACGATAACAGTCAGGTAGCAGTCGCAATTGAAGTACAAACAGGTCAAGCATGACACGTCTATTTATAAACACTGCGAGTTTTAGTTCACTGTGTCATCTGCCAAGTTGTCAACACGTGGCTCTGTGACGATCGTGTTTGGTGATTTACATTCGTTTAATACAAACTCTGTCTGGGTAAACATTACACGAGTTTGCCATACAGTTAATAAATCAAATTATGTTGATATATTGGTACAAATTATAGTATAAATAATCAGTATGAAGTCATAGGTTGAAAATAGCGGATAACCGGTCATGATCCGGTTACACGTCGCGGTTAACCGGCTACAAAAATAGGTCAACCATTTCAGCACTAGTCTATTGTCAAAGAGTTGGTTGCACTAAGGAACAGAGGTTAGATAATTGTACAATGATCACATATGTAAATGCTGGTAGTAACATATTTTTGATTAGTGTATGTTATATATTGAGTAGTCCATGTCCTCAGTAATGACACCTTTGTATACACCTAATATAGAAAGCATGTGGTAACTTCCAGTACCGGTATGGAAATGTTTGATTTAAGATTTAAATTTTATGTTGAATTAATCAATATATTATTACAAATACAGCCCAGAGATGAGGATTTGGCAACAATTAGTCAGAACCTAAATTTATAAGCTGAATAAAGAGGTGAAACACTGAATAAAGCAGTGACACTTTGGATGAAATAGATAAATCCAGACTCACAAACTTCAACCCACTTTCTGACTACCAAATGTTAGGCCCACAGTGGGAGAAATGGCTCAAGTCATTCACATTTTATGCTGATGGGAAGGGGCTAATTGTTACAAATGCAAGCACAATTAACCCATCAGAGACGAAGTCGAAGGGCAATGTTGTTACACCATGTAGGAAGTGAGGTGCAAGATATTGTTCACACCCTAGATGAAACAGGGGGTGCTACTGACTATCAGAAAGCTGTAGATCCTCTAAACACCAGCTTCATTCCCATCATACCCATCATACCCCCTCAAGGCACACATTTTACGAGCTAACACCAAAGCCAGGGATTGAGTGATAAAGCCGCATCTTGTGGTTATGGTGATGACATTCAGAATCACATCAGACAAATAATTATGAATAAAAAACTCACAATGCTGCTATCGGTGCAGTAGTCTGAATCACAACAGAAACAACCCAATATGTTCCACAAAAGAAAAACAGTGCAATACATGTCACAAATTATTGCATTTTCATCAGTTTGTAGAATTATAACAGTAAATGCAGTCGGCAGTGAAACAATAATACATTCTGCTGCAGCAGTTAATTACGCATTCATAGCTGACAAATTTTTATACAAGATTGATGCATAATGTCTGACGACAATTAAACTAGGCGGTGCCGACATAGAGATGTTAATCGATTCTGGAGCCATTAGTAATTTTGTCGGTGAACAGACATGGGGAAAATGGAAAGTCGCATGATTTTTTGTGTGAATCGTTTAATTTATCATTTTTTCTTTCTGGAAACAAAACTGGAGATACATGTACCACATTCTCATCGGAAGTTGAATTTAAATGAATTTGATTGTTGATATCGCAGAAATTTGTTTGTGAATTGCTTGTTAGTCAAGATGACTTGTAATTCATACTCGTATGCATCAAAGACACCAATCTCAGTCAAAGGAACATTTATATGCATAGTTAGAAGTGGCGACAAAGTGACAACAGATGAATTTCTTGTCATCAGAGGAAATGGTATTCCACTTCTATTGAAAAAGACTGCAATAAAATTGGATCTGCTTCATATCGGGCCAGATGTTGCGATTGTTAATTAGCAACCGACGAGTAATGATGACAGAAAAAACTATCACATACCCAGAAATACCCAGAAATATTTGATGGTGTTGGCAAACTTAACTGTATGGATTCAAGTTCATGTTGATGAATCAGTACAGCCAGTTGCCCAACCACTAACTCTTTGGAGAGTATCTATAATGTCATATACATGACGTCATGTGTGAGTTGAACGTCAACGTCACAGCAATAATTATTAAACAAATTCGGGTCAAAAGGTCCAATAATTCGTTTTAATTTATGTGTATTTTCTGTTTACGTGTGCTATTATAATCTGTTGCACTTACACATTGGGACATTATATTAATCAAAATATCTCATATACAAATCATTTATAAATCAGATGATCAATTGAAGTTATGTCCACATAAAAATGACACTTCCTGAAACGACATATATGTCGTTCCACTTGCGAACCGTACGGGCGACATATGTGTCATTCTACTCGCCAAAGGGTTAAGACAAACTTCATTACGAGAGTGGCTGGAGAAAAAACTCATAATGTGCATTACTGAAAAATTTAAAGGTCCAACAGAATGGTTGAATCCTGTTGTGATCCTTCCATATCACAACATTTGCAACACATGCCCATGTTGGTTTGTATCAGTATAAAATAATATGAATCATACGTGACACGTAGTGGAGCAACCACACAGCATGCTGTGCCTCAAATTTGCCTTTTATCGGCGACATAATGCTAAGAATAATTTATGTAACATCATGCAGTGGTCACGACGGAGACGATAAGACGTGTCGTGGATTGTTAAATTTTGCCTGTATTCTGGCCTACAAATCCAAAATGACGTCAGAAACTGTGTCATGACGTCTTCATTTTTCATTTTCATTAAGCTAATCAATGAAATTGGGTCTGAATGAAATGAATAGGCCTAAATCACATGGGAATTCTTCGTAAGTTGTACTTTCATTTTCATCGCAATGCTCCATTCCCGATCCCGCGTTTTTGGCAATCTCCACACTGTTACTAACCGGAAGTCACGTGACAATTTCTCCAAAATCTATACCCGCGATCTTGAAAAATCACTGATGGATATAGAAAAAATTATATGACGTCATTCACCTGTCTTAGGTATAAGCACCCTTGGTGGTTGCTATTATTGTTCGGAGCAAATTCGGCCAGCAATATATTGCAATATAAGATATCAGAGGAATTAAGTGGCATCAGTGACATGCAAAATATATCTCCGTCAAATATATCTTGGACACTGAAACTAATGGTTATATATTTCTTGCTTGCAAGATTTCTAGAAGTCGTTTTAAAAATCGGTACGCAATACCTCGAGTACGCGCACTTATCAAATGCCAATTAATGGCGATTATATCTTTGGACCAATCATGCGAGTCCTTTCACTATAACAGCGCTTGAAAGACAAGACCTCATTCATTTTTAATTCTTCTAGACGCAAGATAAGTCGCATTTTTTATCTGTTCATTTCTCATGAACGTTTCTCTTTATGCTATTGCGAACGACAACACGCAGTTGCCTAATTTTGTGCACTACGCACGTGTTTTCCAATTTTCGCAATTTTGTTTTACAATTGTTCAACAATCTTTTATTCTACAATACTGTCTTATTAATGACAGTAGTCCGTGGGTGGATATTTTCATTAACAAATATTTCAATTTTGTTTTATTTACGAGAATCACTTCGAACAAATATCGTTTTTGTTTGCATAAAACAATACTCATAAGAAAAAACCGATGCTCTTTAGAGTCATTCGGATTCTCGTCGGGATTTTTTTTAACACTGCACCGGATGCAATATTGTGTTGTCGTCTCCACTAAGTTCCAGTTTGGAGTTTGGTCCCGGACAAAATCCTATCCAAATGTATTAGAAATAATAATTTACAATATTTTACATTACAATATTTTACAATAATTTTCCTCACAGAAAACTGTCACAGATGCTAGATAAAATAGCCACAGTGTGGCTTGCCTCTTCTCTCTACATTGAACATGCGTCTCAATGCTTTTACGATGTAAACTTCGTAATGTTTTTTTTCCCTCCGACTGGTAGGGGTGCCACGATTGATCGTATAATCGATGAAACGTTGATACAGCCGATATTCAATTACCACTTTCGGCGGCGATTACTCTTGAGTTCTTTATTTCGGATGTCGAAAAGTACCGGACATATTTGGATACCCTGTTTTACAGTTTAATATCCATCGGGCAGGTTAACGATCGTTGATCGTGCAAAGATATTTGTAACGCATTGTGCTCATTACTAATTACCGGCTTTCCTTCCCACGAGACAGTAACGATTGCTCTCGCAATTTTTTATTCACGGGTATTCACCATTTGCACTTGTCCACCTGGTCACCATCAATATTAAAATATGTGAAGATATATTTAGCACATTTCCCATCTCCGTTAATTTATGGGCATGTGAAAGTGTCAGTGGACTTGGGTATATCACACAATGACCTTTGATTTGAGATAACCCCGACTTACAATTATATTACTGGTGCAATTACACCCTTCTAATCAACGAAACTGTATTTTTTGTCATGGGAAGGACAGTCTCGGTGGTTTCTGATACAAATTATGCACATGTGAATATTATGCACTACTTCCTCTGTCCTTGCTATTAGATACGCTTCATCGATTCTAATCTAGTATTGACTATCAATTATCAAGTTCAATGATCGTGGCACCTTTGCTGACGTGGCACCTTCTCTTGCATCCTCCATTAACTTGGAGACTCCGCTGGAGTTGGTTGGTGGACATGCCTCCTCCCCCAGGTTCCGCCGGGTTCGCACCATCGCTGCACCAGCCGGCCACTTGCTACAGCTACCACATCAGTGGTCCGTTTAGCTCGCAAGCCCGGTGCCCTTGGCACATTGCCTGCCTACGCAGTTCAATGTGTCAACTGCCACTGCTGCCACTCCAGGGGATTTGACTGCACTGGTTCTGACCTGTCCTCCATTCGTCAACGTCTTTTCCGGCATCCGTCCCTCCCGGTTTTGGGGTGGGTATGTATCCCTATTATTCACCTGTGTTCTTTCCTCCACCAGTGTGGCCTTGCTTTGTACAGTTTCTGGCCTCTTTTGGGCTCCTAGGCCAGAACTTAGACTTAGTTTCCTTTCCGAAGCTCCTGAATTTCTTGCCTCATCAAACCAGGTGACCTGGTCGGGGACTCGGGATACTTGCCCCTTTCCCCCCCATCTCCTGGACGGACGGTGCTGTTCAGAGACGAGGACGTGCTGTCGCTGCATCTCCTGGATTTGGCAGCGTGTCCGAGTTCGCCATGCCCATCCGAGAGTGCCTTCCCTGAGGGTCATTTCGGATGGGTCAGTCCTTCGGTCTTAGGATAACAATTGCGCACAATTTTGCATACATTACCAGCACGATACTAACAGCACAGAAAAAGGAAGAACAAACAGTGCCATTCTCTTGCTTCCTCCATTCACATGGAGCCTCCGCTGGAGTCGGTTGCGGGACATGCCTCCTCCTTATTGGTCGTGGCCTCCTGAGCCATCCGCAGAGAAGTACGCCTGTCTTCCACAACCGAAGGACTGGATGGGGCCCACATATCAAGAACAAAAACCAACGTGTGACGATTTTCCTCTGCCAACTCGATACAGCCTGCGCAGCAGGCTCAGTGTCTGTTAGTGGTCATGCCTCCTCTATTTGTAGTCGTGGCTTCCACAACCTTCGCAGAGACAGTCAACAATGGATTTTCCTCTGCCAACTCGGTACAGTCTGCGCTGCAGGCTCGGAGTCTGTTGGTGGTCATGCCTCCTCTATTTGTAGTCGCGGCTTCCACAACCTTCGCAGAGACAGGAAACAATAAATTTTCCTCTGTCCACTCGATACAACCTGCGCTGCAGGCTCGGAGTCTGTTGGTGGTCATGCCTCCTCTATTTGTAGTCGCGGCTTCCACAACCTTCGCAGAGACAGGAAACAATAAATTTTCCTCTGTCCACTCGATACAGCCTGCGCTGCAGGCTCGGAATCTGTTGGTGGTCATGCCTCCTCTATTTGTAGTCGCGGCTTCCACAACCTTCTCAGAGATGGGCAACAATGAATTTTCCTCCGTCAACTCGGTACAGCCTGCGCTGCAGGCTCGGAATCTGTTGGTGGTCCTGCCTCCTCTATTGGTCGCGGCTTCCACAACCTTCGCTGCGACGAGCAGCGATGGAGATTCTGCAGCATCTACCGCTGGTTCTGTCTCAGTCCGTCCAGGTTCATGCTGTCACGGCACATAGCGGTTTTTCCGAACCCTTTCTTGCCTTGGTTACCTCATTGTTCCTAGTCGCCGACAAGTGGCATTCATTCGACTGAGTGTTTTGTACAATATTACCTTCGTTCTTTGTACTTTGAGGTTTTCTCGGTCAGTCTGCTTTCTGCCATATCGCATTGCTCTGGCTATGTGCCGCATTCAGGAACTGCTCCTGAATAAGTTTCTTTCGCTCCATTCTCACCTCCGTTCTTATCCCGTCGGGGTATTCAAGGTGTTGTTGAGACCTGTCTTTATAGTTTTGGGCCTTCTAATCTGTTAGATTTTTATTTAACAATTAGGTCGCTTTATTGAGACAAACCTAGACGTATTATGGACTTGATTGTGTGTGTGAACCTGATAAGTTAGTATGCGGGTGCTATATCTCACAGGGGAAATTGGCGCTCTACTCACTTAGCCGAACATATCATGAATATCGACCGTTCAGCTCCATAGACACTATCGTCTGAACTACGCTCATTTTCAATTTTACTTCTAGATTTGGGATGTATCTTTCAGTGACCACCTAACATCATAGGATTTCATCATATAGCGTATCGGCATTTCATTGGTGTCTAGGCGGCATGTATGTAGTCCATTTTGTTATCGTATTTGTCACAGCACCGACTTTGAACCAAGAATATTTTCCAATTCTATGTTATCACTCGGGCCGAGTGTTTAACATCACTTGGCAGGCGTGATTCTAATTATAATCTGATTTAGCGATTACCGATTCTCACCTTTGCGACATTTCACAATTATTGCCGCATGCCCATCGGTGCTTGAGCACACCAGTTGGCGGGTTATCACAGTTTTTGTAACTTTCTGCTAACATACGGTATGGGTTCCCTATACCACCACCTGACGAACGATATCAAACTAAGTTCCACATTTATTTTGAAACCATGCAGGCCGGTTCATTGCATCACAGATTGGCCGTAGGATCAGACAGTGTTCCATTCGCGGTATTAGTTCCTCTCCTTGGTTGCCCGTACACTTCAATTTCCAGTTCCTTGGCTTGGTGTACCAGAGGCAGGCAATCTTTCCATCTTGGTCCCCTCCCTTTTGTGTATGTTTTTTCTTTCCAGGGACATGATTTCCAGTGCTCAACTCAGTCATGTTTTCCTGGTGTATCCCTGGTCCCCCCCCCATTGGTCTGGGCCCAACGGTTTCTCATATCTCCCCTGGGTCTCTCGGTCGGGCTCAAAATACTGTCAAGTCAGTCATACCGCACTGAGCATTGCCTCATTTTGTGAGATCCATTCTGAGTATTGATTCATCTTTTCTGGCGGGGGGGGGGGGGGGGGGGGGGGGGGGGGGGTTGGGGTGTCATAACCATGTTTTCCCCTCGGTGCCCCTTTTGCATGTATTATGGGCCAGTCAACATCCTCTGGATGTCGTGCTAGTGCTGCATCATCCTCTAAGGAGGGGGGTGGGGTAGGTTCCTTTATCCTATTAGGAACATGAATGAATGAGTTAGTTATCCCCCTTGCCTATGACCAATGTTTATCCTGGACACCTTCACCCTGTGATCATTACTAGTAGGGCACATGACGTACGTGGTGTTTCCTTTTAGGAGGCTCAGTTGTTTTTTAGTTTATCTGAACTATTACATATGGGACACAATGATCTATTTTTTGGCACATGTCTACCAAGAAATCTTTTTGGTACAGGATGCAGGTTTTTTCTGCTTCAGCAGGTGGGTTTCATGGACATAGTCGGATTATCTGCCTCGTGGCCCCCTCCTCTTCAAGAATTCTAATTATAATCATTAGTTTCAGTGTCCAAGATATATTTGACGGAGATATAATATTTTTTTACCCAAAATATGTATCTCCTATAATAAATATCTTGGACACTGAACACAGCAAGGGCCCTCCCAGTTGGGATCAACATTCCCGCCCCGCGCACTCGGTCAAACGCATCAAACACACAGGAGGAAGAAATTAAAATGAATGAGGTCTTGTCTTTCAAGCGCTGTTAATAGCCTGTTATAGTGAAAGGACTCGCATGATTGGTCCAAAGATATAATCGCCATTAATTGGCATTTGACAAGTGCACGTACTCGAGGTACTGCGTACCGATTTTTAAAACGACTTCTAGAAATCTTGCAAGCAAGAAATATATAACCATTAGTTTCAGTGTCCAAGATATTTATTATAGGAGATACATATTTTGGGTAAAAAAATATTATTTTCCGACAATATCATCATTTATGCTCCCTGACAATTTTGTGTACTGCCACCAAGAATGATAGAGAAAATTGTTCAAATTCAGTGGCTAACATCTTGACCTCCTCTTCATAATCTTTAATGAGAACCAGTCAGAACAGCATGTTAGTTGAGTCTCAACTGTTGAGAATGTAATTGCAACGTAACCAGGCAGAATCAACCATATGTAGCATTTAGTGATTCGATATCTTTCAGAATACGGCAAAAATAATTGCCCTGAACAGCATTCTTTTCCTGCCAAATGGGATCTTAAAAGGGACACGTTGCCCCTATAGCGGAAGCCCTAGATAAAGGCATTGTTCCAACAGAACAATGTATACAAGTTGTGTTAAATGCATGTCCACCTACTGTGCAAGAGCTGAGAACTTTTCTTGGCACGGTGAACAATAGTGCACATTTCATTCCAGATTTCGCGACTATCAGTGAAGTACTATTATATAAAGTACTGTTCAAAGCTCACAAGGAAATGTGAAAATATTTGATAAATATGTGCCAACACAGATAATCGCCAATGCATCGCCGAATCCATTGGGTAGTGTTCTTGTACAACAGCAGAAAGCAGGCCTGGTTGTTGTGAGTTACACAAGTTGTGTTCTTTCACCCGTTGAGCAATATTATTCACAAACAGCATTAGCCCTTGTGTGGGTCAGTGAAAATTTTACCTATACCAGTACATGTATATTGGAAAGCATTTGATCTAAACACAATGTGTGATTGGTGAATTGGTGCTAAGAGGGACTCATATTATTATACAGTCAAAATGATAAGTTTGCATATTAAGCAAGTTATAGTTTTATGATATAAATACTGCCTGTTTAAAATAAACTTTGAATTACACTTTCATCGGAAAAAACTCGCCCAATCTACATTTAATAATTTTGAAGGAGCAGTTGTAATTTAGTTTGGTCCAGTTGGGAGGTAATGGGCAGTGATCTATTGGGGGAAGGGGGTGGTTGTGCAGTTAGAAATTTCAAGGTAGACACCCCCATTTCCCCTCCCACTGTTTAACAAAGACCCTCTACCTGTGTCCCTGTTTAGAACTACTTGTTTTAAAATAATTTGACAAGTACTGACTATTGTAGTCTTCAGAGTCCCAGTCTTCTCCGTCTTTGCAGTCTGGTGAGCAACGCAACCCACAGTCATTGACTGTGTTGTTGTCAACAAATTAGACTGTTAAAGATATGGTAAGCGTTGGCGGTGGGTATTGCTGTTAAAATGGTCACATCCATTAATACCGCCACAAACAGAAATAATATTATATTATAGAGAAATTTTGTTCTTATACAAATCCTAAATATCATGTAAATTGCATGTTATTATAATATTAGTAATATGTGTTATGTAAACAACCGACATGTTATGTAATAAAAATGTACATAAATAGTATGCGACAAGCAAAACATTCAACACTGGGGAGACCCCACTAAGTGACCATTGGTTAGAAATACCACAAAGTTGTTTACAACATACCAACATAGCTTTGGTAATCCCTGTCTCAAGATTTTGGTGTTGAATGGGTCACATTGATTAACTCTCCTAAAAATTTGCCAGTGTTGAGTGTTTTGCTTGTTGCTCACTATTTACGTGCTGTATATAAACAAACGCTCGGCTCACACATATAAGTATTAGTATATTCTTGAGAAAATTTTCATAATTTAGTAACTATTTCTAAATTATAACCTATAACGAAGGCCGTCCAAGTCCTTAAAATAGCCAATGACCCTAAAAATCCACCTTTTCGGGATAGTGTAGCCAAATGGCCTTTAATTGCAATCCATATTATAACTTTGTTATACATATATACTAGTATTACCACTTGTCAGTTAGATGTGCGTATCTTGCTTATTGCAGGCTGACGAAATTGAAAAGATTTTATGTCATAAATTCATGAGATTTATGATGATGCGAGCAGAGAACTTCTTCATTCTCAGAAGGAAACCAGTTGAGGTATTTAAATCCTTATTACTGACCCAGATTTTGTTCTCATTTGATTAAGATGTTCTTCTCATGTGATGTTTCTGACTTGTGACAGCATAATGATCAGTATCTGTTCATAAAAGGTTTTAGTAGTTTTTACCTCAACTTTACTTTGTAAAGTTTGAGCTATTGCCATGGCTTTGTGTCTGTCATCTGTGTGTACATGTATGCCTGCGTGCGTCCTCAACAATTTCCTTTAGCGCGTCCTCAACAATTTCCTTTAGCACAGGCTACAGGTCTAACCTTTGGTCGGATCATTATAAAATTTGTTGACATTGACATGCAGATGGGAACTAGTCATTTTGGGGTCATTTGGCAAAAAACTATGCCACCAGAGGCCATTTTGGATTTCAAAATTCAATCCATTAGCACGGGCTACAGGTCGTACTGTTTGTCTGATAATCATGATGTTAATATTAATATGTAGATGAGAACAAGTCATTTTGGGGTCATTCGGCCATAAAACATGGTCGCTGGCAGCCATCTTGGATTTTACTCTTTGCATGACTAAATCCTTTGGCACGAGCTAAAGGTCGTACCTTTGGTCAGATCATTCTGAAAATTTGTCATGGATGTTAACATTGACATGTAGAATGGAACGAGTCATTTTGGAGTCATTCGGCCATAAAACATGGCCACTGGAAGCCATCTTGGATTTTACTCTTTGCATGACTAAATTGTTGTATTGGTCGAAAAGAGCTATAAGTAAGTAAAAAAAATTGGACCGAACCCTCAAACTTGACCTGTATTTTGGTTTGGAAAACTCACATACCAAATTTGGTCTGATAAAATGACCCATCTAAAGTTATCATCCGGAAACCTCAAATATTGAAAATTCTAATTCGAAAAGAGTCATAAGTCAGTAAAAAATATTCGGACCGAACCCAAATTCGAACTTGACCAGTAATTTGGTCTGGAAAACTCACATACCAAATTTAACCAAAGATAACCCAAACTAAAGTTATCATCCGGAAACCAAAACTGCCAACGGACGGACAGACCAATCACATAATACGGCCATTTGTTTCAAAAGGGCGTATAAAATTTGATTTTGCCGTTGATGTTTAACACAGGACTAGCAATGAACAGGCATATTTTGCAATCACATCGATAAAACCACAGAACTGCATTTCTCCCACTCAGGAACTATGTCAGATACATTAAATAATGGAAAAACAATTGCAATTGAGCCTTGAGGGGACATAATTTTAGTGTCGGTCCATAGAACACTGGATAAACTTCATCTCCACATTTATTTGTTGATAATGCTGGATACCCTTAACTTATTGGGCTTTTGTTTTTTATGTTTACCCATACCATAGTATGGTAAACATAGTGTCGTTGCCCGGATTGACCACTCGTCGTTAGTCCGTCCGTCTGTCTGTCTGTAGACACTTTACGCATGGTGCGATAACTGAAATATTTTCTATCTGATCGGAACCAAATTTTGTATATGAATTTCTCAGCACCAAATACAGATCGAGTTCGAATATGGGTTTGATCAGTTTTTTTTACGGAGTTATGGCCCTTTTTCAACTTAGAATTTATGCATGCTGCCATAACTCAAAAAGAAATTATCTGACCATAACCAAATTTGGTATGTGAGTTGCTCAACCCAAAATACATATCGAGTTCAAATATGGGTTTGATTCGATATTTTTTAATGGAGTTATGGCCCTTTGACATAGAATTCATGAATGCTTTGATAAATCAACAATTTTTCAACTGATAGGAACCAAATTTTGTATGTGAGTTTCTCAACTCAAAATACAGATCGAGTTCGAATATGGGTTTGATCTGGTACTTTTTACTGGAGTTATGGCCCTTTGATTATTTTATTCATCGCTAAAATATATCAAAGATACACAGGTGGCACTGTCTAGATAGTATCTAATAAATCAGGTTCAGGATGCTATGAAGTTGTCTTCTCACACAGAGATAGTATCCTGTTACAATACAATGAAGTTGGTTCTCTCTTGTATTGAGTTAATTAACTGCTAGGAGATGTGTTGGCTGTATCAGATATACTTTATACTCTATAAGTATCTCTGGCCATATCATAGGTGGAATGTTTATACTATTATATTTTATATGCATGGTTATTTAAATTTCATCTTAAAGGCATAATCTGTTTTCATTGTTTAATAGCATTACCATTTGAATTTTGTTGGTTGCATGGGAAGACAACTTTGGTTTTTAAAGTTTTAAAAACTTGAGAGCTCTGTATCAGTCTATGGGAACAAAATAATTGTTCATAACACTTTTAGTACTGTAGGTCTAGTTTGTTTTATCTATATATTAATGGAAGCTTTTTCGACATTGATTTCAATTGATTACATATGTGAATTGAAAAATTAAAGGGGCACACCAGGTTTGATGTATTTTTCCTGTACTCTGCATGAGATAAAACTTTTTATGTGTACCTATACCATAGTATGGTACACATAGCGTCAATGTCCGGATTGACCACTCGTCTGTCCGTCCATCTATATCTGTCTGTCTGTCAGACACTTTAGGTATAATGCGATAACTCTAACATTTTCTATTTGATTGGAACCAAATTTTGTATATAGGTTTCTCATCCCAAAATACAGTTCGAGTTTGAATATGGGTTTGATCCGATTTATTTTAAAGGAGTTATGACCCTTCTTTTTTTTTTTTTAATTTGAAATTTGGATTTTTCATATTTTTTTAGATTGAATTTCCTCGCTCAATTTAACATAAACAAATATTAAAAAACTTTTATAATAATAAAAAAATTATTTAATTAAAAAAAAAAAATTGTCATTGACACTAATTTGTTTTAGTTGTATTCCATTAATAAGGTGTGATGTCCTGTATTGAAAATGTGAAGATTTTATTGCAATAGTTGCATGTAATATAATGATATCAATAAATTGCCATGTGAACATCCAATATCCAGAGTATGAGAATACCTTTAATAGATCTCATTCCAAGCAAAATCTGTTATTAATTGAGTGATGACATATGTTACATAGCTCTAGGGGGTGGTTGTATGAAGGTAAAGATGAACAACCTGCTGGCTGGATAATTGTTTATCCTATCTGTCAAATTTATTAATGGCTAAACAATTGGATCTCACAGTGAGAGGTCCTTGTGTGAATAGGGACAGAGTTATGAGATTTAAAACGACTCCTCCCCCACCCCAATTACTTTAACCCCTTCTTAAGACAAATTATTTGACCTTTTGATTTTAAGTTAGGTACTGATATATGTATTACTGTGATCATATCTTTGACCAATTATCAGTTATAGCTAATCGCTATCGCCAAGGTATGGGTTAAACATCTGCCGATCGTGATCGGCCTCTCGTTTATTTCAGGGTTATGATATCAGCTTTCTAATCACAAACTTCCACACCGAGCAACTATACCGACACAAGCTTGTAGATTTTGTGATACATTTCATGGAGGAAATAGACAAAGAAATAAGCGACATGAAATTAGCTGTCAATTCCAGAGCACGTATATCAGCAGAAGAGTTCCTCAAGCGATTTTAATATCTTATTCCATTGTAAGTGAGTTTTGACATTTAACCTTTCAATGACTGGAGCTTCCTGAAATTTTGCACACAAAAAACCCTGTGCCAATGCATTCTCTTGTATATGTGAGTCTCTCATAGAGAGCCTTGCATACATTGGCCTAAAAATATTTACCTTGATATTGTAAACCAGTGCATTCTCTTATATATGCAAGACTCCCTCAAAAGACTCACATATATAAGATAATGTGCTGGCACAGGATCTTTAATGCTGAACCAGCGCGACTCCAGACATGAAAGTGTTAAAGTAGAAAGCAATAGTGAGCTCACATGTTTTGTCCTGAAATATTCCTTACTTGTAAGTAACTTCAACACATACTTGTTAAACCACAGATATAGTGTTCTGGGAGCCACTCTAGTTATAATTCCTATTGTATGAATGTACTGGAAATACACTGTAGTTGTCCTGAACCTTAATGTAATGGGCACACTAAAAAGCTTGTGTAGAAAAGGAAATAGATCATATATTTTCGTACAATGCAACAAACTGTTTTAGTATAGCAGGGTTTCCGCTATACCGGCACAGGGTCCCCTTGACGGCCCCGTTCCCCTCGCCAAGTTTTCCCCTCCTGCCATACCCCAGGACATACTGCATGTCTATAAAGGTATAAAGATGTTTAAAACTTCAGAATTTTGTTGGAATAGTACTAAGGAATTTTAAAAGGTGAATTTATTTTATATCTTGTGAGTGTACACTGACTACACTCTAAACGCGTTGTTAAATTGAAACAGGAAGTGATCAGAACTGACATCGCTAGGAGCTATGCCTTTGAGGTCGGTTAGTTACGTTGCGGTTGTATGTAATCAGCCTTAATATATTCCGATTACGTTATGCATCCGAAACATCTGCTGTGTCTTCCACAGTGAGTCTTTAACGAGCACGTTTAACTCGGGATTAAAATTACTGGTTTTCTGTACATGTACTTCGTAAATTAATATATATCTAATAAATTTACTAGTTTTAAAGTTACAGGTACATGTATAAGGTTTGATATCTTGGCACTTGGGCAGAAATGGAACAAAACAATCTGTCGTTTCTACTCTCACACGATTCTATTGGCCGATATAACGAATAGAGCTGAAACGGTTAGACGGTTAACCGGTTAGCATCCGGTTAGCGACGTAACCGGTTAGAAAAAAATGAACCGGACGTAACCGCATCCCGTTGTCAGTTGAATGTGAACGTGAATAATACTCAAAATATTAGGTTAAATGATGCAAAACTAATACTAAATCCTGTGTCACCGATAGTAGAGTGCAATGCAAGCATTAATTGGTACACGCGGTAGTATCAGATACTTAGTAGCAATTCTCGAACTGTCTGGAAGTGTCGGCGACCTTCAATCAATTCCGACCCTTTGAAGTTTTCTTCCGACAAAAGCACGTGTGCAGTCACTGTGTATCAAGTCTGAATGCACACAAGGAAGTGACAACGTAAAAGTGACGTTGTGTGGCAATGCGTGCTTTCGTAACTTAATAGTTAATACTGCACGAAGCAACATGGATTCAAATTGGAACCACACCACGACATCTCATATATATTTTGAAGACCTCTGTTTGTTTGTTTGTTTGTTTGTTTGTCTGTCTGTCTGTCATTAATACAAATCTACTATTCTCGACCGATCGGGACGAAACTTGGTACGTGTGTGTAGTTTGACCAGGCGGTGAACGTTGTCGTATTGGCGAGCCCGTGCGGTGCCCGCTTCACGCATGCGCAGACGAGATCTCGGAAACGGGTGGAGCTATCTACTTGAAATTTGGTATGTGAATGTATCTTGCCCCGGATACGAATTTTATCGGGTCACCGAGCCCGTGCGACGTCAGCTTCGCGCATGCGCAGACGAGATCTCGGAAACGGGTGGAGCTATCGACTTGAAATTTGGTATGTGAATGTATCTTGCCCCGGATAAGAATTTTATCGGGTCACCGAGCCCGTGCGATGTCAGCTTCGCGCATGCGCAGACGAGATCTCGGAAACGGGTGGAGCTATCGACTTGAAATTTGGTATGTGAATGTATCTTGCCCCGGATAAGAATTTTATCGGGTCGCCGAGCCCGTGCGACGCCAGCTTCGCGCATGCGCAGACCAGATCTCGGAAACGGGTGGAGCTATCGACTTGAAATTTGCTATGTGAATGTATCTTGCCCCGGATACGAATTTCGTCGGTTTTTGAATAGCCTGGACAACATCGGGCTCATCGGCTAGTGCGACGCCAGCTTCGCGCATGCGCAGACCAGATCTCGGAAACGGGTAGAGCTATCGACTTGAAATTTGGTTTTTGAATAGCCCGGACAACGTCGGGCTCATCGGCTAGTCTCATATATAATTTGAAGACCTCTGTCTGTATGTATGTTTGTTTGTTTGTTTGTTTGTCTGTCATTTATACAAATCTACGATTCTCGACCGATCGGGACGAAACTTGGTACGTGTGTGTAGTTTGACCGGGCGGTGAACGTTGTCGTATTGGCGAGCCCGTGCGGCGCCCGCTTCGCGCATGCGCAGACGAGATCTCGGAAACGGGTGGAGCTATCGACTTGATATTTGGTATGTGAATGTATCTTGCCCCGGATGCGAATTTTATCGGGTCGCCGAGCCCGTGCGATGCCAGCTTCGCGCATGCGCAGACGAGATCTCTGCAACGGGTGGAGCTATCGACTTGAAATTTGGTATGTGAATGTGTCTTGCCCCGGATACGAATTTTATCGGGTCGCCGAGCCCGTGCGACGCCAGCTTCGCGCATGCGCAGACCAGATCTCGGAAACGGGTGGAGCTATCGACTTGAAATTTGGTTTTTGAATAGCCCGGACAACGTCGGGCTCATCGGCTAGTCTCATATATATTTTGAAGACCTCTGTCTGAATGTATGTTTGTTTGTTTGTCTGTCATTAATACAAATCTACGATTCTCGACCGATCGGGGCGAAACTTGGTACGTGTGTGTAGTTTGACCAGGCGGTGAACGTTGTCGTATTGGCGAGGCCGTGCGGCGCCCGCTTCGCGCATGCGCAGACGAGATCTCGGGAACGAGTGGAGCTATCGACTTGAAATTTGCTATGTGAATGTATCTTGCCCCGGATACAAATTTTATCGGGTTGCCGAGCCCGTGCGACGCCAGCTTCGCGCATGCGCAGACGAGATCTCGGAAACGGGTGGAGCTATCGACTTGAAATTTGGTATGTGAATGTATCTTGCCCCGGATACGAATTTTATCGGGTCGCCGAGCCCGTGCGACGCCAGCTTCGCGCATGCGCAGACCAGATCTCGGAAACGGGTGGAGCTATCGACTTGAAATTTGGTGTGTGAATGTATCTTGCCCTGGATACGAATTTTATCGGGTCGCCGAGCCCGTGCGACGCCAGATTCGCGCATGCGCAGACCAGATCTCGGAAACGGGTAGAGCTATCGACTTGAAATTTGGTTTTTGAATAGCCCGGACAACGTCTGGCTGGGTAGAGCTATCGACTTGAAATTTGGTTTTTGAATAGCCTGGACAACGTCGGGCTCATCGGCTAGTACTATATATAAAACTGTTTTACAGTGGGGTTTATAAAAACTATGTATAAAGTCGACAAAGTTTGAAGATTGAGATCAGCTGCACAATGTCTTCAATCTTCCCGTTCTTCCTCCTTGTTGTGATTTAATATGATCAATTCAATTGAGTGACTCAAACAGACATCGTAGTTGAAGCAACCCAAAACTTCTTCAATAATCTTCCCTTTTATCAAGGAAATTGATGCTCCATGCTACTCTGTAACTGGTTGTGCCTGTGGGACTAATTAACACTCAATTTGGCAGTAATTGCTATATGTTAAGTGATTGCATACTGAAACCGAAACGTAAACGTAAATTATATAACCTCCCAACACTAGTGTCCGCTATCATGATACCGACGAATAGCTCGAATACTGAATAGGACTGCGAGTCTGACCTAACTGACCTTCCTTTTTGTTCTCTAGTTATTACTTTCTTGTCTTTATATATAAAGCATTGGAGGATATACCAATGATGATAATGATATATTACAGATCTTTAATATATAGTTTTGTTACTCGTTTTACCAATACCCATACTATTTTACTCGTTTTACAAATACCCAAACATATGCTGATCATGGCAAATAAGCGATCTCTCCTGCCATTCACAAATTTCACTTGCTCATTCCCCATCACGAGAGCCAGCAAAAGAACAAGGAATGCGTGTTTTTGAATATCGTTAAATGCCGTGAATAAGGTCTTTATTTCAGCTACTACTTCTCACCTAGGTTTGTCCCTGGAGCATGGCATAATGTCGACATAATTAGTGTGAGAGAAGTCCGCTAGAAATTTAGCGGTTAACCGGTTGAAATCCGGTTAACCCCGATGGTTAACCGGTTAGAAGAGTGGGTCAACCGTTTCAGCTCTAATAACGAAAGTAGTTCAACCAGTGCTAAAAGTAAAACAGGCTACTTTTACCTGGATTTTTCCCCTTGACGGCTACCGACCCCATTCCCCTACCCCTAGCGGAAACCCTGAGTATAGTGTCATATACATAACACTTTGATGGCATGAACTCCATTCAATGCGACAGTGTGGCAGACTTAATACTGCAATGTATAAATTATAAACTAAAGAAATAACTTTTGTTTCGATTAAGGTTATGGAGATAGTGTATATAACCAAAAAAATTGAAGACAATTCTATAATGCGCGTAGAGTTATTTCTTATTAATTTATCCCAGTATTGGTGAAAAAACATCAAGTTTTCACCAATATATTTCCATTAAATTGATAGAATTCCTTGCCATCAACAATTATGTCTTGGCAAGAAACACTTGTCAATCATGAATCCAGTTGAAGAGAAACTTCCTTTTCATCACTTTAATTGGTCAAGCAATTTAAACCAACAATTCTGGCATCATGCCAATATACATGCGTATCTGCACCTGCGCTTTCTGGAAGAGTGACCGACGTTGATTAAGGTTTATTATCGAGAAATAACCTTAATAGCTGAATGAGTGACAACCAATTGTTTTACAGTATTTTGTAAACTGACAGCTTATGATTAAAGGCACGTGAGGCCTTAGTTGTCAAAAATATTCATATTTGTTCCAATCACCGTAAACAGAAAAACATTAAAATGCATACAGTTTCGTTCGTATATACCATGACTATCGCGTAAACAGCATGTTATCATAAAGACCTACTATATTTTACCTAAGCAAGAACCTGATTGTGTTACAGAAGACAGCACAATGCTACTGGCTAATCACACAAAAATGTGATAAACGCTCTTTATTTGTTTCATATCAGGAATTCACCAACAAAGAACGCTCTTTATGTTTACCATCATAATATAAACAAACACCAGAAAAGTAACTTTTTATGCTTTTGTTTACATAACATTGGTCAAACAAATGATAATAACATACTGTTTATGCGATATTTCTTATTTGTATACGGACAAAGTCTGTCTACATTTTGATGTTCTTTCTGTTTGTGGCGGTTTTTGACGGGTGGAAATATTTTTACAGGATACTCACCGCCAAGGCCAACCGTACCTTTAAATTATTTAGAAGTACTGGTAGGTGGCTGATATTAATAAAGTCAAACTTAACCTGGTAACAGTGCACAGTTTATGGGATTGGAGTTTACCCATTACTCTTATAGCTTTGAAGTTCTGTTCCCCTTTAACTCCCCAATTTTGGGATTTAAAATTAAGATTCTATCAGTTGAGAGTCTGTCTTGGAATCGACCATTGTTATACTTGCCAGATAACAAAGATGTCGATGAGGTATATATATGTATTGTCCATAAGAATCATTACGGTCCCAGCAAAGTATATATTCGTCACCCAACATTATCAGTCTAACAGACTATGAGCCTTGTGTTCCAAGGATGTGGTGACATACACCCTTCCCCGGTAAAAATTTTGAACAGTCATGCTAGACATAGCATACGTTGGAAATTTAAGACCAAAAGTAGGTTGAATTTTGTCTGATAGTTTCATACTCCAACCAGTATTTAGTGTGAAATTTGTTGTTTAGAACAAAAGTCGGAAAATATTTGGTCAAATTGTTTTGAATGAAATGGCCATTAGTTGGAAATTTCCAACTACAGGTTGGGAGTGCTAGGTTGGACATGTCAGACAGTTCGAAATCTGGAGGTACCAGTCAGAATTATTCCTTTGTTAGGATCAATCAAACTTTTTCACAAACCATTTTCTGTGGATACCTTTTGAGCAACCATTAGTCTGATATAAGCAACCATTCAGTTTTTCTTAATTTCAGGTTACATTTATACAAGAGCATTGGCTGAACCCTGATGAGGAGGTCTATCATAATCTGCCAAAATGCAATCAGATCAGAACAGACTAGGACACCCAATAATAATTTGGAATTTGAGAACAGTCTTGCATTATGTAACATTTTATTGGGCATTCAATGCATTTCTGTGTGGTCGGAAAATAAAAGACATATTTTCTAGTGTTCATGCCACCAGGTGCTACAGAACAAATATTTGCTATGGAAAACAGAACTCAAGAATGTTCATCATAGAATTTCTTGTGTTGAAGTATATCATTTGCCTTGCTGTTCTGAACAACAATATACATTTCAAAGAAAGAATCTGATTACTTCACATCTTATACCTTACTCATATTTCAATTCACGCAGTACTATTTTAGCTCAGTCTTGAATTTGCGCACCTTGACGGCAAGTTGGCATGTAAATTCAAAACTGATACACATAATTCCTTAAAAGTTTTCTCTCCGATGGCAGTTTTGATTCTTAATCATCCTCGATAGTAGATTTAAAGTCCATTGTGATGTACATGCGTATTTTGCACACTAGGAATTAACTGTTGATTATGTGGTTGCATATGCACAATGATTTGTATTTCTAAAGCTCTTGTCCGACAACTTAATTATGGGTATCATTGACATGAAATCAACTTGAGAAAAGAACCTCCAACAACCTTGTAGACTGCTGACTCCAACAAGTCATCGTACAAGATACAGTTGCATTGTAATATACCCAATGTGTGTTGCCACGGTCTCACTCACATTGTGAACTTGGAGACTCGCTCTCACCTTCTACTTGGAAGTCTCGTAGCTCATATTACTGTTTCACTGTGTACATTTACAATGACATTGTGTTTGACAAATGATTCCCTGATCAGTGTAAACTTTTGTTATATATATTCAACTCTTGGAGTTAAAATTAAATTCACGATGTTGATGGATTCACAAAAATAGTACTATATGAATTTCAATACAAGAAAGGTAATTTATCATCAAAATTTCCCCATCTGATGCCAAAGTTTAGGAAATCTTTCCCAGCATGATCACTCAATTATTATCAGCTTCAAGTTACTATTACATACATGTATATGCATACCTCTTCCTTATTTTCATTAGTCAGACACTTCAATATCATACAGATCAACAGTAAAAACAATATGAAGCATTGGGTAACGAAAAGATCAAATCTTAATTGGAATAGACCAAATAATGCTGATTACATACAATTCCCTACATTTACATACAAATATGAAATATACTCTTATCATATTGAAATTAGCTCTTTCTTGCCGCCTTTTGACCTAAGTTTCTTAAAAGTAATCTCCAGTGCATCTCAGAAATAACTATTTGCATACAGGCATTGGTGCAAACATTATTAAATCCCAAAGAATCAACCATGAATTACAAAAAATGCCATACATATGTGATGAAGAAGTCTTGTGAGGGATGAAGAGGATTTGGAATAAAGTGCCAGGCACCTGTATGGAGCCATTGAATATAAAGGAATGTATCTTAAGTTATTGAATTGGTGGTTAACATATTAATGCCTCCGACAGTTTAATACCTACCAAACAAAAGATTATAGTTGTAACTGTTGTATACATGGCCACTTTGTTATTTAAATTTCTATAGCCTCTCAATCATGTCTTATGTCTAAGTTCCTGGTAAAAATAATAATTGGGCTGTATGATTTTGGACAATTTTGAATCAGCCTGATGGGCATAAGTCATTACTGCAGAAACACAGCTGGCAGAAACAATGCCCTTGAGTCCATGCTCAGTTATAGGATCCATAGTAAAACTCTTAATTTGTTTACTAAAGGCAGTGTGCCCATGGAATCATGGTATACTGTTGACATTTTCACTGCAGATAACATCTCTAATATCTTTCACTTGATGTGGTGTTCTCTTCAGCGTCAGTCTGTTTGATATCCATATTCTCATTATAAACATACCATTCGTCTTATATTAAAATGTTTCAACTGTGGTTCATATTCCACTTATTTTGGTTTGTTATCATTTTATAAATTAAATCATAAATTAATTCTTAAAGGAGTTTTATCATTCTCCATGTTTGCAATATTTGAGGCATATGGATTCATACTGGCATTATGAATTACCAGTAATATTCAATGCCCCCCCCCCCCCTTTTGGAGGTCAAGCGCACTTTGTGTCATATTACAGTTGTTGTCAGTCAGGGATCCTGCGGGTCCGGGGAATTCTGGAATGTTAATAATATTTCAGTGCCTATAAGGCCTGTTTTATATGTCACTCCAAAAACGGGTAGTGCTATCTCCTTCCAGTGTTATGCGTGTTAGATTTATATGTCGAGCCAGCTGGCATGTTCCGTAATCATATATTTTAGCATTTTATATATTTTAGTATTTGAACAATTTTAGCATTTTTGACAGAAAATGCCATCTGCTATAATCATTTCCCTTTGTGAGTTCATGAAAATGCGCCATGATAGTGTCATCTGACAATGCACTATAAACTGGTCCTCACTGCCTTTATAATAGTTCTATGCAGTGCATGAATCTCGGAAACGCTTTCATTGGTTTCAAAATCGGGATCTTGTTATTCATCTCCCTTGAACATTTGTATATATCTCTGCAAATATATCTCCCGAAGTTTGTGAAACGTACTTTGTCAGTCAATACATGCATGTCCCCGTGGTCCAGCACCATTATCTTAATGTATATTGACAAGAGTCAACACGGGTATTGCTAGGATGACATAATGATGCCAAAAACTTCAAATTGTGCATGATTGGGGAGTGATATTCCCTGAATCATTTTAGTTCGACCAGTGTCTAGAACATAGCATATCGGGTCGTGATAGAGAAATTCTGACGAGCCAGTTGGTTTTATACGGCATGCTCCAGTTGCGCTCTCTTGGACTTCTTACATTCAGTATATTTTCAATTTGAGATCAGCGGAAAGAATTTTCCAAAAAAGGAAATTATTTAAAACATGAAATTCCCTATTCCATATTAACAATTAATTCTTAGACCAATTAATATTAATTTTGTTCAGCTTGCGCCCCGGCATTTCATAGTGCCTAAATGCCTATTTGGTACGGTGAAATGTAAGGGGTGTGGTTCGGAAGTGGGGGTATCCACTTTGCATGTATTGTGAGGAAAGAAACAAGAGGTACGCTGTCGTGTGGCATTTGCCCCCGACCGTAGCAATTCGGATTAAGCATGGACGAAACTGCAGATATCCGAGGAGGTCTATATGACCATTCCAAAAGAAGTTCGTACTAGAAATTCCGGAAACCCAAAAACAAGCGATCCAGAAACCCAAAAATTGAAATTTTCTAAGTTGAAAAAAGGGCCATAACTCTGGCAAAAATCATCAGATCATACCCAAATTCGCACTTGACATGTATTTTCATATAGCCGATCCACAAAAATACGGGATTTGCAATCGTGCCACCAAAGCTCACGCTATCTTCTGGAAACCCAAAAAACAAGAGAAAAATTGAATTAAGTAAAAAAAGGGCCATAACTCTGGTGAAAATGGGTGGACGAAACCTGCGCTATGCATGTAGCTGTTCCCCCATGCTGCTCTATCACCATACCAAATATCAGCTAAATCTGCTCAGCGGTTGCTGAACAATAATGCAAAATGTTTGTACGGACGGACGGAGACGTCGACTATATACCCGCCGACATAATAACAGAAGGTCCCAACTGGCTGTACCTGGTATGATGACAAATTTCTCCATCCAAGTTCACGCAAATGAATGCAACCCATTGATCCGGTAATATGGGAAAAAATGCAGATGCTACTCCCCAAGTAGTGTAATATGATATGCGAGAATAGTTTGATTACCACACATGTACTGTTCTTATCCCCTTTTTAGCTCACCTGAGACAGTCTCCAGTGGATCTATAGTCATCACTCCTCGTCCGTCCGTCAAGAGTCATCTTCTCCAGAACCATAAGACCAAATGGGTTCATATTTGGTGTGGATGTTCCCCAGGTGACTCGCATTCAGATTTGTTCAAATGAGGTCACCAGGTCAAATAGATTTGAATCCAGGGCCATATCTCTTTTTTTTTAAATTAGATTGAACTCCTAGCTCAATTTAACAACAAAAATAAAAAAAATATTTGTGAAGATTTTAATTTTTTTTTATTTATCTCATTGCTAAAATAAACGAGAGGCCGATCACGATCGGCATATGTTTAACCCATACCTTGGCGATGGTGATTAGCTATTTTCATAAATCTGTATACCAATTTTTTCATGAGTATAAGACTTTCAACAATTCACAGCTTACTATTAATTAATAGTTCCCAAGTGGAATCAGACTTATTGGGCAACTTGCTCACATAAACACAATATGACCATGGATATGGCATTAAATTTCAAGATACAATGTCTGTAAACAGCAGAATATTATTAAATATGGGGTAAATATTTTCAAAACCATTCAATCAATACCAAAATACAAGTGAAGAAATTTATGTGTCATGATTAACCTGGAAGAGATTATAAAAGTTATTGGTGAGAAATATTTGACCAATAAGTAGTCTCAAGAATACCAGCACCATTATTATTCTGCAGCCCAAATGCAATTGAGTGAATTTAAAAATAAGATATTTCATCTGATGATGAATATTCAATTGGTGGCTTATAGAAATCCTTACTGAACCTGGTTCAAGGTGAAAGAGATAATTTAATATCTGCCTATCGGATATCATGTGTCTATGGAATGGGTTAATTTTAATCGCAAAATCCATGCAAGCGAAAAGTGGGTAACTCCAACACAGATACATGCATGTGTTATAGAGTGATAAAGCTAAATAACCCAACCACAGTCAGACAGATGCACCATAGCTGTTAAAGATATAATAGTTACAAAATTAAGCACATAACATCATAATAACTCAATTTATCTACTTCTTACGTTAGAACCGGAGTCATAATATTGTTGTGTTAGCTACATATCAAAAAGTTATGAGATCATTGAACAAGACAGTCAATGACTGTGGGGTCGCTCACCAGACTGCAAAGACTGATAAGACTGGGACTCTGGAGACCACAACAGTAAGAACTTTTCATAATCACTTTAAAAGAAGTAGATATCTAAAGAGTTAAATCTAAAACAAAAAATTTGGAGTTATGTCACTGGCCCCGCCCACATTTGACCCAGTGACCTGATTTGAACAAATCTGAACCCCAGTCACCCAAGGATCCTTCATACCAAATATGAACCCATATAGCCTGATGGTATTTGAGAAGAAGTCACTTTAAGAATACTATGGAGGGAAAGAGTTATGGCCCTGGCTTCACAACTATTTCAAGTGAACTCATTTGAACAAATCTGAATGTGAGTCACCTAGGGAACATCCACACCAAATATGAAACCATTCGGTCTTATTGTTCTGAAGATGTTTAAAAGAATTACTATGGTGGGAAAGAGTTATGGCCCTGGCTTCGCAACTATTTTACCCAGTGACCGCATTTGAACAAATCTGAATGAGAATCACCTAGGGAACATCCACACCAAATATGAACCCATTTGGTCTTATGGTTCCAGAGGAGAAGATGTTCAAATAATTGTTGTCGGACGGATGGATGGACAGACGATGGACGGACGAGGAGTGATGACTATAGCTCCACCGGAGCACGGGTAGGGTGGCTGGTTGGTAATTAAATCTCTTATCTCCGCCCCTATTTGAACAAACGTGAATCCCCATCTATGAGATCCATTCATTTGGTAATTTCAGACAATA